>CM070651.1:34031133-34495999 GCA_036346575.1 Dendrocalamus sinicus
AAAAGAGAAGCACTACAAACATGTGAGAGTAGGACCACTCCCCTACACATCCCAAATCGAGTCCGATGACACTAGCAAGGTAGCCCCAAGTCCTCTACCATTCTATTTTTGTCCACTCAAGTAGTAAGCTCATGATCGGCTAGAACCGTGATGGCATGCCATCGCTGGCTCGCGACATTGGGGATAAAAACTCCGAGGTGGCCATCCATGCACTCTCGATGATCCATGACATGGTACCCAATGCATGCAAGGATCCCTGAACCCCATCATGGTTGCTCAGTCGCATGCAGGAAATATTTCCCCCAAAATCCTTAATTCCACAAAGCCTAGGCAGGTAAATGAGCATAAACTAAGAATGGAATTGAAATCATATTGAAAAAATGGTAATGCCCAAAAACATAGAAGGAGGATTTGGATGGGGTAGAGGAAGGAAGGGTAAGCCCATAATAGTCGAAGAAGTGGTTAGCGACATGCAGCCGAAGGGAGATGCAAAGCATCGGCGGCGTCATAGCCAACAGGGACATGAGATGTCAGAGGCATCATAGATGGAGGGGATGTCAATTTGACTGTGTGGTACTCGGAGAGCTAGAGCACACGGTGTCAACGGCATGTAGTCGCTACGACACGAAGCGTCAGTCAGCCACTAGGACACACGATGTCGTTGCAGGCGAAGAGTCCAGCAGAGATGCGTGACATCCATGGAGAAAAGACTCCACCAGGATGCACATCATTAGTGGAGGTGAAGAGTCCGATGAGAGACGCACGGCATCAGCAGAGCAAGGGCTTCACCAAGACGCAATGCATCAAAACCAGTAGAGTTGAGGTTGGTGGCAAAAAGAAAGGAGTAAAGCCAAAACCGCACTGTAGGGGCAAGAAGTAACGCCAATAGAGGTAGCACCGATGGCGGATCCGATGGAGAGGATGCCGAGAACCACCATCTAGTGGCCAAATTCAGGGGAGCTGCGTCCCAAACCACCACCATGAGGCTGGACTTAATCGGTGATGAGGGGAGAAGGGGAACAAGAGAACTTGACAGATCCAGGGAATGCTGGCAACACCAACAATAGAGCCAACCAGGGAGAGGAAGGACAGAGCACAAGGCGACGTTGGGGTGGAGACTGGCGACAGAGTCAAGAGAGAGAGAGGTGGGAGAAAGTAAGTCGAGGTGTATGCGGGTGTGCATGTGATGGGAATAGGAGAGAGACGGACAATTGGCTTGTGGGCCGGCTACAAGCGCAAATGGGCTAAAGGGGGTAAATAGGCTAGTAAGTAAGGCATGGACCCGATAGGAAACAGATCATAACTGAAAAATAAGAAAAACAATCATAATAATAATAAATATGATATAGAAGTTGATAAATAAACTACAAATACATAGAGAACAAAATAAAACAAGACCCAGAGAATTTGACAAATAACCTCGGTAAATAATATTGCTAACAAATCAGTAAAGTGTATAATTTCCAAAGAATAAAATAATTCCAAAATAATGCAAATTATTCAACAAGGCACTTTGCTTCATTCATAATATTAACAATAACCTTGAATAGCATAGATTATATTGGTCTTAAATAATGCAGGGTGAGAACTGGTCCAAGGAGAGGAGACCAATCAGACCCCCACTGAGGTAGACTTGTAGTATCAGTACCATACTAGCATGTTGTTGTTTATTCGGACTAGTTATTTTACTACACTTATTTTAATGTTATCACCTTGCATCAAAATTAATTTCTATAAAGAAAAGAGAAGGATCAAGGAATTAAAAGAGTTAAACATGATAAATAAAAAAAAGGGCAGAACCACTGATGGGGCAGTGGCCTGCAGAAGTATATAATGTAGGAGGGTAGGGGTGCTCTGTAAGACGTTTAGGGGTAGGTGAGACCCGCTATATTTGAATATAATATAAGGACTACAAACAATGTTTGTTCTGGAATGAGCCATAAAACTATATAAACTATTTTCCCTATCTCAGACGGGTAGAATATGTTGCTCTCTTTTGTTGCTATAGACTCCACATTGGGTTAGGATGTGTGTGTGTGTATGTGTATACACATACACATACACATACACATACACATACACATACACATACACATACACATACACAGACACATACACATACACATACACACACATACACACACACACACACACACACACACACACACACACACACACATACACATACACATACACATACACATACACATACACATACACATACACATACACATACACATACACATACACATACACATACACACACACACATACATACACACACACATACACATACACATACGCGTGCACACACACACACACATATAAAGAGGATGGGGTAGGGCCTCAATTGGACATTGGGCCATAAAAAGGTGAGCCCCAGGCGCCCATATTTAGCACCGTAGAGTGTTGAGTATTCAGATCTGCTCAACCAATGGTTATTTATAGGCAGGTGGAGATATGGTAATAAAAGTGAAGAAAACATTCTGTATTCAAATTTTAGGATCACATCTAAGGAAAAGTGAATGACCCAATATCCATCAGAATTCAGAATAGCTATAGGTAAGGTGATATAAGTCTATGTAGTACTTTAAACAAATCATGAATTCATGTCAATCTCTTGAATAAGAGTCTACGAGAACTAACTGTGGGCTTTCTCCCCTCTGGAATGATTGTTAGAATAATTATGGACATTTAAACAGGAAAACTCTTCAAATAACAAATTGTGTTTCTAAATAAAGGTCATGTAAGAATTTGAGTAAAATGAAGATATATGTACATCATTAATTGAAACTTGTTGAGTACCTTGTACCCACTCTTGTTATTAAATCTGCTCCCTTTTAGAGCCAAACACAGTTGGGGTATACTGGGGGACTAGGGAGGGTGGGGTGAAAAATGAAGGTACTCAGGGATATGAGGTTGACTCTGATTGGGAGATCGATGAGGTGGAGGCCATATATGGCAGTTGGGATGATTAGGCAATCTGTAGCTCATCGTCCTAGGTCTGATGGGTACTAAGTTATCTTCTTTTGTCCTGTTCAGACTTAAAGTATCTTGTATAACTAATTTGTAGAGGGTAACTATTATCGTAATATTATCAGGCCGACTTGTGCACCCAAGACTGTTAGCCTTGCATGGCTTGGCACTATAATAATGAGAAAGTAGCCTAGTCTATAATTCTTGTTCAGTTGCCACACTCTGGTAGGATTATTATTCAACGAGGCGGTGACCTTATTGAGCAATAATCCGCTGACTCGTGTCATGTTTCAAGTATAATGACATGGGGCGCCACAGTCTCAACTTGATAAGCACATAGGGAAGCCTGTCAACCCCACTAACACAAGTGTTACACACTCACACACGCTTATCAAAGTGTTTACAAGACTCGAGCTGCCAACACCTTAGCGATTGATCTACTTAACCAAACCAGCTCACGTTGACCTAAACTGCTTCTCCTTTGTATCTCTCCAAGGCTCAAATCTGTTATTTTGGTAAACTCCTAAAATACCCCTGATGAAGCTTTTGGACACTTTCCCTTAACTCCGTCACCTTCCATGCGGCCCTAACGACTTCTCGCCAAGCCTTTCACGTGTACAAATTCCACCAAACTGTCATCGCTTGCAAACGGATCCAAATCACTTGGCACACCACATGCCTCACCTTGCACTATGATTGCACCGGCTTCCTTGACCATTCTGGACCTCAGCTCCTCATGAGTTGTCCTTGTGCACCTTGCCATTGCCTGCCATGTCTTCACATCAATGCGTCTATGTATACTTTGACATGTACCCCTTAGTATCCAATGACTAGCTGTCACATCTTCACGCATTCGGATTTCCCCGAACCATCTCTACGTGCATCGGCCTCGTCACTTGGCAGATCATATACACTAACTCATCTCTTCATGATCCTTATCTTTTATATGCTTCACATTTGAGCCATGTAGACTCATCAAGACTTACATGGATGGTCAAATCTTAGCTCTCCCATCTAGTCTCGGTCACTTGTCATCAGGCACTAATGTTCTCCAAGTCACTTGTACATTCAAGGACTAAGCAACCATATCGAACACAAGTTATATGCACTTGATTTATATTAATCAAAACAATACAACTCGACACAACCAAACATCGGCATCCACGTTGTGCTCACACTCAAACCACTCAATAACACCTCTCCCCTACTCTTTGGCCGTAGCCACCTGTTTGACTGCTCTCCCATGGAGATCGAATTGCACCGGTCAAACCACCAACCAAGGGCCGGTTTGACCTGTACACTCAAACCACTCAATAACACCTCTCACTACTCTCTGGCCGTAGCCACTGGTTTGACTGCTCTCCCATGGAGATCGAATTGCACCGCTCAAATCACCAACCAAGGGCCAGCTTGACAGGTACACTGGTGTGGCCGCGTCTTCAATGCCGGCCACACCACCCAACTCGACTTTGGTCTGACCACCAACTAGCGGTCAGTTGGACCGCTCACGCCCAACTCCAAAACACGCTCTCTGAAAAAAGCAACCGCCAACTGTAATCCGGTCACACAGCAGCGGCAGTCTGGCCGACAACCAAAGTTTGGTCACACCGGAGTAGCCGGTCAAACCACGACTCCAAGCCGGTCTAACCGGTCACATTGGTAGCAAGAAACTAAAATTTGCCAACTTTTGCAAAAATCAAAATCTAACTCAATAAATGTGCCAATTGTTCATCACCAATTGATCGTGAATCTTCTCGCATGGTCCTTTGATATGATATTCCACCGGTTCATTTTATAACGCATGTAGTCAATTTTAAAATTTGCAACTACAAAAGTATAAATATACAAATAAGTATTTAAATATGTCACATGAAAACTGTACTAATAGATTAGTCATTAAAAGTGTTTCCATGTCATTATAATTTTAATATTTGTTTCAAACATATAACTGGAAAAAAGTAATGACCAAACAGGCGTATTAGAGACCACATCGATGTCAAAAATAACAAGTAAAAAAAAAGAGTAAGTAAGGCTCTGTTTGGCATTCTGATGGCTATTTAAAATTTATTCTGCTTTTGGATGTCACAGTTAGTTCAAAGCACGTCTCGTGTCGACTCATTCTTTACAACGGACGGTTAAATGACGGTAATATTTTTTGTAACCATATAACGGAAAAATCCTACTTTAATTTACCAAACGAAAAAGGACGAAATCTCATCAAATTAAGCCGATTAATTGCATACCGAAGTGCGAGTCCGAGGAGGAACGGTGGATGGTTCAAGTGCATGAATCACCTTTTTTAGTGGGAGAAAAGTGCATGAATCACTTGGATCCAAAATCATGCACGAGGTTCACGAGGCCCCGGATGTTGCTGTAGTTCAGGGCAATTGTGTGGTTTCAATATTGATAATCCATTACAAGAATGATGCACTATATATAGGCCCCTTCTTGCCTGTGTATTAGCATTTATTCACAGGAGAAGTAGGCTACTCTCCAACCATTTGGGCCTTCCTATTGTCATGTACTGATGTCCGAGCCTGCATGGTGCAAAGCAGCTTTAAGCTAACTTAATACTACTATTTGGTCTCGTGATGTGTTACCATGCTGACGAGTTCACATCGGTGTTCCAGCTAAAATGAGAGGTGGAACTGGAGACATACGTGCATCACCGAGCTTTGATAAATAAGAGCAATGGTTCTCATGATATAATCCCAAGAAGCATATTAAACTCCCAAATCTTTTCGAAGTTCCAACTACAGTGCCAAATCGTTTTGGAAACTCCAATTACAGTGCCAAATCAGCCTACAATATGCAATTCAAATGGTCCTCTGCGGCTTCAAATCAAAGCCTAATCTGGAAGGCGCAGGTGGAGAACAAGTGCACCGTGTTCATGTGGCTGCTAGTGCAGAACAAAGTACAGACAACAACGGGTGTTGATAAATATCATCCGGATATTTTCTTTTAACTATCATCCAGATTTATGACCATCAGATTAGAGATCCAACGGCCATAAATTCTCTCCCACCCCCTCCAAAAAAAATCTCCCCCTCCTCAAAAAAAAAATCTCCCCCCTCCAAAAAAAAGGACCGTTGAATCTCTAATCCAACGGTCTCAAAATTAGATGATAATTAAGAAAAAACATCCGGATAATACCTATACACACCCGACAACAACAGACGTCTTGGCCAGTAAGGGGTGGCCCCATAACCCTCTCTGTAGGTTCTGTGATCAAGAGCCCGAAACTAGCGTCAAGATTTTTGGGTTTTACTATAGTATCTAACTTTTAAACGGATAATTTTCTCAAGATAGAATCTATAAGTTAATTATAGTACACGTTAAAAGTCTAACATATGTATCAACTATAATCGCAAACGAGTATCTCTCTATAATTTCTGTCGTAAACAGCTAAAATTTAAAAATTTTAACTAAAAATTATAAATCGCAGTTATTTCAAACAGTCCCTAAGAGATGTCGCCGAAGTTGACAGCCTGGTAGTTCCCTCGTCAACTTTGTCGCTGGTGGTGCTTTGTTTTAGTCTTTTGCTGGAGCAACCTGGTGAATTTTTAATCTTTTGTCGCTGGCGCCTTGCCTCCAGCTCAGGGATGTACTAAACTTCCTTTGATTTCCTTCTATTAATGAATGACAGAGCTCCCGTCCCGGCTTCAGAAAAAAAAAACTCATTTCGAACTTTTGTACACCAAACTACGTACGTTAAGTTTTAAGAAAACAAGCATTTGACTCATCAGCTAGGATGATGTTGTTGATGGACCCTTGAACGGATGGCGAGGTAGGTTGTGGAATTCTGGTATTGGATTCTCATAGATCCTTCTACACAATAGACAAAAGATTTGTTAAAATGGCACATGAAATCAGATTGTGTTAATAAACATGACAATACGATAATGTCTCACACTTATGGCTTTGAATTATATGAGTGGTAAATCCTTGAGTGTCAATCTTTGCAGCAACAAATGATCAATTATTCATGCGATATAGGCCATATCTTAAATAGTTTCTAATTTTTAAAATTTAAAAATCCAAAATTTACAGAGTAACTTTTTAAGATGGTTCATATAAATTATTTATAGGAGTCACTGCAGCAGTTAATTTGAACAGAATAACTTTTTAATATATATATACATTACTTTCTCAATCTCTCGTAATTAATCAAAAGTCACATCCATTTTTAGGGTGCCTTTGGTTGGACTTTTGAAAGCTGCTTTTGCTTCCAAAAAGCCAAAAGCCAACAAAGGGGTGGAAACTGTGTTGCTTTTGTTCGCTACTTTTAGGTAATCTGATTTTGAAAGCACCTTGGACCCCGCTTTTGGCTTTTGGCTTTGGCTTTGGCTTTCAAATGGTGAAAATAGAGAGTCTGTTTCACAGTTGTTTCAAGGAAAATAGAGATAGGAGGTATGTTTTATACTTGTTTGAACCAAACAGCTTACAGCTTTTCCACACCCAAAACCTACAAAGAGCTTTTCCACATTTCACACTCACAAAGCAGCTTTTTCAGAAGTCACAGCTCAACCAAACACACCCTTAACGGGCCATAGTCTTCTAGATGCGTAGGTAAAATGAAAAACAACACTTGGCGCATGACGACTCGTATAAGAAACTGAACTAACAAAAAAAATACATTAGTTCGTGCAAGTTCATGCTGATTAACGTAAACACTGTGGTTCTGGCTTTCTTCTGCGGACGACAGCTTCCCAATCTACAGTGTTTCGGCAACACATGTCACCTAACCGACGCGCAGTCCGGCGATAGTTTAATAATGGCGCCCGTGCATGCTCTCCCTCTCGCTCCTGACCGGCGAGGAGGCGGGCAGCCCATGCACGATGTGACTTCCGACGTTGACGGGTAATGTTCTCTCTAACAGATCAATCTTCCCCGTCTAGGATGGCATATTCTAGGCTCATACTAGTTCTCCGCCTCATACTAGTTCTCCGCCTACCATTCAAAAGATGAAAAACGCGACAGCTATCTGATTGGTAATCAGCACTCTCATGTCACCAATATCTAGTAGCTTCAAGCATCTCATAAGTCTCGCGCAACCGTACTTTAATTCGTTATTTTCTGGTCGGAACATGGAACAATCCAAAAATTTCAAAGTTTTCAAATTTTTTGAATTTCTTTTGAATTCAATTTTCCTCCCCAATTTAACAATTTTTCTTGAAAACCCATTTTCCTTTTTGGTCTTCCCGCCTTCCGGCTTCACTGACGCCTCCATGCGCAGCAGCTTCTCCACCGCCTCATTGTGTCGTCGCCTCTGTTAAACACTAGTTAACAAAACTGCCCAATGTACAATTATAGTAAAAGGGACAGATACATTTCCATAAAGGCACCTTTTATGCCACCCATTCATCATCTTTATAAAGCAATATACAGTCTCAGAATTGATTAATGAAAAGCAATCTTTTTCTCAAACACTTGTCTCAAACCTCTCTTGCAATACATTATCAGCACGCTGCATTCACACACAACAGAGAAAGGTAATGACACTTTGTGCAAACCATAAACAAGTTTTTCTGGAGGTTCTTGCATTAGTGGACTCCCTGCATGAAACACTGCACGCTCTTCTTGCTCCTCTCCATGCACAACCACCACCACCACCACGCCCGGCGTCCACCACCGTCATCGCCACTGGCCATGGCTCTAGGCCGGTTTGTCGTCGTCCATGGGCGGCGCACGGCGTCTTCTCCACAGCGCGGGCTCCGCGCTATGGTCCTTACCGGCGACCTGCGCACGCCTCTGTGGCGGCTAACCACCGTCCCGGCCTCCGGATCCGCACTCCTCCACCGGCCTCCTTCGCAGAGGATGCCTTCTCCTTTACTTGAATCCGAAGGAAGAGGGGTGGGGGAGGGAGCGGTGTGGCCGACTTGGCGTGTCGCGCGGCCATCGGCGAAGTATGGTGGAGCCCATGGCAGCGTGGCGCAGCACGCGGCCGGCGTGGCCCGGCGCCTGCAGTGGCCGGCGAGACGACGGCGTGGTGGCACGGCGAGGCGGCGTGCGAGCCGGCGACGACACGGCGTCTGTGACGCCCGAGGCCGGAGGAGGCGGCGCGCTCGGCGTGGCGGCACGGTGCCCCATACAACTTTTTATGGTATGGAAAACGACTTTTTGTTCCCCACCAGAAGGACCTCAAAGACCTGATACTCAAGGAAGTTCATAGCTCTGCTTATACTCTACACCCAGGCAGCACTAAAATGTATCAAGAAATGAAGACATTGTATTGGTGGCCTCGCATGAAGAGAGATATTGCTGAATATGTAGCCTGTTGTGATGTATGTCAAAAGGTCAAAGCTGAACATCAGAGACATGCTGGACTTCTTCAACCCCTACAGATTCCTCAGTGGAAATGGGAAGAAGTGGGAATGGATTTCATAACTGGTTTACCCCGCACTAAGTCAGGATATGATTCCATCTGGGTAATAGTCGATAGATTGACTAAAGTTGCCCACTTTATCCCTGTAAAGACCAACTACAAGGGAGACAAACTGGTTGAGTTATACATGGCTCGTGTTGTATGTCTACATGGTGTACCTAAAAGGATAGTCTCAGATCGAGGTTCTCAATTCATCTCGCATTTCTGGGCCAGTCTACATGATGCTTTAGGGACCCATCTTGCATTCAGTACCGCATACCACCCCCAGACAGATGGACAAACCGAAAGAATAAACCAAATTTTGGAAGATATGCTACGAGCATGTGCTCTGGAGTTTACCTCAGATTGGGAGAAATGTTTACCCTATGCGGAATTTGCCTACAATAATAGCTATCAATCAAGCCTCAAGGTGTCACCTTTTGAAGCTCTTTACGGACGTAAATGTAAAACCCCTCTACACTGGTCAGAAACAGGAGAAGGGCACATTTTTGGACCTGATACTCTGAAGCAAGCAGAAGAAAAAGTTTGCCTAATCAGGGATCGCTTACAAGCTACTCAGTCAAGACAGAAGAGCTATGCCGATAACCGTCGAAGAGAATTAACATTCCAAGTTGGAGATCATGTATACCTTAAGGTGTCGCCCCTCCGAGGAATTCGCAGATTCAAGGTGAAAGGCAAGCTTGCTCCGAGATACATAGGGCCATTCCCTATTATTGCCAAATGTGGAAAAGTTGCTTATCGATTAGAGCTACCCGCAAGTCTGTCAGATGTGCACAATGTGTTTCACGTTTCTCAGCTCAAGAAGTGTCTCAAAGTTCCCGAAGAGCAGACCTCAGTGGAAACCATTGAACTTCAGAAAGATCTGTCCTACCCAGAGCACCCGATCAAGATTCTTGACACTATGGAGAAGAAAACGAGACGCCAGATTATTCGCCTCTGCAAGGTCCAATGGAGCAACCACTCCAAGCGAGAGGCAACTTGGGAGCGAGAAGATCAACTTAGAGCCGACTTTCCCTTTCTTTTCTCGGAGTAGCAGAATCTCGGGGTCGAGATTCATTTTAAGGGGGGTGGGATATGTAACATCCCATTTTCAAAATTTGTGTCAATGTAAAATTCAAATATATGTTAATGAAATTTAAAAGCATTTATTCTCAGTTGAGTTTCCTTGTTGCGTCTCAAGCAAAAAATCCAAGATGTGCAAAAATATTTCAACATGAAAATTTTGTTTTGTCTCCAAAGTGGCATGTCAAGTAACCTCCTAAAAATCTAGAATTTAAAATTTACTTCGAAATATGGAGATTTTAGAATGAAAAGATTTGTGCTTAATCTTGTAACAGGAGAAAGGATATATGTATATATATATACATACTTTTGCAAAACCTTCTCAATCTTGACCATCCCTCCCATTTCCACTCAATCCCAGCAATCCATTTCTCCTGCTGGCACAACACTGCTCTCACCCCAAGACTCCTCCTCTCTGTCTACAGCCCGTCGCCATTTGCCACCAACCGTCGGCGATTGAATGCGGTGTCAGCCCTCGTCTTCAGCACCTCTCCTCGCCATCAGCGCCCAGCAGTGGCAGCGTCTCCGTCACCTCCCTCGCGTCTCCCGCAGGCTTTGGCCATCGTCCGGCCGTGCACCATTCCTCCACTCCAACATGGCCGCAGTACTCTCTGCCACCAGACAACCTCGCGTACACGGTGGATGCACAGCGCCATGTCGCATTGCCTCCTCGGCGTCTTGTTTCGTTCTCCCGGCCGCTATAAATGGCGTCGCTTGCCTCACCGCCCACCCCGCTGAAGTTCACCCAAGCGCCATATCAGGCCGCCTCCTCTGCCGTGCATGCGCCTTCGGCAGGATTCTGCCGCCGAGCTACTCCGGTCACCATCAGGGCCCCCTCCACCAACCGTCGCACTCACCTTCACCCCCTTCCCCTCCCCCCCGGACTAATCGCCCTCCTTTTCTCTCCACAGGCCGCCGGCGACGTCCCTCCTCTCCGCCACCGGCGCTGGGTCTTCTCGGAGAAGCACTGCGTCTTGAGCTGATTCCTCGCGCGTGGAGTGTCGCCCGAACCCCGTGAACACCTCGCCAGACCCCGCCGCCCTCTCCAGCGAGCCGCCGCCGTCTCCTCCTTCGCCGCCAAGCTCCCTCTCGCCGCTGGCCCGCCTCGCTCCACCTCGGCCCCAACTGACGCTCTAGGTAAGTTCCCGGGGGCTTGTAGAAGCTCCACCCCCGAGGAATTGAACTCCACGGCCGAGGCGCCGCGCCAAATCCTCGCCCGCCGCCGCGACTGCCGCCGCCCGCCAACGCCCGCCGACTTTTTCCTCCCGTGAGGCGCGTATGGGCGGCCGGCTCATTTTGGCCCAAGCCGCCGCACCCCGTGCCCTTCCCGCCGCCGGCCGTCTGCGCCTCCCTTGTGGCCAGGGAAAACCAGAGGAGGAGCGACATGAGTTAACCCCCAATTAACTATTGCCTAAAACCGCTATTTAAGATGTCCTAAGCTGGCGATTAAAGAAGTATTAAAGCACTGATTAGTTAAGCCACCTGTCAGCTAATAACATTTCCCTCCTCTTTTGTTTTTTTTCGGATTTTCCAGCAATTAAAACTTTGAAACACTATAACTTTCTAACCCTAACTCCGAATTTGACAAAACCAACTTCTAAATTTTTCTAAAATCAAGACCTGTCTAATGGTTCTGGTTTGGTTCATTTTTGAGTTCATTTGTGCCTTGTTTTCTTTTACTTGGTATTTATATGCTTCCGTTCTCGTTTGTGTTGTTTTACCGGTTCAATCTCCCGAGTAGATTTCGAAGACGCGAACGAGCCCCCACTTGAAGCAGCACAAGACCCCCAAGCTTTCGATCCAGGCGAGTCAATACTTTGATCATTTTGCGCCTACATTTTATGTGAAACTATGTTCGTTTGAACTATGAAAACTGCATGCGTTATTTTATGTGCTAAAACTATGTAAGTCTTAAGGTAGATAACAACCTTATGTCCACCTAATAATATAATACACCACCAGTAACATTTGAACTCCCATGATCATTTGTCGCCCTAGATATAAACACTAGATATGGTAGTTATATGTTTTAATATTGCCATGATAAATTTGTCGAACCCAGGGTTCTAGTAACCCTGATAATCATTCTTAATCATGGACACTAGATTGAACTAGTCATGGGATGTACATGATCGTACAACTATGTTCATTTATGTTATGCTTCTCAAAACCCTAAAAATCTGCTAAACCTGTTTGGACGGATGGTAAGAATGGCGGGTGTGGATGTAACACAAGGAATGTGGAATGGACCGTCCAGACGACCTAAGGACTTAATCCTGTGCGGACCCTCCGTATAACAAAGACAACCACAAGCTGGCATATTGTAGGCTGGGCTAAATAATTTACTGAACCCTCTAGTCATTTCACGGAGAACGTGTGTAGGTGGGTATGAAAGCCCCACTTGGAATGGGACACCGGATGTAGGTGACGTTGCCTAGGATAGCGTATGTGGAGAGTGGAGTCCGACTGCGCTAACCTATGGTGGACATCCCGCACAACCTATGGACGTAACCCCATAGGAGTGATATGCTAGAGTGTGAGGTATTATAAAGGCCTTGTGATATCCTCTCGATCTGCATGTCCAAGGAATCATGTAGAACCATCGGGACGATTATCTCTTGTGGGTAAAGATGTACAGTCTCTGCAGAGTACATATACAAACTATTCGAATAGCCGTGCCCACGGTCAAGGGCAGACATGGAAATCTTCCTCGAGTTAGTTCTATTTCAAAATTTTTGGAGGTTGGGCATAAAATTTTGCTAGGTGGATGTAGCCTAAACTTTGGTAATTTGTCCTGGAGGGATGTACTCCAGTGTTGGTATTAAGGTGGAAGTAACCTGCTATTCAAAAAGTTAAGCATTAGTGGATGTAACCATAAAAGTAGTAAATGGAACCTACCCTGTTATAAAATTATTGCACACTTTCATTATGTAAATCATAAGTTCTTGAAAGATGCTAGGTCATAGAGACTTTTAAGTTATGGTTATTTCAAAAGTTGCTTTACGCCAATAAAAGAACCCGAGCCATCCTTGAATAGCCTTGCATCTATAATTATATGCATTCTGTATGTTGGCTCGCGGAGCACGGTTGTTTGTGCTCAATCTCGCTCTTAACCCCCCTTTCAGAAGATGTGAATCAAGAGCACTACGCCTACCATGAGGATCAGGATGCCGAAGGAAATGAAGACGGTGGTTACTAGATTAGGCCTCGGTAGTCTTGCCTCCCGCCTCAGTCGAGTTGACCAGGCTAGTTTTGGCGGGTGCCTTTATTATTAGCCAGTTCCCTGGTTAATAGCGTTGGTACTCGGGTTATCCCAGTCGCTTGCCTGTGGTGAGTTGTGCCCCTACGCTATGTACGCTTCCGCTTTCGCTCTTTATGTATTGTAAGACATTTCATTCGACGGCCCTATCGAACCTCGACCCGATGCGGTCTATTTGAACTCTGGTATTGTAATGTATGAATTTATCGTGTATGAAATGATGCAGCGTTGTGTCTGTGAGCATTATCTACTGATCCAGGGAATAATGCAGTGTTATCATAGAGGATTCCAGGTTAGTAAACTTGGGGTCCGACAAATTGCAACCATATTTAAATTTGCTCTCGCTAGAAAATTTAAATTTTAAAATTCCCGTTTAGTGAGTACCATTGTACTTAATAAATTGGAATTTTTGCAAAATATTATACCTACCATAAATACCATAAAATTACAATTTATGGTACTTTGCTACATTTATTTGTACGCTATGCCATACAATAAATTGGTGTTCACCACCAATATTGTGATTTATACGGTATTATAAATATAACCACATGTTATATTTAATTTGGGTATATATTCATTCGAATTACAATACTCATATTGTTTTCCACATATTTTGCATTTTATTACAACATTACCATACACATTAATTTACCTCATGTAAATTAATTATTTATGGTGTACTTTTCATGTAGGTTTTAAATGGCTACCAAAGATTTTGAGCCTCTCGCTCTCGATGGTACCAACTATCCTACATGGGCTATGGACCTCAAAATCAACCTAACCACACGTGGGTTGCAACGGGTGATATTTGATCCTCCAGCTGATCAAATTCCTCCGGATATTGTGAAATATTCCGTTTTGAATATCATACGGAATCACATACATCCGGATTTGAAGGCTGAATATTTGTGTGAGGAGAATCCACTCACATTATGGTTAGCCCTCAAAAATAGATATGAACAGCAGAAAGTTGTTATATTACCTGAGGCTAATCATGAATGGGCACATCTTAGACTCCAAGATTTCAAATCTGTTGGAGAATATAACCATGCCCTTCATACAATTTGCTCCAAATTGCGTTTTTGTGACAAGGAACCAACGGATGCGGACAAAATAGAGACGACTCTCTCGACTATGCTCCCATCTGACAGGGTCCTACAGTAGCAATGGCGTGCTACAAATTACCAAACTTATTTTGATCTTATGCATATTATGCTTCAGGCAGAAAAGCATGCTGAACTTCTTTTAAAGAACAATCAGCAACGTCCCATTGGGGCTGCTCCACTTCCTGCAGTACATGCTAATCAAAATAACAACAAGTTCAGTGGTTCACACAATCACTCAAAGAACTTTAAAGGTAAAAACAAACGCAACAAGAAGAAAAAACCAAGTGGATTCAAGAAAGGTAAAGACAATTCTGGTAAGCGAGTTGACAAAACTGAAATTTGTCAAAAATGTGGTTGCTACAACCATCCTACCAAGAAATGCCGCACCCCGAAGCATATTGTGAACCTCTACCTCCAGTCTTTGGCTCATGGCAAGAATGCTCAAGAGAAGAGATTTGAAGTACACTTCAATCTCAAATCCAACAATGATGAAGCCGGATGCTCTCAACAGTTCCTTCAAGAACTCAAAGACACATGTGCTTCTATAAAGAAGGATGATCTCATGTGCACCGAGGACACACTTGAAGAATTTCATTCTCAAGACATGTTTGGAGATCTCAGTTAGACTCCTCGTTCCATAGCTAATAAGTACTATAGTGTTGTAATATAAATAATGTTGTCATCTATATTGTAAGCTTGTATGCTACAATCATATATCGAACATATTCGGTATTGTAAAATAAAGTTTGTATGTATTCTAGATATGCTACTATAAGAATTTCATTAAATTCTTCTTTTGTGTATATAGATTTTTGGAGTCGATCCAATGGAGGAGGAATTATGCCTTGTGGATAGTGGTACCACAAACTCTATACTTAGGGACACAAATATTTCCTAACTCTTACTCAGAGAAAAGGAAATGTTTTAACCATCGCTGGACGCGATGCAACGATAGTAGGCTCTGATCGCGCCTTTATCACTCTCCCTATGGGTACACAATTGGAAATTGAGGATGCACTCTTGTATCCCGATTCAACATGTAACCTACTTAGTTATAGAGATATCTGTCAGAATGGTTTCCATGTTGAAACCCGAAATGACAACAAAGAGAAATATCTCCACTTAACCAAACACAACGGATATGGCAAACAAGTACTAGAAAAAATTCCATCTTTAAACTCCGGATTGTACTATACATACATCAAACCCGTTCAACATATTGCGTACAAAGTAATTTTCCAAAATACTAACACATTCCAAACATGGCATGATCGCCTTGGCCATCCAGGCATTGGAATGATGAGAACAATTATTAGTAATTCAATTGGTCATACATACCTCAAAACAAAATTTCCGGAATCCTCATATTTTGTGTGCACTTCCTGTGCCACCGGAAAATTGATTTAAGACCCTCTTATCTTAAAATCAGAGCTGAACCACTTAAATTTCTTGAACGCATTCAAGGAGATATATGTGGTCCTATACAACCATTGTGTGGACCTTTAGATATTTCATGGTTCTCATTGACGCATCTACTAGATGGTCACATGTGTGTCTCTTATCCACATGAAACCATGCATTTGCTAAGTTAATTGGTCAAATTATCCAATTACGAGCACATTATCCTGAATATGGAATTCAATCAATTCGAATGGCAATGCTGCTGAATTTTCATCCCATGCCTTCAATGACTATTGTATGGCTCTTGGGATACAAGTTCAACACTCTGTTCCATATGTCCATACACAAAATGGTTTAGCAGAATCTCTTATCAAGAGAATCATGCTCATTGCAAGACCATTACTACAGAATTGCAACTTACCAACGTCATGTTGGGGTCATGCAGTTTTACACGCTGCTGACTTAATCCAATTGCGTCCAACTGCATATCATAGCACTTCCCCGCTACAATTAGTATGTGGAAATCCACCAGATATTTCCCATCTACGAATGTTTGGTTGCGCTACATACGTACCGATCTCACCACCGCAGCGTACCTCAATGGGATCGCACAGGAAACTTGGGATCTATGTTGGGTATAAATCTCCGTCAATTATAAAATACCTCGAGCCCCTCACAGAGGACCTGTTTACGGCCCGGTACGCTGATTGCATATTCAATGAGGAACATTTCTCGGCATTAGGGGGAGACAATAAGTACCAAACAGAATGCTAGAAAATTAATTGGAATGTACAAGGCATTCTGTCTCGCACTCCACGCACGCAGAGATCGAACTTCGAGTTCAGAAAATCATTCATTTGCAAAACATTGCAAATAATCTGCCAGATGCCTTTACTGATTATAAGGGTGTCACAAAATCATATAATCCTGCCAAAAATATACCTGAAAGAGTGGAGGTACTGCAAAATACCACTCAACTCCCAGTTCAAAATAAGAGGGGGAGAAGTACGGTACAAATGGCGGATACAGCTTCTAACAAGCGACAAAGGAAATAAAATAATGTAAATGCAGATCAACCTCAAGTTGATAGACACCAAAGGATTCTTGAACCCAGATCAACAGCGCACTCAAATACTGATCCTGGGATATCGGAATACCCCGACTCAAATGTTTTGGGAAATAACATTAAGTCATCAGGGGTCCCAGAAATTTCCACTAACTATACTGATTCTGGAGAATCATACGATCGTAAGACTGCAATTGTCGACATTTATTTCTCCACAACAGTTGCAAATAACCTTCAAAATGATCCAGATCCCAAGACCATGGCAGAGTGCAAACAACGCTCGGACTGGAATCAATGGAAGGATGCAATTCAAGCGGAGTTAGCCTCACTCAAGAAAAATAAATGTATTCACCAATGTGATACATACACCTCCCAAAGTATTCCATGTCGGTTTCAAATAGGTTTTCGTCCACAAACGGAATGAAAACAATGAGGTGATGAGATACAAAGCAAGGCTTGTAGCACAATGGTTCATGCAGAGACCCAGCATTGATTTCAATGAAACTTATTCTCTAGTAATGAGTGGAATAACATTCCGATACTTAATCTCATTGACAGTTAAAAACCATCTATCTTTTCAGTTGATGGATGTAGTGACTGCATATCTTTATGGGTCACTTGATTTGGAAATACATATGAAAGTTCCCGATGGAATTTCAATTCCGAATCCGAACGCAAATCGCAATATGTATTGTGTAAAATTGAACAAGTCTTTATATGGCTTGAAACAGTCGAGTAGAATGTGGTACAACCGACTAAGTGAGTTGCTAACCAAAAAGAGATACTCCAACAATGATGATTGCCCATGTGTGTTCATCAAAAGATCCTCAACAGGATTTTATATTATATCTGTGTATGTTGATGATCTTAATATCATTGGTAACACACAAGATATAGATGAAGCACGTAATCATCTTATGACGGAATTTGAAATGAAGGATTTGGGTAAAACCAAATTTTGTTTAGGTATACAACTTGAGCACCTTCATTCAGGCATCCTAGTGCATCAATCAGCCTATGTCCACAAAATATTGGAGAAATTCAATATGAACAAAGCATATCCATCGAAAACCCCCCATGGTTGTTCGATCTCTAGACAGGGATAAAGATCCATTTAGACCCCGAGATGACAATGAAGAGCTATTGGGACCCGAGGTTCCATATCTCAGTGCCATCGGAGCGCTTATGTATCTTGCAAACTGCACCCGGCCGGATATTGCATTTGCGGTAAATCTACTTGCTAGATATAACGCTATTCCAACCAAAAGACATTGGGTGGGAGTGAAGAATATATTTAGATATCTTCAAGGCACTAAAGATCTTGGTCTATTCTTGCAGAAGAATAAAAATGTGGATTTAATAGGAATACAGATGCTGGCTATTTATCAGATCCCCATAATGACAGATCTCAAACATGCTTTGTATTTTTACACAGTGGAACAACCATCTCTTGGAAGTCTTCAAAACAGACTCTAGTGGCTACATCCACTAATCATTCTGAAATAATTGCATTATATGAAGCATCACGTGAATGTGTATGGCTTCGCAGAATGATTAACCACATACAACAATCATGTGGTATAGGTGTTATTGCATCACCTACCATTATCTACGAAGATAATGCTGCTTGCGTTGTTCAAATGCAAACGGGTTACATAAAGAGCAATATCACAAAACATATTGCACCCAAACTATTTTACCCACATGAATTGTAAGAGAGTGGAAAAATAAATATTCTGCAAACTAAGTCTTGTGATAATCTTGCAGACTTATTCACCAAGTCATTACCAACTTCCACATTCCAAAAATGTGTTCATGGAATTGGTATGCGAAGACTACGTGATTTGCAGATGTCAGGGGAGAAATCTCCTAAGACTTAACCCGTTCAATACAATATTGTACTCTTTTTCCCTTTATGAGTTTTTCCCTCTAAGGTTTCTCATCAAAGGTTTTTAATGAGGCAATATAACAATGTAATCATAAATATATCTGTATTTTCCCACTGGGTTTTAAAGGAGTTTTTCATGGCATATCTACTCTATCAGTTCTCCTCATATTTTTCCCTACAGGGTTTTGGAGGAGTTATTTCAAGATGATGAATCAAGGTGATCATGTGAAAATACATTGGTCAAGGGGAGTGTTAAACACCAGTTAACAAAACTGCCCAATGTACAGTTATAGCAAAAGGGACAGATGTCTTTCCATAAAGGCACCTTTTATGCCGCCCATTCATCATCTTTATAAAGCAATGTACAGACTCAGAATTGATTAATGAAAAGCAATCTTTCTCTCAAACACTTGTCTCAAACCTCTCTTGCAATAGCCTCCACACGCCGTGCCATCGCCCTTCCAGATTGCGGCCACGCCTTCTACCCCGTTCACACTGCGCAAGCGCCGAGACCCCACCGTTCAATCGTCCATCCCCTGCTTTCCTCGCTTCACGCGTCGCTACTCGCATGCTCGCTTCCCTCACCGCGGCGCACCGCCTCTCTTCTTTGTTGCGTGCACCCGCGCCGTACCCTGCTTTCAATTCCTCACCAACTCCCGTAGAGCACCAGTGCCACTTCTTCCCCTACTCCCTGCACATCAACAGAGCCTTGCTCTTTCCCCTCGCCCACACGCGAGAGACACACCCAAACCACCTTACTGTTGTCACTGCCATACGTCGTTCTTAAAACTTTTCTGCCACTGCCAAGAGCCTTACACTACTTCCAAATACCCTCCGGAACCACCAATTTAAGCTTCAACTCATCGCATTGCCGCCAGCGACCTCCCCTGCGCCCGGTGAGCACTAGATCTAATCTCTTTCATTGCTCGATTAAAATTCAATTACTTCTATTGTTATGACCCTCTTTACTTCCTAAATACATTAGTGAACTCGCTCAAGCACGAGCAGTTCTGTAGAGCTCTGGCACTGGAAGTCACCGCCGACTGAAAGGTCTCTTCTGTGGATGGCCTAGCTGAGCTTTCCCTGACCCAAACCACCGCCACCACCATAAAGCCTATACTCCATAGATACTCTCTAAAAGTCAGTCGGAGTTTAATTTATGCATATAAATATTTTTATGGTATATTCCCCCTTAGAAATGTCAATCCTAACCCAATGTGGGGTCTATAGCATAAACGCTTTTGAGATAAACGCTTTGTCTGCATAAACATATTCTGCATGTATATATGCTATAGACTCCACATATATAACGTTTACAACTAGGAGGTGTTTTGTTGCTATAGACTCCACATTAGGTTAGGATATATATAGGTGGGCAGACAAAGTGTTTATATCTGCCCACCCATCTCAATCTTAGTTGTACAACTTAACCTCATAGACCATGCTAGAATGGCACGAACCAACGCTATATATGCCCCGTTTGGCACAGCTCAGCTTCACTAGTGAAGCTGTTTTTTTTGTTTCAGCTTCACGAGCAGTTTCACCGGTGAAGCTAAAGCTATTTTGGAAAACTGTTTGACAAAACAGCTTCACCAACAGCTTCATGCATGGCTGAGAGAGGGCAATTGTCCAAGATGCCCCTGTCTACCTGACTTGTTCTAACATTTGGAGTTGTATGTTTGTATATAGTCATATGAATTAAAAAATAATATATTTGAATGAGTATGAATTAAAAAAAAATCAGTGCGAACGGTAGAGAAGTGCGAACGGGAGGAGAGGAAACAGGCGTGAGGACCCAGTGGCAAAGTGCTGTAATTTCTGTCAACTATAAGGGCAGTGGGTTTCTAGATCTGCGAGCCTGAGGGAGAGAGCTGTGAAAACTACTATTTTCAGCTTCACCCACCTCATTCCCTTGTGAGAGCATGATTTAAGAAGTTTTATCCATGAAGTTGTTTGCAAAAAGGGTGTTTGGCAAAAAATAACTCATAACAGCTCATAAAGCTGTTGATGAAGCTGTACCAAACAGGACTATAGTCCACATCAATGAAAGAAACAGCTTGAGTCGGAGGGAAGAGGATGTCACAGGTATTTCAAACATTCATCTATTTATAGGGAGACATGTGTCACAAAAAATACTTGTAAGGGTAAATCAAATTCTAATCGACTTTTTTTTTTAGTATTTGCAATTTTCCGACGAAGTTACGAACGGTATCCAGTATAATCAGGGACGCCGCGCCGGCCGATCGCGCAGCGAGAGAAGCGCATGCACATGGATAATCACGCGAATGCCGCTGGCCACGTCGCCACGAGGCCGCCAACGGCACGCTAATCCCGGCGCAACTATTCGGACACGTGACCGGCGCGCACCCAAAAGCGGAGTCCCAAACAAACCCTACCGTGCCCAAGCCCCAAAGCGCAGCACAAAGTTGTCACCCACGCGACTTTTGCCCGTGGAATCTGGCACCCGAACTGCCGAACTACTCCCAGGTAGAGGTGGGATTTGGGCCGGGCTTTTGGCCAGCCAAGCACGGCCGCACGCGGCCGGCCAAGCACGGCCCGGCGACGACGTGGCGGGCGTCGCGACGCACGCACTAACGGTGGGCCGGGTGGGCTTCAAAATCCGCACGGTGGCACGCGACGCGACGCGGCGATTGGGCGTGCTCGGCCTGCACGCGACTAAGAGCACCGGGCGAAACTATTTAAAATTGATTTCTTAACTATAGTAAGACGCACTCATGACTCTCCTTGAACTTTTCTATTTGACTAGTTGGGTAGGCCTATGCTAGATTGTCGCAATGTCCACGTCGACATAGTCTAATTTGCACCAAGATATGCATTCCATTGACTAGATGACCAAGTTCGAAGGTGGAATGGCATGAGACAATAAAATTGAATTTTAAGTAGGTTTTTAATAAGGCGATACAAGAAAAAGGAAGATAGCGCCACCGCTACCATTGTCGCCATCGCTGGTCGTGTATAGTTATTTTGGCTGGGCTTGGTGCGCACGCACGAACGCCCAAGACGGTGGGTTTTGGGCCGTGCTTGGGCCTGGCCGAAGACGAGGGCCAGCACGGCACGGCACGATGGGATGATCTGGGCCGAATCGCACGGCACGGCGGCCGGCACGGTGGGCTTGGGCCGTGCGGCACGGCGACGCCCACCCCACCTCTATCCCAGGTCCAGCGCCGCGGCAGCCACCGCCACACGCGCACGCATCACGCGGACGGACGTGCCGGACAAGAGGCGAGGACGGGCAGCGAGTGAGCGAGCTTTGCTAGCGACGCGCGCGGGGACGGCAGCCGCGGCCGGCCAAGCCATGCGTGGGCGTGAAGGGTGTCTCGGGCCGCGGCAGAGCCGCCCACGTGTGCACTTGCCCTTGATTAGCTCCCGGTCGCCGTCTGCTGCTGCCTGTCCCGCGGGCCCGCCTGGCGCATCATCAGATTCGGTGCCAAGTTCATGCATCGCGAGAAAGGGACCTTGTCTTGCACTGGCCCCCCGCTTGTATTATTGTTTGAACCTAGAGGATGTTTGTACCATAGTACGCAGGGCGAAACCACACCCTAGCAGGAAATATTTTAGTTTGGAGTGTGAAAAAAATATTTAGTGTACAGTCTGAGTAAATTCAATTCAGACTAAGTAACATTTTTATGGTGCAATCTGAATCATTCCACTACTGAGTCTAGGGCGTAAATAAATCCTAACTTCGCCACTGATAGTACAGATGGTAGATCATCGCTCATCTTTCCCCGTGAACGGATCATATTTGTGGGTGGTCAAGTGTCTCGACACGGACATAAGATCTGGTCCAGGGGTGGAGATGGGCCTCGGGCCGGTTGGGCAACGGCCCGAGGCCCAGGAAAAATAGCGATGTAAAGTTTAGTAGGCATATCAAAAATATCTGATAGCAAGCAGCCCGAGGCTTATGAACCGCCCGATACTATTCCCCCAGCCGAAGCCCACAGCGAGCCATCTCCGCCCGACGCCCGAGGCCTAATGCAATGCGCAAACCCGGCCAACCCTAAGCTGCGACGCGCTCTCGCGCCTCTCGCGATGCGCCTCGCCTCTCCTCCCCAATTTCACCGCCGACCGCTGTGAGCCCAGACGCCGCCGCGCGCCGCGCGGCCATGGCGCGGCGCACCGCTTCGCCTCGCACCTTCTCCGCCGATCTCGCGCAACACCGCCCCGCCCCGCCTTCCTCTCCGCCGAGTCCGCGGCCGCCGCGATGCGTTGCCCTCGCTCTCAGCGGATCTCCGCATGACGCCGCCGGCCGCCTTCACGCGTCCTCTTTGCCGTGAGCCGTGACGTCGCCCCGGCTCGGTGCCTCTCTTCGCCTCGGCCGCGGCGGCGCGGCACCGCCGCCTCGGCCGCTCGGTGCTCTTTCTCTTCGCCTCGGCGCTCGGCGCCTCTCTCGCCTCGGCATGGCGCGCGCGCACGCCGCCGCCTCGATCGCTCGGCGCCTCTCTCGCCTCTGCGCTTGATCTGCCGCGACACAGCCTCATCGCCACCGCCGCCCGCCGATGCCGCTCCGGTGAATTTCTATCTAGCCGCTCATGTATCATGTATGAGTGATCGTGTGATGATTGTTGTCGATATGAATGTGAATTTTGCTTCTATTAACTTGCTATTTGATGTTAGTTATATCTTAGTGCTGATAGTCTTCGATGTTAGTTATAGACTTAGTATTCGATGTTAGTTATAGACTTTTAGCCTTCTTAATTTTGGGCCCGAGGCTTTGAAGAATCCTGGCTCCGCCACTGATCTGGTCTGTGCTGTTTAATGCAGATTCTTAACTGTTGGTACATTGGATTCATCAATTTGTCCGGGACACTAGGGTGTCCACAGGGGCGGAGCCCAATGGAGGGGAGGGGGTTCCTAGGAACCCGGATCCAAAATTTTTTTAGTTATTACTAGTAAACATTCACCCTTTGTGCACCCTCTTGGTTCAATAGAGTGTACCTCTAGCCCAACAAATACCCTCACTCGCCCTGTCCAGCCCATTCTCCCACCGTCCTATGCTCCCACATGCGGCCTGTTGCACCCTCTCTGTTTTGCTCTATCTCTGCCACTGGGTGTCCAGCTTCAAGAAAACGTAAAAACTGTAGAGGTGCTTTCGGCTTAGCTGGCTGACGTGAGGCATGCAGAAAAAACTTCAGTTTTTTTTCGTTCTTGATTCGTTAACAGTTACTGGGAATGGTGCGTTGCGTCCTATATCTGGCCGAACGTGCGAGCTGGACGTACTTTGTACCGAAATGCGTGCAAGGTGCTCCCCAGTTTGTTTATTGTAGCATCTTCGCTCCTAACTTCAGCTAATTACCAATCGCTCTGTCGGTGTCCGTTAAAGTTTGGAGTTCTTTTTTCTTTCAGTTTGGCTTCTCCCCTCGTCTGCTTGCAAGCGTCTCATTCAGAAGCCGTACACGATGACGATGATGGAGTATTACTGTATTAGCTTAGACGACGTCCTTATCAGAATAGGTTTGCTTCCAAGGCTGGTAATTTTTGGTGCATGACTTACCAAAGTTTGCCTACAGGCTACATGCGATTTGTTTACTGTACCAGCTGTCGCCAGTCGCTCCGTCGGTGCGCGGGACCCTGCTTTATTCAGTTTGGAACTTTGGATTGGCCCCGTCGCCTTCTCCCAAGTGTCCCGCATTCAGTAGCCGTACCGTACAGGCTGATGATAGCTATAGTAAGGCCCGCTCCGTTGGGTTAAAAAGCCGTGTCTTATGACTGAAATTATACTGTAACGACTGAAATTTCATTGTAGCTGAAGGTGGATTATTTGGCGTAATTAAATTTAAAAAATAAAAATAGAAAAATATACTAGCTCATCACAGACAACACAAACAAATACGAAAAAAAACCGGAAAAAAGCTCAAAAAGCCAAAAATTCGAAAAAAGACGAAATTTATAAATAGTGAAAATAAGCCAGAAGCTGAAGCCGAAATGAGCGGGGCCAAGTTGGCAATCAGCAGTACTTGCCTTATCGTGTGGGATAGCCTCAAATTGCTGCCATTTACATGTGGCGGAACTTATCCGGCCGTGGCAGTATACATGGATTTGTTTGGCTGCCTAATTAGCAGCTTATTATCAAGGGCGGGTTAATTGGATATTGATAAAAACAGCTAGGTTAGATTATTGCTGGGTGCCTCGCTGTTTCAAACTCAGATTCGCATGACAAATCGATAATGTGATACACAGACATTTGGCACATCTCACCGTGGGATGATGACCAGAATTGTGCATGAGAAACCTCTCCTTAAAAATTTGTTCGAACACAGACGGATTTCAACTAATTATGGGCTATAAGGATAAAATATTGAGCCCACGCTATGGGCCGTAGGTGTCCAAGATGTAAATCAGCGATTATCAACATGGGCCTGGAGCGCAGCTAGGCCTTTCAAAATACGGTCTCTTCTGCTTACTGTGCTGTGGCCTATATATCAAGGCCACATTTCTTTTGGGCTTTTACATTCTCTGAAAGGCGAAATAGATAAAAACGGTTTCTCGAAACCGATTTTTTAAATAATTTTTTAAGTTTGAAACTATGTGCGCCGTTTGTATCAACGTCTTCATCATCCACTACTATATGAAAAAACATTGATAAAAATAATCGGCCTCAGCCAAAAGCTATGAACAGCAGCTCAAAAGAAGAGGGTCTAAAACCTACGACGTACGGGCTACCGTGTCGAAATTCGGCACAGTTTGTGATGGTTTGGCTGTCCTCTGTCCTACCGAGTACCGGCACCGAAAACACAGGTAAAATGCCCAAAAATTTCGCCTGCCACTGCATGCTGTCTCGCTTTGCTGATGCCACGAGGCCCACGACTAACGCAATCCAAGAGCCCGGCGCACGCTTCCATCCATCCGCGCAGCGTTGCCGCCGCCGGCCGCCGGCCATCAGCGAGACCACGCACTATCATCCATGCCAGGTAATTTTGGGCATCCAGACCGTGCGCTTCAGGCTATCACCACCTGATGCTTTGGATTCTGACTTGAACACTGTGAGCAGCCAGATGGTTCTTTGGTTGCCTGGTTGGTGCCAAGGGATTGCGGCGTCTAGGATTCGATGCAATGTATGATAGAATCATGTCGCGCATGTTTGGATTTTAACTGTCCAGATAGAAAATCCAGGGGGATCTTAAGAATCACCGTCACAACACAATGCCTGGGTGCTTCCAACTACCGGTCCATACGATACGTAAGCACGTACTAGCATGTGTAGGACATCAGTATCAAGGCATGGCATCGCGTCAGGTACTTGGCTTTAAGCATTGTCCGTCTGAGCACTAATGGTGTTAGCTATGCATCGGCTGGGCTTCTGACTTTCGCTTCCTCCGTTAATGTTTAGTCCTTTGTTCTGTCGAGGGTCTTTGGATTCCCCCCCACGTACACTGTTCCTAGTCTTGGATTCGCTCGACGTACACTGGTGGATTCAAGTGCAACATTAGCTGTATGCATTGCATTCATGTGTCCGACTGTATGGTTTACACAATTGTTAGTACGATAATATAACTCCTAGGCTTGCGATTTCACATGGGATGTTGCATAGGGCAGACCAGCAGGGAAATGCATATACAGAAGGCAAAAGAATGGGTCTAAATTTTCATGAATTGCTAACTTGTAGGTAATGCAGAGCGCGAGGGTGTGTTTTCAGTAGAAATGAGGGGCAAAGTCGCACCAGAGGAAAAGAATTATACACAGGATGCTCAATGTCTGTCCGTTGTGACTATTAGTATATCTGAAATGGACTATTGTCAGCACTGTTGATGCATGATGCCAAGTTGCCCTCACTCTATATAGAAGCAACACTCCTCTGTCATCGCGGTGGATCCAGGAAGGTCAGCTAACTCCTGCCAAAGCAGACCGTAACAGTGGGTGCCTTTCCTGCATGTCGAGGAAAAGCATCTGATCATCTGCATTCGGAATTTGCGCACGGGCATTCTTTATGGAGCACAATTATACTATGCGCTTTCGTCTTTCGACAGAAGTAGAGAACAGACTATCGACTAACATTTGCGTGGATATGAACTGGTTGTTCTTTGGCTGTGGTGGTCTGGAACCAAAGCTTTGGATGCACTTGACTCCTATGCCGTGGCAGGTTACGAAAAGCCAAAGCTATCGAGGACGCACATGCGTTGCTCCTCGATCGCGAAGTCCGTGAATTCGTCGGCCTGATTCGGCACGAAACATGGCAGGCACTTGAATTAATCGGTGTCCTTGCTGTTTCGTTTAGGCTAAACTAGGGTACTTGTAGGGGTGCTGCAGGGGTTTAAGGACTTTTTGCATTACCTAAAATGAATATAAGCCATCTATTTTTTTATTCAATAGATCTAATTAATTAAAATTTAGTTATACAGCTAGAATTGGATATACTACACCTCCAAATATGGTGAAGTGTAATAAACTTAGGGGTTAAGCTGTAAGTACACGTGTGTGTATAGATATAGAAAAATGATTCTATACTTCTAGAATAAGTACTTTCACTTTTTATATATTACTTAAATGATGTTGTTATACCTCTTTATCCTTTTGAGTATACTCTAATAATGATTATGAGATATTTCAAAGTGAGTTTATAAAAAATTTCATCAAAGCCTACTTTTTATAAAATAATTTGTGTATATATTCCTTTTATATATAGCAAAAATATATAGCAAAAATAAAATATTTTAATAAAAATTATTCAACCAAATCGCATTGAAATATCTTCGAATTAGTATTTAAGTATACCAAAAGTGATAAATAGGTATACTATGTTCATTTAAATGGTATATTGGAAGATGGAATATGTATTCCTACGAGTATATGTGTGTGTGTATGTATGTCTGCATATATGTAGTATAATTAACTTGGACACCATATATGGGTACCATGATCTAAAATAGGTATTTCTCCTATATATCGTGTGTGAATTTTCTATGTCGAGTTTAACTAGTTCAAACAAGTTTGAACTGAAATTCAAATTATAGTTGCCTTTTTATGATAGTTTGATTGTAGGTATGTGCTGATTATATATATAAATCAACAAAACATGTTATCTAAATTTGTTTGAAACTTTGAAATTGAGTATATTTTTCAAAAGTATACATTTTATCTGAATTATTATAGATGGATATATACCCTAAAACTGATATTTCGAAAAAAAAATACACCCAATTTTGGGTTGAATTAGCTCATTTGAAATCATGGTGCCCCATTTCAGTGTACATATGTATGTGTGTATGGCTGTGCTATTCTGCACTTGCGCGCACTGTCAAACACATGTACAGTTATTGCCAAACACATATAGAGTTACTGTCAAACACATATAGAGTTAACACTACACAACTGGCAGTAACTCTATATGTATTTGGTAGTAATTTCACTCATGCACGGCAGTAACTTTTCATCGTGTATTCTACACCTGCGGGCAGAATAGTACTTCTATATGTATGTATGTATAAACCCTTTGTTTATATTCTAGTTGGTTCTTCAACTTCAAGTGGAAATACTTCTCTATCTTTATTTTACTATCGTCAAAAGACCTTGGACTTGCATTCCAATCAAAAAATTATAAGTCATGAATTCACTTAAAGTTCAGGGGTTACCTGATGAGAATTGAATAATTCATTAAATATGGCTTTGATATATAATTAAGGCAATTCATTAAATACGGCTTTGATATATAATTAATGCCCTAAGTTATTATGATCATATACCACTTAAAGTAATGCTGCTCGAGTACCACCAGTTGAAGGATTACTAGCTGAGTACCCCTGATCGGAGGATTATTACCCGACCAGCCACTGTTCAGAGATCTTATGATTCGATAACTGGGCTTAACTCTAGGCAGTTTTCTGTGTGGTGAAATAGAGCATGTGTGTCCCTAACTTCAATAACCGCACAATGATTCGGCCGTATGCCTCTAACAAAAACCGTCCTATAGTTGTTGCTACAATATTCTCCTACTGACAATTAAGTAATCAACAATTATTTGTCAGATCTCTCACTGACATTAACCGCTTGCTCAGTCGGCGTGAGGAATCGACAATGCGTCTATTTCAGTGAAACAACCGTCACCTCTCCAGTGCTATTTAAGCCTTACAGGAGAATATGAATGAAAAGAATCAAGAGATATATCGATAAATGGAGATAAAGAATAGCAAAGTTAGGGTTAGTAGCACGCCTTTGTAATCGCTCTACAGGAGCATATTGTAATCTCGTTATAGTAATAAAGATAGTCACTCTTCTCCTTTTCAATCCTTTTGTGAGACTTGGTTTTTTCTCACAATTCATAAGATCAATGATTTGATCGTCGACACTTCCCGAGCCCAAAATCGTGTGTGTCATCCATGTCGACGTCTTTCTTGTCTGCTGCCGTCTCGAAAAGTATAGATAAAAGTCATCAGTAGTGGCCAAAAACCATCAGCAACAGCCCAAAATAATAGAGGCAATGTCTATTTTCTCTCTCAAAATATGCAATTAGAGATGACAGCGGAGAGTGACATCCAATCGGTATCTGCCGGTTTTGTGGGAAGTAGTTAAGCAAAGCTCTAATCAAATTTAGGCTCATGTCCCTTCAACTTGTTTAAGGGAATTTTTGGATCAAAGATATTTTAAAGGATTGTTTTAAGGAATCCAATTCCTAGCCTATCTTTTGGAATGCAAGAATGAGCCCCTAAATTTTCATAGGATTATTGTAACTTTCCTGCAATTCCATGGGAATTTTATTGGGAAAAAATCATTGCAACCTATTTTTTTTATTCAATTAGCAAGGTGGCTCGCGCACTTGCGATCCTTAAAATACGTTTAAATAACTTGGCAATACATATGTAATTTTGCTTTTTGAAAAATAGATTGTTGCCCACTTTATTATTTTAATATTATATATTATTAGAGAGAAAATACTCACTTTGTTCCCCAATACTTATCACATGTGACTAAAAATTTCTCCCCTGGATACTTTTTGATGAGAATACTTGCATAACAAATAATAAATATAGCATTACATAACATTTTCTATTTATATCATCATTGTTTTTTCATTATTGTAATACTTGTCTATACTACATGCTCATAACACACATCACATAGCTTACATCAGTATATCTGAGTGAACACCCGTTAATAATCTCACTCTCGATCCCTCTATCCTGTGGAGGTCCACCAAACAAATGATCATAATATTTTTGTTTTTATAAGAATTTTTAGCAATTGTCATTTTTCTTAGCGATTGTAAACTACCTGTCATTGATTTTTATTAGATAACATATTTTGATTCCATATATATACATATACAAATCAAATTCGTTATTTTATTTTATTTTTTCTCAAATTAGAATATTTTGTAATCGCCCTCCTCGATCACGTTCTCGATGATTGGTGGCCTCTTTTAGCTCTCGGCATATGTACCGCTGACCCCACCTGCACTGCATCACCTTGGGCTCTGCGTTGCTGCCATCGCTCCTGGTGCTCCAGTCGCTGGCACTTTTGCTGTCTTGGTGCTAGTCCTTGCGGATTGAATGGGCTCCTTGATGTCCTTGGCTAGCGTTGGCTGATGCGCGTGACAATGTTTGAGAGACCTGGCACTGCCGTTGAGTAGGGTTGGGACGGTGCGTGATCGCGAACTCATACATGAAATCAAAAGGTCGTAGTAGGAGAGGCCAATCTACTATGTAAGCTAGCTAGGAGTATATGCATTGAGTTTTGGAAGTATGTCTTGTGATGGGCATGGTGGGTACTTATTGCGTGCTGCACTGCATGGAACTCTAAGATTTGTTTTTTAATAAATATTACCTTTTGTTCTAAATTAAAAAGAAATATATCTTTAAACAATAAAATCTTAATAAGAATTATCATCGCTTTTAAATTAAGAAGAAATATATCTTTTAGCAATAACATCTGACAGATGTTATAGTTTTGCTTAATTAGGAGCCACTTGATTAAGAGCCGAATGTTTTGATTTTTTGTGAGATTTTTAGCCTTTTCTCTGTTTTTTCAGCAACTCTAAAATGCCTATCATCATTTTTAGTAATAAATAGAGAGGTAGATGTAACTTGGTTACTCATTAAGATTGATTCTACTTACTCCCAAATTATTTATTGATAAATTTTTCTAAATTTCATTGCTTTAGTAAAATTTGTTATTGTTCATGTAGTTGGACATTAAGAAAAAACACAAAACTTTATATGCTAATAATTTTCTTGTCAACTGTGATCATTGGCATTCAAAAAACGGTAGGAACTGACCAAAGGCGAAATAGTAAATCTCTATTGATTTTAGCAACAGTGTATAGGTAGACTAAAAATTACTCTTGGTTATGATTGATTCTACTTACTCCCAAATGATTTATCAATAAAAAAAGATTCTAAATTGCTTTGTTTTATTTAAATTCATAGCAGTGCAAATCACTCTTTTTCAGGACTAGTTGAGTGCCTGTGCTTGCTACGGAATAAAAAACATATTACATGCTCTAAAACCCCTAAAACATTTTATATTTCATCATATTGTTTTTTCATTTCAGCTATCGTACCTTTTTCAAATTACACTTTTGCCTCACTTTTGTTTTGCAAATCGTAGAAAGACAAAAATAATTACAATGATGCCACCTGTTTCTACAAAGTTTTGCATCTAGAGGTGACAGCTACTTATGTGTTTATTTCATATAACTTGTACATGTATTCTATGTCTGTAGTTGCATGAAGCTACTCAAATTTGCATATCTCAAGAAAACCCAGGAACATCGTTCAACGATAAACTTTCACTAAAGAGAACATAAATGGATTTCAGAACATAAAAAGGCAATTAGATTCTAGCTGACTTGTGTCAAACCTAAGATCTCAACATCATCACTACTTTTAATTGTCCCTGTTCAACACGTCCAATCACAACAGTTCCCCGACCCTCCAGATCAAAACCAGTTAATCGATATTACTATTAGGACACAATGGTGAAGTTGATGTTTCCATAAATTGGTGTTGTATGCTTGTATGATTCCAGAAATTTTGATATTACACATGCATGGGAATTATTATGCAGTTTTCACATCAAATGGATTTTGTCATTTTGAATCGCATCAATCGCATGAGATACCCATTTACCCCAGCGAGATAACATGCATGTAAACAGGAGAACAAAGATGCATGCTTGAGGTGTTCCAACAAGAGGAACCATTATATCTGTAAAAACTTGAATACCCTGGTTGGTCATGGCAATAGCAGCTTCAAAGATGCAACGGGCTTGCATTTCTGTTAATTCAGGATATGATATACCAAGCCTGCAATATTTAGCATTACCAACATTAGTAAAGGTAAAGAATGCAAATATTACAAAATTTTTAATATTTAAGTAACAAGACAGGCTACTATAGAACAACAGAGAGGAGAATAGCCAAGCAACTAATCAGGAAAAGAAGAAACAGATTCAACAGTGAATAGAAAAGCACAAAAACCAACCTGCACCCATGTAAACCAGGCATAGGATTTACTTCTAAAAGTTCACTCATTTGCGAGGCTTTTCGTATCAACCAAAAACCTCATCATTTCTAAAAATTGATAATTCAAATATTCATTATTTAAGGGAAAATATATTGGCACTGTCTATGACTAATTTTATGATTCACACTTTCACAATTCACAAATATCATTCACTGATTCATAAGCAGGAAAATAAAAGAGCATATCATATATATGATTGACAATGAGTCTATGAAATAGTTCACAAATCACAAATATCATATCTATTGAGTCTATGACTGATTCACACTTTCATATATCACAATTCACAAATATCATTCACTGATTTACAAGCAGATCAAATTTCTCCCGACCCAACCAATCCTTAATCCACTGATTCACTGAGGCATGACAACACACATACACATACCCGGGGGCTACGGCTGAATGCTGGCGGCTTGGAGGTAAGTGAGAATTCTTCGATTAAAACAATCTAAAACAAACATGAAGACATTAAGACAAATAAATATCGGCGAGGAAGCCGCTGAGGACGGAGGAGGCCTGGGAGATGCCGAGGAAGTTGTTGACGACGTTGGTGGAGCTGGCGAAGGGCCTGTGCATGACCTTGAACATGAAGTTGACCATGTTGATGGAGAGGCCGTAGTAGGCCATGCGCTCGGCCATCTCGTTCCCAAAGATGAAGAGGGCGGCGATCCATCCGCCGGTCTTGGAGAGGTTGGCCTCGGCGATGGGCTCGCCCCTGATGTTCACGGGCGTCATCCCGACCATAGAGGCCGGCTCGTAGTCCCTGTCGACAGCGGTAGTGGAGAAGCGGGGGGGGGGAGGATTGGGGGTGTAAGATCGAGGAGGCTGACTAGAGGGGGGTGAATAGACGGTCTAAAACTTTTTTTAAGTTAATACTAACAATTAAAGACCTTTTCTATTTGCCTAAACCAAGTAAACAATGCGAAAACTTAAGTCAATTTGGTTTAGCTCAAATAGCGCCTAAGTCAAGCAAATTCGTCTTAGTGCACTAACAATACTAACCTAGGTCAAGATTTGCAATCCTAAGTTTACAAACAATCAAAATAATACTAAGTAAATTGCTTGAATGTAAAAAAGAGCATAAGAAAGCAAACCACAAATGACACGTTCTCTTTTTACCGTGGTGTTCGGAGACTTGCCGGTCTCCCCTAGTCCACGTTGAGGTAAGCCCGAACTAATCGGACCGGCTCTACGAATTAAGCCTTCCACTTCAATCACTAGGGATAGCTCTTTCCTGCTCCGGTTAGGTGAACTTCGACCTTCACAACTTTGCTGGGTCTTCTCACAACCTTCTTTGAGAAGATCACCGTGTACGATGCCTTCCACGCCGTCTAGGAGTCGGCAAACTCAAAGAGTAACAAGTCAAGGCCCTCACTTGACTCTCACCACGTGCAACGAATGCACAAGCTCAATCTGTCACAAAGTCTCTCCTCTAGATACAACACATGCACTCTAGATCACCTCTCCTCTCTCACAAAGTGCAACATATGTACACTAGCTCAAAAGAGTGAAAATGGAGTCCCTAAAAACCTTACCCCAACCGGCCACAAGGGAGTATTTATAGCCCACACCTCGAAACTAGCCGTTGGAGTCAAAAACAGGATTTTGCGGAACTACCGCCGTTATAGGAGCGGTACTACCGCTCCCCATCATAACGGCTAGAAAAATAGCCATTAGTCAGTCATTTGCGGAACTACCGCAGTTATAAAATGCGGAACTACCGTTCTGCGGTAGTTCCGCAAAGTTGGCGCGGTAGTTTGTTTTCGGTTTTTCAACACATACAGCACTCAAAAAAACGGTCATAACTTTCGACTCCGATGTCGGAATTGAGTGATCTTGAACTCTATGGAAAGCTTATTCAAAGGGCTACACAATCCATCTATTTGTATGATTTCAAACACATTAGATCAATGCATAAATCAAAAGAGATCCAAAAGAGTCACTCCCATGGTCTTTGTCCATAGGAAATAGTAACAAACAATCTTAAACCATGCCAAGGGATAATGCATGATCTTCAACTTTTGCAAAACACATTTTCAAACTTATATCATGTCACAAGGAGTAGGAACATGGACTTCAACCTTTTGCAAAACACATTTGCAAAGTATAGTCACATGTTACAAGGATTCACCACATGAGCTTCAACCATTTACAAAACATATTCGCAAATGTAAGCCTCATGCCAAGATGAGCTAGAGCAAGTGAGATTGAGCCATCAACACATGATGAGATTCAAACTACTAGACATGACCCCTCTTAATAGTACGACAACCTATACTAGCAATCCGGTTTTTTAACCAAACACCAAGACCAGTAAAAGACAGGGAACACATCCTTAACCCTAGCTAGTCATACCTTTGCCTTGGGTCATCATCTCGATATGCATCAACTCATGATGCATCCTTCTCATCAACTCCATCAACACATGATGGTCTTACTTGACTTGATGATCAACACATGAACATCTTCACTTCGGAATCTTGATGTGCATTAACACATGATGCATCTTTTTCTTGATAACCTTCAACTCATGAAGTCATCCCAAGTCATCCTTATTTGTGGAACCTAACCTATTCATCCAACTCATGGAAAATGTTAGTCCCATAAATCGATTTTTATTAATTACCAAAACTCACTATTAACTCATAATGGAGGGACTAGATTCTCAATCTTTCATTTTTTTAGTAATTGATGACAATCTCAACAAATAATGAGATAATAAATTGAATATAAAATCATTTGAATTCAAAGTGCGATACTACCGTCGTTATAAAATCCGGTACTACCGCTGTGCGGTAGTTCCGCAAAGTTAGCGCGGTAGTTCCGCTTGAACCGGAACCAAACTTGACGCTCTCTAGAAAAAAAGGCTCCGCTCTACCTCCGGAGCTTCCGGGCTCCGGAAGTACCGCTCCGAACAGCGAAACTACCGCACCCAGCGGTAGTTCCGGCGTTAAAATCGCTGGTACTTCCGATCCCGCGAAATCTCAAATGCATCCAGAGGGTGCTTTTTGGAAAAAAGGGCTCCGCTCGCTATCCGGAGCTTCCGGTCGCCGGTAGTACCAATTTTGCCTGCGGAACTTTCGCTCTGCGGTAGTTTTCACGTTGAAATCTGCGGTTCTACCGCTCTTCCAGACAGAGCATAGATTTGCTTTTAAAACAGATTTTTAATGAATTCATGCTCCTAGTTTGATCCCAATGTATGTATAAGAGGAAATATGGATCAATACTAATGAAACTCCAAAACATAGAGAGAGAGCCCCTCCTAAATGTGTACATACAAGTTTATATGAAGAAAAACATATGCACATATTCATTTGAACCATTTGAGGAGTTCAATCTATATTTTGGATTTAAGGAATGTATTAGCATATGAGAAAGTGATTTTGAATGCATACCTCTTTGATTTCACCTTTTCATCCAAATGAGACTAAGCTATAATATATTTTGAACAAATATATTAGTCTCATATATACATTTATCATTATCACCAAAATAATATAAAAGTATTTGTCATTAACATCAAAATCTCATAATGGCATTTGTCATTAACACTAAAACCAACTTAAACAGAGCTTGATCTTTCAGGGGGGAGGAGGAGGCGACGGCGGAGTGGAGGAGCGGGGGAGGAGGCGACGGAGCGGGGGGAGGCGGCGGCGGAGCGAGGGGGTGGGAGGAGGCGACGTTGGCGGAGCGGAAGAGGCGGCGGCGGAGCAGAGGAGCGGGGGAGGCGGCGGCGGCGGAGCGGAGAAGTGGGGGGAGGAGGAGGCGGCGGCGGAGTGGAGAAGTGGGGGGAGGAGGAGGCGGCGGCGGCGCGGGGTGGGGAGGAGTAGACGAGGGCGGAGGAGGGAGGGGAGGAGGCGGCGCGGAGAACCGGGGGGGGAGACGTGGAGAACGTTGGGAGATGGGGGAGAAGGTGGGAGGAGGCAGCGCACGGTTTCGTGAGGCGAAGTGGGAGGGGGCCACATCGTCAGTCAGCAGATTTTTTTTTGGTGTGAAGGGGTGAAAGAGGACGGATCAACCACCAACTCATTTTTTAGGAGTAAAAGATGTTGTTTTTTTGGTACTGGATAATCCTTAACGCCCTGCACTACACATCTTAGGGTATAGAAGAGTTAAATACTTAAATTATTAACTATATGTAATAAATTCGGAGAAGTACTACGTATTATAGGTAAACATAACTAGTTGAATTAAATAAACGAGGGTGAAGGCAGAAGATGGATAAGAAAATCTTATATATTCTTGCGGCAAGGGAATCCTCTCCATGGTATTTGATGCATGGCAACGATGCAGCACCTTGACATGCGTTGATTGCTTTGGTGGGGCCCGGGTTTCAGGCTGCGGATTAATTAACTAATGTTTCTTTATAATTAGGATCCACTATGGGGGTGATCGGTTCATTGAAAAGCTCATGGTGAAAAAACTTCAGAATTGGTTGAAAAAAGCATCATGGTGATGAGGCTTATTTAGTATAATTAAAATTTAAAAAATTTAAAAATATAAAAAATATGTTAGCCCATTACGTATAATACAAATAAATACGGGAAAAAAAGAACCGGCAAAAAAGCTCAACAAAAAGCCAAAAATTCAGAAAAAGACGAAACTTATGAATAGTGCCAAATAAGCCCGCAGCACTGTAGCGTAGCCATGTTGATCGCGCCCATATATTTAAGGGTCAGATTGAATTGTATCTATATGAACTCTTTTTTTAATCTGAACCATTATAATTTAGATCCATCACATTAAGGACTAAATGTTTTGGTTTTTATAAGATTTTTTTAGCATATTTCTCTTTTTTATAATAACTCTAAAAGACCTATGATCAATATTTAGTAATAAATAGATTGCGCAAGATTAGGGGCAATTTCCCCGTGTTTTTCTATGCCCTATCCAAATGGCCGTTCTCGTAGTTTTTCTGTATTATTCAACTATCTATTTTACACTTGCATTTTTATCAAATTTCTGTATTTTTAGTTTATGCATTTCAAATGTATTTTTTTCGTTCACGCATTTCAAATGTGTGTTTTCGTTCCCTAAGGCTTGAGGGAAACATTCCTGCGCCAACTTTTATTGCACCATGTCGACTGCGTGCGTATCATAATAATCCGGTGAACGTTGCACAGGAAAAATTCTTGGCGCGGCAACCGCAAGTCATCCCATCGGCGGCCGCGGCCGCGCGTGCAAGCTGCGGCGGTGAGAAGAGACCGGCACCGGCTCCTCCAGCGCCGTGTGTACCCACGCGGCCACGCAGCATTCATTCACTGACCCACGGCACAGGCATCGGGTGGTCCCCCCGCGGCGGCCCATCCATTACTCCCCACCCCACTCCGCCTCAAAAGACGACAACCGCTCCCGTGCCCGCCTGACCCCGCGCGGCGAGAATCCCCACGCCCCGACCCCCAAATATGGCCGCTTCCTCCAGATCCAGGCCGCTCCCCAAGCCCTCCCCCTCCCATCTCGTTCCCCACGACCTCTCCTCCTGGTGCTGCGCCCCTCACCCCGCCGCCTCCTACTCCCACTCCCACTCCTCCCCGTCCCCCCCCGCCGGCGCCGACCCTATGGATCCTCCGCCGCAGCCGACCGCCGGCGCCGCCTCCTACGCTACCCCGAACCCGCCCTCCTACGCGCCGTCCTACCCGTCCAGCTACACCAAGTTCAACTCCGCGCTCAACGCCGGCCTCCTCAACCCCATGTCCCCGCCGCCGCTGCCGCTCGACAAGACGCGCTCCAGCCCCACCCTCTTCGACATGATGGCCAACGAGCAGGACTACCACCCCCGCACCGCCGCCGGCATCCACTCCATCCCGGCCCCGCCCCAGCCACACCCCCTGCCGCCGGCGCGCTCCATGGACAGGCAGATGCTGCTCCAGGAGCGCGTCGCTGAGCTCATCGGCAGTTGCAGCCCCGGCAACCAGTTCAACGACGCCGACTCCTCCGACGTCCGCCTCACGCTCAGCTCCAAGGACGGCCTCTCCGTCACGCTCTGCGTGCACCGCCACATACTCGTCGCGCACAGCAGGTTCTTCGCCGCCAAGCTGTCGGACCGGTGGTCCAAGCAGCAGCGGACACTACCTCACATCGTCGAGATCTCAGACTGCGATGACGTCGAGGTGTACGTCGAGACGCTCAGGCTCATGTACTGCAAGGATCTCCGCCGGAGGCTCATGCGGGAGGATGTAAACAAGGTTCTTGGCATTCTAAAGGTGCGGCCTTTTTTACCCCTTGATGTCCTATGATCAGTTGGAATCATTGATTTTTGGTCCTTAATTTCTGTGTTCTTTTTGTAGGTGTCCGCGGCCATCGTGTTCGATGCTGGAGTGCTGTCTTGCTTGGAGTATTTGGAGGCGGCGCCGTGGGCGGAGGATGATGATGAGAAAGTGGCGGCATTGTTGACGCAGCTGCACCTTGAGAGCTCGGGCGCCGGGGAGGTGCTTAAGAGGGTCTCGCTGGAGCTGGCGCCTTCTGCAGTGGCTGAAGAGGTGGAAGTGGGAGGGAGTTGCAATGGCAGTGGCAATGCGGGTGGTGGTGAGGAGGTGTTAGTGAGGCTGTTGCAGGTTGTCCTGGAAGGGAAGGATGAGAAGGCAAGGAGGGAGATGAAGGGGCTGGTATCCAAAATGCTCAGGGAGAACTGCGCATCACGCCGCGGAGCCATTGGTGGTGATCTCCGCAAGGAGTCACTATATTCGGCATGCAACGGCTGCTTGTGCCTGCTGCGTGAGCAATTTGTAAGGGCTGCAGGGGGTGACCAATCAGAGGTGGCGCAAATTGTCAGGCAGGCTGACAACCTGCATTGGATGCTCGACATCCTTGTTGAGCGTCAGATTGCCGAGGATTTCTTGAGGACATGGGCAATGCAGACTGAGTTGGCAGAGATGCACGGTAAAGTGCCGGCAATACACCGCTATGAAGTGAGCCGAGTGACGGCGAGACTCTTTGTCGGGGTTGGCAAGGGACAGATCTTAGTGTCCAAGGAGGCCCGCTGCCAGCTCTTGAGTACCTGGCTCGAGCCCTTCTATGAGGACTTTGGATGGATGCGGCGAGCATGCAAGGGGCTTGACCGACATTTGATTGAGGATGGGCTGGCAAACACGATCCTGACACTGCCGCTTGCAACCCAGCAGGATATCCTGCTTGCGTGGTTTAATCGGTTCCTCAACTCTGGGGAGGACTGCCCAAACATTCAGAGAGGGTTCGAGGTATGGTGGCGGCGCGCCTTCTGGAAAAGGAATGCGGAACCAGAACAACCACCCCGTTTGAGGATCACAGCAATCTGTGAGAATTCTTGATGAAGTTGATTCAACCTGGATCTGAAGGGTGGCTGATGTTGTGATATAAAGGTTAATTTCGTGTGATATGTAGCCGTGTTCTGACTGTCTTGTGTTGAGTTCTCCGTTACTTTTGTTTGATTTTAGGCTTATACATAAGTATGTTCATCTTGTTCAATGTATACCAGATCCAATGTACCACTATGCTGCATCCATTTGAATTGGGATTGAAGTAAATTGATTATTTGTGATCTATTATAACAGCTTAGCACAACAGGTGAAGGGTTCAAATAAATGTGAAATGTGAATTGCTTTCCAAAGGATAGTGCGGATGTGGTTTTTTAGGTTTTTCGTCTCAGAAAAGATTACTTGCTAGCTGGTCTCAGGGTTTGCATGTGCTCAATTTGTTACTTTTTTTTTTTGCATAAGTTCTAGTTTCCCTCGACAATGTTTGTGTAATTGCTAGTTGAGTACATGTTTCACACATCCCTTTTTTGTTGTATCCTTATCTAATCACTAACCAAGCTGTCGTGCCATGTGAGAAAAGTTGTTGTACCAATTGGAATTGGATGTGGATGTTTGCTTCGGCGCGTGTTAGAGTAGATTCTGACCCAATTAGCTTGATTTGTTCTATTTGTAAAGTTGCTGGTGGTTGAGCAGCTATGCCTTTTTCAGGGTGCGTGAAAGAATCAGATGATGTTCTTAGTAGTTTACATACATGTTAGATGATTAAAAGTATTGCTCTTGAGCTTATGAAATTGCTTATTGCTCATGGCATTGGTTGCACCTATTTTATAGCCTGATGGAGTTGGAAGTGGTTAGCAATCAAATCCCATGGTTCTGTGTCTTACTCTTTCGATATTTTACTGTGGGTCGGTCTATTCTTGAGCATTCTTAAGATTTGCGACTCCTTATTTAGCTAAAGTAAGGTGACCCACTAGATCTGGTATATGCTTCACTAACGATCTGGTATATGCTTCACTAACCATTATCTCTGTTCCTGAAGTTGTTACCTACTATATATCTTTTGATAGAAAATTAGAGATGCATGTAAGCATGTTCCTCGCTATCAACTTTGATGTCGTACCATCAGCTACATTACCTCGCTGTTTCTTCGAGAGTAATAGGGCCCGCTCCAAACAGCAATTTCAGCTAAAAGCTACAGAAGTTTAAGTTAAAAACTAGCTGAAGCAGACCCTAAATGGGCTTTGCCTGCCTGAACGTACATCTGCCTTTTCTTTTCGAGGAAAGAAGGTACGTTTGCTTTTCTGAACTGTATGCTGCACAGTATAGTGATTTCGTTCTCACCTGAGTATATTCCAGCGTCTGGTAAGCACTAAGCAGGGCTTGTGTTGGTCTCCCAGCCTCCTCGGAGAATCGCTGAATGTCGATTGACTCGATTCAAGGATATCCCAACTCAAAACATAATTGTTCCGAGTTCCGAATTCCGACCAGTCCTTTCTCTGGTTGACGCTTTGAGCCTGAAAGAAGCAGCAGCATGCTCGATTACAGTGTCCAGGCAGCATCAATTAGAGAACGGAGAACATCCTTCGAATCAGAGCTTCGAGAGGGGTTTCCTGAGTAATTAAGAGTGATCATCCATCACATATAGGCCTCGTCTCAAACAGCTTTTGGCTTTCGGCCAAAAGCCGTTTGAAACGTTGACTTTTTAACGTTATTTTTTCCTTTTTTTTTCTTTGCATTATCCATGTAGGTACAACAATGCCTTTTTTTTCTATTTCTATTTATTTTTATTTAATTAAATACTAAAAAGCTAACTGCCGCTACAGTGTCATTTTAATCAAAAAAACTACCGTACTTTCTTTCTCCTTGTTCCACTTGCACGGTTCCACCTCCTCTTGTTAAACAGTCTGCAACAGTCTTCCCTTCCACTGCATATACATTTCCGGCTCCAAATATCTTATCCTTTCTATCAGTTGTCTGTTGAATCCAGTTGGTGGAGTCAGGATTCCATGTACTAGAGGCAGTTGGGAAATGCTGCAATCTGTGGCACCCGACACTAGAAGCACAGTAAGGTTGACTTGTTTGATATCATTTCATCTAGTAGAAGAATACTGCTGAGTCACTAGAGATTCCTTTTTCGTTGTATTTCAGCATTGCAAAGAATGACAGGTCAGTTCTGAAGTTCTTTCCGAAACATCTGGTTGGTCTTTGTGTCATAGTCCGTAGGGATTTAATAAAAAAATGCTGATAAGTTGCACTGACTGGGGCATTAGACAATTAGTTGGGTTAAAACGTTAGGACAATGACAAGCAATGTGAATGAATATGCATGAATGCAATGTCACTTCCCTGATGGAGCATAAAAATTTTGTGAACTAAAAGTTCTTTCCTACCTATATCAGTTTGCATGAACCGTTGTAGTTTACTCACTGCCTGGAACTATGACGACAGTCCACGGGCATCCTACTACACTTCATATGATCGAGGTTGTTATTTCTTATGAAGGCTAATGTGTTTTGTGGGCTCGTGCAGAGGATGGTAGTTGTGATCTGAATCGTATCAGTGGGCTGGTGCAGAGGATGATAGCAGTAATCTGAATCGTATCAGTTGTGTTTTGAAATCTGTCGCAATCTCTTGTAGACATTAAAACTTTGTTGTTACAGCGTGTTTTGGTAACCCAGTCTAGTTTGTAATGGATACTCTGAACTTTTATTAGCTTTCAATAAAAGCTGGAATTTTCTGCTTTTAAAAAAGGTTGCTATTTTTGTATCTTTAGGAGACTGGGAGTTAAAATTACCTCAGCCTGAGAGAGCAAAATGCTGCCTACATAAGCTTTCTATGTATGCAACTTTCCTTCGGCTACTGGTCAGCAGTTGACTAGAACTTCAGGACAGTCTTGATGCATTGTCGTCTTTGGGTCAAATCTTTGTTCGTTTGTGTTCCTTTGCTTCTAGGAGCGCAGAGTAGTGAATAAACACTAAACCAGAAGCTCGATGTTCCTTTGTTTTCCTATCCTTCTAGTATGAGGGTTCAGACTACTGCACTAGTCTAGTGTTTCAAATTTTATCTGCCTTGGCAACTTTGTCCTTACGGTACGTTGTACGTTGTTTCGTTCTTTTCATATCATAAACACATCGATTTCATTGCTAACACGATGTACGGTGCACGTAATTTCTATGGAATTTGGTTTCTGTATTTGAACTACTACATATGTATGTGCTATGCTTATTCCATTGTTGTAACTGTCATGGATTCATGACACTAATTACGCGGAACTAGCGAACCGATCATCGACCTAGAATCTTCACCCAGTGGGCCTTTGAAGCACTCACCTTGTGCATTACATTGTTTTAGAAGCCTGAACAAAACGGCAGCCACAAGCAGGCCGAACAAGTCAAAACATTGGTCGTCAGTAAACTCCGTTGGTGACCGGGGGCTGCCTCGTTACCTCACACTCGAGTCTTCCCAGCTGCAGCCTGAAAGCTGACGAACATGCAAGCTAATATTATTGTCTCTTCTAGGGTGCACACAACAGTTTAGCCATTGTGCAGTAGTAGTGCTTCTAGTGAACGCCGATGCAAAAAAATAGAATCATCACTGGGGACTGTTCTTTTCGACTGTGGTTTATGGTTTTTGGCTAAAATTTTTGAATTTTGGCTGTTTACGGTACAGATTACGGAGAGATAGGCTGATACAGATATTGGGCTTTTAACGTGTAGATCGTTTAACTTGTAGATCCCGTCTTGAGAAAATACTCCGTTTGAAAGTTAGGTACTGTAGCAAAAGCCAAAAGCCGCCGGCTTGTAAGGTAAAGAACATGCCCTGAAACAAAACCGGGGGAGTTCCCGGCCTTCTAGCTATGCCACGTTATCTTTCTTGCAAAAGGCCCTGTATTTTCTGAAATCACGTAAAGGGCTTCGGTTCTTGCAAAAAGGTTTCTACCATTTTTTTCGAAACCCCCTCTACTTCACTGAAATTGCATGTCCTTTGCAGGATAGAATCCGGTAGTTTTCTAAAATTACATACAGATCCTCATTTAGTTACATACAAGTACTTATATGTCATCAGTTTTTTACAAAAAGGCCTTCAGTTTTTCCGAAATTACACGTGCATCCTCAATTTTTTTTAAAAAACTTTCAGCGAATTACCGTCTCTTTTATTTTAGTCCACACGGTAGTTCCTTAAGCATGGGAGGATTGTCGGCCAAGCAGGGCATCCACGTCTCGATTTTGCACAAACACCCCTGGAGTTTCTTGAAATCATTGAGGCGTCCAGCCGTGCGCACAAACGGTGGACGATGCGCACGAACGGCTCGGATCGATCCCTCGCCCACCCGTGCTGCGCCCGAGCGACCGCTGCCCCCATTCGCACCTCTCGCTCGCTGCTCTCCCTCTCTCGCTCACGCCGCACTCCCGCTCCGTGCCCTTCCTCCCGTCGTCGCCGCTACCGGTCGCCTCGCGCCGCCCTCCATCTCCCCGCCCTTCCTCCCGCTGGTGCCTTCTGCCGATCTGGTCTTCTCCTCGCCTCCTTCCCTCGCCCACGCGCCGATCTGGTCTTTTGCTCGCCTTCTTCCCTCGCCCACGCGCCGATCTGGTCTTCTGCTCGCCTTCTTCCCTCACCCACACCCGGCGCGGTCAGTCCAGTGGCGGCGTTGAACCACTACGGCGATCCAAGGGGATGGCCACGGCAGATCCATGGCGGCTCTACCCTCTTCGTTTCTGGCTCTTCGCCACTGCACTTCCCCTCGCCGTCGTCGCTGCTGTCGCGTGACGCTTTAGTTAATCATGTACAGGTTAGTTAGTTGCACATGGTGATGTTGGATTTCCAACAGCATTTCATATACATATTGTGTTTCTTTTGTCACTCTAATATTTTCACTTGAGTGTCTTACTGTGATGTAGGAGATGTTTTCTATGTAAGATAGGATGAAGTGTTGGTAGGGGCTACTGCTGTTGTGTCTACCCGATTTGCCAATGAATGTATCAGAATTTGACTGAAGTACATTTAGGATACAGCACAGTAAATTTTGACTGAAGCGTAAATTTTGATTCCTTGAAGGCTGAAGTGCATTTAGAATATTGTGCTGTATTTTGCCTACTAATCATTTAGAACATGTGACGGTGTTCATTTGGGTTTATGTTTTTAGCTTTTAGACTTATTTAGCACTGTTTAACACTATTTGAGGTTTTTCCCCTGTAGTTGCTGTAAGTTTTTTAGTAATTAAATTTAAAAATTAAAATAATAGATCCTTTCGTCACAGATGATATAAAAAATATAAAAAAATGGTAAAATATTCTAAAAAACTAAAAAATGAAATTAAAAGGTTAGATGCTAAAAGACAAAAGCATAGGATTAGGCTCGAGGATGTTCCACGCGTCCGCTCGGCTGGACTTGGTAACCTCTTCTTTCACCCTTTTGCCGCTCGGTTTGTCTCTGTTTTCCTGTTAGGCTTTTTTTTCTTTTCTCGTTGGATTCGCCCATCTATCTTCCTCGTAGGTGTTGTCATATATGCTGCGTTGTTAAACTATGACCGCAACAGACATGTTTTCTGGAGTTAAGAGGTTGCTCCTGTTTGTTGCTACTGATGCTGCCATGGTGTTTGCACTCCGTCTCGGTCTAGAGGTGACACACGACAGACCCAAGGGTGACAGACCAGAGGGTGAAGATTTCCGGTGAATCAGGCCTAGACAGCCGACCCAGGACTACGGGTGCGGCAGCGACCACGCAATGCTTTCGTTTCTAGTTCATGTGTGCTGTGTCACGGTGGGTTTAGTAGCCCTCCCTCTTCTGTCCTTGGTGTGTGCTCTGTTGGTGTGTTCTAGTTCTCTCGTTTGCGTGAGTCTCTCTGTTGAGGACTGGTCGGTGTTGGAATAAAAGGATTTGCTTGCCTATTATTATTTTCCAGATATTTGGTTTGCATAGAGAATTGTTTTGGTTAACAAAGAGTGCAACTCTGTGGCGCACACCGCGCCTTGTCAGGAATCAGCCCGTATGAAAGACGTCAGTGTTGGTAATATACCCTAAAGATAATTATATCACTTCAATATTTATAGTCTTTTAAATAATAATTATTATGTTTTTTAAATTAATTATTATTTATAAAGATTAGTAAGTATGTGACTTGTTGGCGAACCCTTTATTTGTTGTATGATGTCATTCTAAAATATTTCTGGCCGGATGTCACTGGTCGGAATACTAGTGGCTTATAGACTGGCATATGCATTGATTGATGACTATGTTTCATCGGTAATAGATATAGAGATATCAAAACAATAATGTGGACACATGTTAGAGAATATAGTGTTGAGTTGATCCACCTTGAGGCACTGATGAGATTATTATACTTTTATGTATCATTAGTTGGTCTCAAACAATGATGATGTTTATAATCCTTGTACCTAAAATTATAATAGTTTCATACACATGTAATAGTGCATTTAGAAGTTACCAGGCGATATTTCGTAACTAGGTGGTTATAAAGGTACCTTTTGGTTATACTATAAAACATGCGAAGGAATATAACTAGTCGGATATGAGAGTTACCCCTCCTATATAATAGGAAAGATATCTTTGGACCCCTTGATGTGATCAGATAAACAAAGTACATGGCCATATCACGAGTGGTCGAAGAGTTGACTGCATGAAGTTATCCATCGCTAGATCAGGAAAAGATTGAACAATCTATGGATGACACGTGTCTCACCTAGAGTTCGATCGGATATTGTGAGGCAAAGGACAATACGTAAACAAGTCTATAGGTCCAACCGGATGCGAATTGGTAGTATGAGTATATTGATTGGTCGTGACCTAATTAAATATATCACAGGCTGGTCTACGAACTAGTCGTATGTGGATACGAACTGGTCGTGACCATATACAATCTAGTCATAAGGAGTTATGAGATGATCATAAGTGACTAAGACTTGATTACATATCATATTACATAAATGGTCGTTCATAATGATCTTTGTGTATATTTGGGGATCGACATGTCTTATTAGGGACCGCTACCGACCAGTGATTGGAAAGATATTTTCATCTTTCTAAGTTACAACCAAGTATATATGAACCTACAGAGCTGCACACTTAACGGGTTAAATAATAAGGGTCCGGATGATAGATTCCGAGTGAGATACGATCTCTACTTGTATTGTATAAAGATTTGGTCGGAGACTCTCCGAGTTGGATACGGTCTCTAATCGTGTCGAATAAGAATCTGATAGGAGATTATATATTAAGAGAGGTATAGTGAGGGTTGTACGGAAAACCGAGGATTAGAAAAAATTCCAAGACATACCCATCGAAACCATAGCCGTCAGCTCTTGAAACATCTATTGTGAGTGCTGGTGCTAGCGCACTAGTGTACGACGTTCCATCCCTAAACGTATGTACTTCGGTAGAGACACTGCTGCAACTACAGTGATGATCAAGACAATCACGAGTTGAAGATGGTTGGTTTGTGAAGATCTACTACTTCTACTATATCGACGCACATTACGTTAAAATGGGCTGCTTTAATTCTTTTTCCACTGCACCACGTGTCTAGTGTTAACGATCTATGATTCCTTCTTCGTTTGGCTTTCTATTTCACATGGTAATTTTTTTTAATTTATATTAGTATAACCTACCCTATATCCCAACAGTCAGAAACAAACACAAAATACTTTGAATCATCAGGAACAAAATCTTTGAATCGTCAGGAATAAATAGACAAGAACAAACAGACATGAACAGTGCGGAGCTTGGTTAGGGCCAAGCTGGGCCATGGCCCCCCAGCCATTAAAAAAACTTTAGATTAACTATGATTATGTGGTGGCGCTTTGGCACATATACTGCTTACTCTATTATATGGCCGCCCCTAAACCTCCCAAAAACATGATTTATCGCTTCAATAGCATGCATTTACATTAGCGATTGGCGCCCCTGAGTTTTCGCTCATGCTCTGCCACCGCTGTTGTCACGTGGAACGAGCTAAGGCACTCCTTTTGGTTCACGGCTTCACGCTGCTCACAGCTCACCAGGCATGTCTTGTTCATGCAACACAAGACACACCAGCCGTTAACAGTTACGTGGTCGATACACTTGTCCTGCATCGCTGATCTTTCCTGGACGTGAGGGCGATTAGTTACAGCAATGGAATGTTCGGGAGTCGTTTCTGGCGTGCAGAATGCAGGAGCTAGCGAGGACGTTCTTCCTGCCTACGTACGGTGTTTGACGAATTGATCGCCTACGTATCGTGCAGCATACGCATATGCGTGAAAACTCAGAGAAATGGAGTGTTGGTACCGTGAACAATTTCCTGTGTCCATTCCGGTTCCGGTGCTATATTTTCTTCGATTCTTTGTCCAGTCGTGTCACTAGCTAGTTAGTTTCACATTTGTTGACATGTCAATACCACAAGCGGTGTCAATATCAGCTGGTAAATGAGCGGTGTCAAGAAAGCCGCTACGATGCAAAATAACTAAAAGCTTAGACTGAAAAGTTCAAATAAGCAGTGTCAATATCAATATCAATTGGTAGAGAACACGTCGTTGTTGTTGCGAACCAGTTTAAGGTCCGTTTATATAGTTTTTTGTTTTGCCTTTTTGCTTTAACTTATAAATAATAATAACTTTTAAAAAATTTTACAGAGAGATATCTACATGTGATTTTAGCCAATATAAATAAAATTATTGTAGAGTGTACTATAATCGAATATTAAATTCTATCTAAAAAATAATCCGCTTGAAAGCTAAATACTGTAAAAAAAACTCATTTACTATATAAAATTAACTTAAACTTCAGACCCTCTGCCAATCGATTCCGTCGAGTAGGCTACAAATTAAACGAGAAGAAACTGGTCTTTTTGTGTGAAGGGGATACAAGATTGCTTGGAATAATTGGTTCGGCGGGAAGCGTCAATGCGGAAGGAAGAATTCGCTGTCCGTTTGTTCCCAATAGCTACCCTCTCGTGTGGCCGGGGGCCATGCAAATCACTCGGTTGGTGTACGCTATCTTTGGTCCGGAGGATCGCAGGAGACGCATGCACTAGCACAAGCATACGATCGCCCCAACCGAATGTTTGGTGAGATTGGCCTTGTCTGGACGTACTCCAAACGACCTCGAATTGAACTTAACGCACGCGACCCTACGCGAATTGTCACGAAATCGATCTCAGAGTCCAAAGCAGATTTGGCACTGTTACATATCGTATTTATAAAAATAGTAATATATCGATTGTATTTGTAAAAGTATCACTTTTGTTATTCGGTGGGCGAGCGGCAGCGCGGAGGAGGCGACACATAGCTGAACCGCTGGCGGCAGGCTTGCCTGCCGTCTGATGAGGGGAGGCAGGTGATTAAGCCGACTTAATCACCTACCTATTTTTTATTTAATATTTGTTTGAATTTTTAAATGTATCAAATAAGATAAAAAAAATTACAAAAATTTATGTACAACCTACCGACACAACATACCTCGCAGTGTATTTTTGGGTCATTTTATCCACTGCGAATCTTGCTCAAAAATTCATATAATTTCGATATATTTATGAGTTTTTACATATAGCAAATGAGCTTTAACACTATCTTCTCCTTCGATCCGAATGCCTCTCTTTCTCTCCTTGACGTTAATCTTTATATAGCCAGCGAAGCAACGACAATTGTCTCGCGCCAGAAGTCGCCTCAACACTTCGGATGATAACCGCCTGACAGAAGTTACTGTTAGAGAGACGTAAAATGTCGTTCGTCGTGTAACGATTGTTGTTAGAGAGATTGTGTGCAGTTACTGGATAAATGCACGTTCTAACTGCCTTATCAAACGAACCAACGATGCAGTTGTTCGTCGTAGACAGGTTGGTTGGAGATAGATTTGTCGCAAGAATTCTCACGAACAAAGAGTAGTCACAGTAAGACTTATGACTACGTGGTCGTAAAAAGACTTACGACCAAGGAGTAGTCGCAGTAAAACTTACGACTACGTGCTCGTGGAAGGACTTACGACTAAGGAGTAGTCGCATTAAGACTTATGATTACGCAGTTGTAGAAGGACTTACGACCAAGGAGTAGTCGCAGTAAGACTTATGACTACGTGGCCGTAGAAAGAATTACGACTAAGGAGTAGTCACAGTAAAACTTATGACTGCGTGGTCATAAAAGATCTTACGACTACTGCCAGACTTATCCTATCCTCATCACTAATAAAATCTAAATATCAATTATTTATCACCACTAAACTAGTTAGAGACCCGTGCGTTGCAACGAAGTCATAAAAATGGTGAGACGAAATTTCTGCCTGTTCAACTTCACACATCAAACATTGGAGAGTAAGCGACAGAGATAGAAGGGTGGCCAGAATGCGCAAGGAGATGGAGAAAGTGGACGGGGTGGGCGGTTTTATCCTGAGAGAGAGGAGGAGGAGAAACATGAATGGTCCAGATCAAATCAGATGGCTGAGAAGAGAGAAAGAAGAATGAATCAACCGCCAACTCATACTTTTATAATAGTAAAGATATACGATCACCACATACCTCCATGCATTCATGCAGTGACCATGATCACAGCCTCATTAGAATGTGCTGAAATGATTGATTACAGATGGCATTGCAACGTCTCAGCATTTCAGATTAATGGGAATGAATCATCATGAAAGAAAGTAGTAAAAGAACTGCCGTGCATTTGTGAAAGTAGTTCCGGGCCTTCCGGCGTTCCGTGGTGCGTCAACCTCAAAAGATCCAACTGCACGTACAGCTGCTTAGCTAGATTTTTTGATTTTTTGGATGGGTTATAATTTATAGCTTAAATATTTAAATACTATCTATTCACGAAAGATAGTATACGCAGAAAAATAATCGTATGCGATTTTAGCCGGTACAGCTGAACTCAGTATACTTTTTACTATAATCTTCGTATTGACCCCGTCTTCAAAAACACAACGTTTAAAAGTTAGTTACTGTAGACAGTACGAGCATAAATCAAAAATAAACTTGGTCGAACCCAGCCTTTGTTTTGTTCTACAATGTAGGCTCCGCTCCTTTCGGCTTCAGCTTCTGGCTTCCGACTTATTTTTTACTATTCATAAATTTCGTCTTTTTCTGAACTTTTGGCTTTTTGTTGAGTTTTTTTGTCGGTTCTTTTTTTCCCGTATTTGTTTGTATTATACATAATGGGCTAATATATTTTTATATTTTTAATTTTTTAGATTTAATTATACTAAATAAGCATCTGTCAGCTACAGTGCTTTTCAGCCATAAGCCACCAAAAAAGCCCAAATGATCACCACTAGACCTTGTTCAATCAACGTGGTTTATAAACTATGACTTCTAGTTTTTTTTGCACCATAGCTATTGAAAATACACTGAGCGGCTGTTAGTTTTTTCTGAATGGTTAAATTTAAAAATTAAAAAAATATATTATCATAGATAATACCAAAAATATGGAAAAACAAAAAACCAAAAAAGATAAAATTTACAAAGCCAGAAGCTAAAACCATTTATTGCGGGCCATAACCATCTGTTTTATATGGTACACGTTGCAGTTACTATTGATTGGCTTTGTAAATTGTTTTTTTTTTGCGAGGGGATTGGTTTGCATCTTCGGCCTTGCTTTAAATGATTTTAGCTTTTAGTATTATTAGTTTCAGCTTATTTAAGTCAAAAGTCACTTGGAACACGCCAACTTCTAATTTTGGTTTTTTTGGGTTTTTTTACTTTTCTTTTTTGACTTTATTTCTTTAAATTATCCGTGACAATATAATAATTTTTATTTTTTATTTCTTTAATTTTTAAAAAACTAATAACCACTGTAATATAATTTCAACTAAAAACCAATAGCTAAAACTATAAATAAAAAATTTAAACTCTTTGAAGCAGCCCCTTAATTTGTTCTTATCCGACATTACCACTCTGTTAGTGAAATGCATGTACTATTGGTGTCGCTGGAGCACAAGGGATAATTTGTAGGGAGGCCCTACGACATTAACTTGTACTGCTAAATACCATGATAGCGTGGGAGCACTATATTATTGCGTGACCTTTCTTTTAAGGAATAGTACCAGTAGCGAGTTAAAAAACATAGAAATAGTACTAGTACTATGTGACCTATTAGTATAGCATACTGTAGTTGTATGTACTGCCAAAAAAGAAAAAAAACTATGGCTGTAAATACTGGATGGTCTAGTTTTTTTTATAAGGACAAACAACTACTAATTGCTGCACATGGAGATCTCTCCTGTGGTCGCGATCTGTGATTGCATATGGACACAGATATTTGTTGATTCTGATTGGTAATCAGTGATGGAATAAGGATTTTGTCACATCTCAGATTAACCTCTATCAGATTAATATCGTAGAGCTAACGCTAATTTATATTCACACTACGACATAACGAATATTTCCTCTCTATCGTATCCATGGTAGTGCATGTTCTTGTCAGTTTTGGATAAAGAAAAGATTGTATATAAGAGTTACAACTATACACTATATATATGTGAGTGATCAAACGATTGCAACATGTGAACCCGACTGAAGCTTCCCAAGGAACAATCGTCACTCAAACCATTTGATCAAAACATTCTAGATGTTCATGCTAATTGTCCAACATTTGCAAGCAAAACTACTGCTAATCATATTATAAACTAAATGGCAAGAACTTTAGCTCCTCTCAGTTTTGCCGATGAAAACTAAATCTGCAAGGGGTTTTAGTAATCAAAGAATTACCTTGACAGAGTAGATGGTCTGCCCTACGGTGTCCTTCTTGACATAGTCGGTCAAGCCTTTCTTCTTGGGGGAAGGTGCCCACGGCCCACGACCTTGGTTCTCTCTCCATCCAGCCACTCCATGCTCAAGCTCCCAACCTGCATACACACACACAAAGGAGTCATACTTAGGTGGTGCTCAACAGGGCTAAATTTTGGTGGCTTATGGCTGAATTTTCACTGTAGCTGGCTGAAATTATACTATAACTGATGGTGACTTATGTGGTATAATTAAATTTAAAAAATTTAAAAATAGGGAAAAAAGGGTTAGCCCATCACGTATAATGCAAAAGAATATGGAAAAAACCCGGCAAAAAGCTCAAAATAAGCCGAAAAGTCAAAAAATGAAATTTAGGAATAGTAAAAAAATAAGTTGAAAGTCAGAAACCCAAGCCTAAATGAGTGGGCCTTAATCCTTTCCTAATTGTAAGTTGTTTTGAGGTGTGTGTGCTTTTCTAACTTCGAGTCGACGTATTTATATAAGTATCTAGATTGTCCACATGAACTGATGAACATAACATCGTAGCATTGCTATAGAAATGATTTGAAACATATTATATATCTACAGTTTTAATAGTATATTTTGCTAAAAATACCAATGATCAAAGTTGTTAACTTTGGATAGCAGAAGCAAGATCATTAAGGACATGGGAACCCCCAAAATCCGAACCTAAACAATGAATTCCCAAATCGAAAATCCTATTTTAGAATTCCGAAGAGTAGAAGCAAGATTGTGAAGGAAATTGTAAACCCTAGAATCCACACCTAAATATAGAATCCCCAAATCGAAATTCGTATTTCAGAATTCCCAAGAACTGAGACAAGATTAACATGTTAATGAAATTGGGAACTCTAGAATCCAAACTTATACATTGAATCTCCAAATCGAAATCCCTAGAGGAAGACGGCACTGGATGGCTGGGGGAGCTGGCGCTGGAGGGAGGCAACGCGGGAGAGAGGCGACACCAGTGGCACTGCAGGCCAGGAGTCGGCACTAGAGGGAGCCAAGAGCCGTGGCCAGAGCCTGGAGTGAGGCAGTACTAGAGGAGTGGAGGGAGGCCACCGGAGCGAGAGGTGCCGAACTGCCGAAGGCAGGTGCTAGAGGGAGGCTGCCAGAGCTCGGAGGCGTTGGAGGCACAGGCCGCAAGCGGCGGAGGCGTGGATCTGGAGGGAGCCAAATGGCGCTAGAGGGACGGGTAAAGCCATAAAGGCGTCGGGCGAAGGGCTGTGGGCACTTGCACGTCTATAGGCCATTGGCTGTGGCCACTGCAGCCTTAGGCTGGGCTATTATAACTTGATTTTTCTTGAGCCTACAAGGAATAGTTTCATTGCTATTTTTTCTGGGCCTAGGGCTATAGCCCACTTAATTCGAGACCTAGATTCGGCCCTATGATACACACGGGTTTGCCTGATATATTATATATGCACTTGTATGTATTTAAAAATAATCTAAAGACAGAGAGGCTTGGTGCCGGACACACTCTCTCTCTCTCTGATATTGTTGGGCAAGGTACGGCTGAGCTAGGCGAGCAAACAAGTGTATCAGGAAAACAAAATCACTTGGCCTAGTCAACATCGTCCCCGGGAAAACAAGCACCATGTTGCTACATTCATCGCTATCACAAGGTTTTTAAAATACCACGTGATATTAAATTCCAACATGCAGTGTCGATGGACAAGCACTACGAGTATATTACAAGGGTCTGAGGATACGCACACATGCAGGTACATCAGGAGCCGTCCGATCAACATCCAGACAAATCTTGTCCTTTGTCGGATCTAATCACACAACGTTATCGCTACGCCTGAAGGCACATTGGTCGGGCAGGTAACGACTGTAGCACGAGATAGCACCTGCGAGGCGAAACCCTAGCCCAACAAACCCGAAAGCCAACAGTGGCCAATCAGCCATGGCTAGCACTGTAGGCTGTAGCGCAGGAAACGTCCATCACAAGTTTGGTATTGGTGTTGAAGCCAGCTCGGGGCACGCGGATTCCACGCATCGCTAGAAGAACAGGCCTGAGGTGCACACAGCGCAGCACAGCGGAGACAATTCAACCACAAGGACCCGGGGGCTTTCCGTCCCCACGAACGCAACCCCAACGCCCCCTCAACTTGGCAACAGGTGTATCAAAGCCAAATCGAAGAGGCACGTCGCTAGTGCAGTGCATTTGCACTTCCTTTCGTGCACATCACCTCTCGCCATCCCCAACCTTTCCTTTCTTTAATTCCAAAAGCAATCACAAATAACCGATCAATTCCGTGGGTTGTGCGAGGTAAAAACAACCCAACAAGCGGCAAGCTGCTACTCTTCCAAGTTGCGGTTTTACAACTGCTACCATGACTAGCTTGTATGTACCTCATCCGTCGACGTGGCAAACAAACATTAACGACAAGAAAAGGGGCTAGGCCCGGGTGCACGTCTGCGCCCACTATTTTGGCAGTACTAGTGTACAAGTCGAACCACAATCACAATGAAGCAGCAGCCAATGGCCAATGCTATCTACATCTTCGTCAAGCAACAGGCTACAAAAATATAACCATATATTGGCTACCAAGAAATATGAGTCGCTACAACTAGCTTTACCAGATCAATCACTCCTCGCCAATGGAAGAAATAAAAGAAAAAGGGGGGAAAAGAAGAGAAAAGGCGCGAATTAATTAAGTAAATGATTTGGTGACGACAATAATGGCCCGACCTCACCAAGTCTAATGATAGGCGGAGGCGACGGTGACCACGCGCCCCCTCCATCCGAGCCGGAGCACGCCATTCTCCGGCTTTACGGCGAACCCGGGCGGGGCGGGGCCGAAGCGGGCAATGACCTGGTCCGCAATGCCCGGAACGAGCGGCACCGGCCGGAACCCGGCCATGCCGAACCGCGCGCGCCATTTGCCGAAGACCTCGCATCGCTCCAGCCGGTCGGCACCCTCTCGGCCCACCGCGTTCGCCGCCATCTTGGCCAGCGCCGCCTCGGCACGCGCCCTGTCCGCGCTCTCCCGGCGCAGAGTCGCGTCCAGTGACTCCAAGATGGCTCCATAGTGCGCGTACGCGTCCGAGAAGCGCGTGGCCAGGGGAGCGGTGTTCGAGTTCAGCTCCTGCTCCACAAGCGCCACGACCTGCGGGCCGAGGGCGCGCACGCGGCGGAGGAGCTCGTCGCGGGGATTCGCCGGAGAGACGCTCTCGTCGGGCACGTGCGAGAGCGCGAAGGCGAGGTTGACAGCCAGTGCCTCGCCGGGCTCGCAGCCCAGCTTGGATGCTTCTATCTCTGCTGCTCTGCAGCTGACCACTTTAAAGTGGTACTCTATGCCGACTCGCTCCGCGACCTTCTTGAGCTGCTCCCCGACGGTGGGGAGCGCTGCTGTTAGAGACTGCGTGAATGGTGAGGTGGGGTCGGTGACGGCGGTCACCTTAAGGGAGGTGCCCGGCAAGCGCCGGTCAGCAAGGTGCTGGATGAAGGCCGCGTGCTGCGGGCCGCTGACGTCGAAGTCAACGAGGTGGATGGCGCGGTGGTCGCCGACGGCGTCAACGATGGCGACGTTAGCGGCGTGGAGGGCGAAAAGGAAGCAGGGGGAGCTGTTGTGGAGGAGTTGGGAGCCGGCGCGCTGCTCGGCGCTGCAGAGGTCGGCAAGGTGTTGAGACGAGGTGGAGGCAGTCGGGGCAATGCGGGAGGATAGGGCGGCCACCATCATGGCCACCAGCCGCTGCTCCACGTCGCCGTGAGGATTGGCCGCGCGCTTGAGGGCGACCAGATGAGTGGCCGCCGTTTCACGATTGCCGTCAGCGATGGCAACCGCTGCTTCGGATAGTAACTGCCGCGACGTGTTGGTCGAGGTCGGCGGCGAGCAGGAAGCCGAAGAAGACGCCGTGGAGGTGGACGAGTTCGACGGAGACCGCGTCATCCCCGTGTTGTTGTTGTTGTTGTTTGGGGCCGCCACCGCATGGAGCGGAGGCGACGGCGCGGCGGTGATGCACTTGAGCTGCTGTATCGTCTCCTCCCACTCGGGGTTGGTCACCGCGGAGCCTGTCCCGCTCATCGCCACCTCCGCCTCGTCGTCGTCGCCTAGCAGCTGCTTCTCCAGCTCCTGCAGGATGGACAGTTCGCTCGCCGCAGCCTGCGGAGCGGGCGCCCTCGCCACCGTAAGGGCCTGCGCCTGAGCCGAAGACGGCACCTGCCGCTGCGGCTGCATCAGCGGCATCGCCGCCAGGGACGAGGTCGTGAGGGACGACAGCGTCGACGACGGCGACGCGAGGTCCCCTCCCAGGCTGGACCCGGAGAGAACCAGAGGTTGAGACGGGCCATAGCCTAGCACAGCAGTGATGTCGGCCGAGGTGAGCGGCGAGACGGCCGCCGACGTCGCGGCCGTGCGCTGCCTGGCGGTGGGCAGGTAGAGCACCTGCTGCACCGCCATCTGCCTCTGTTGCTGGTGCTGGTGCTGCCACCTCTCCATCTCCCCGAGACTCCTCTTGAGCACCCCGCCGGCCGCGGCCTCGTCGGACCGCTGCTGCATCGCCAATCCGACCCCATAGACGTACCCCTGGCGCGGATCACGCCACGGCGCGCCTGGCTCCATGTAGGCAGAAACCAGGAGGATTAGGGGGTAGACGGAGGAAGGCGACGGACGAGGCGGATCTACCGAAGAGGAATACTACTGCTACTAACTGCAAACGCTAATGCTATGGCTACAGCAAGAGCCCCAGCTAAAATAAAGCCGGTGCCATTCATTCCATTCAAGCGCTTCTCGTAATAAAACGCCCTCCGCTCCGCTCCGCTGCTATTCTACGCCTATAAAGCGGAACCCACCCGGCGTTCCGGATCTGACACCGATCCGGAAGCACTCCCGCTGACGGCGTGGGCCAGCACGCGGGGAATTGGTGGGATTTTATGCTTTGTGCCGATCTCTCGATAGGCGTCTTTCTAGCGTGTAAAAAGTATGCTTTTCGGCTCGTTACTAGTAATAAATAAAATATTTTTTAATATAAGTTTTATAAATTAATTATAGTATATATATTATATTAATTTTATTTATGTTAACTAAAAGTATATATGAGTTGTTATTACTCCTTACTTTCTTATAAACAGCTCAAAAATTATAAGTTAATTATAGTATATATTATAGCGATTTTATTTATATTAGCCAAATAATATGTGAATTTTTATTACTTTATGCTTTTTATAAATAATTTTAAAACTATAAATCGTAGTTAAAAAATCATAAATCGAACTTAAAAAACAGACCATGGTACGGCAGTTTCCGTCCGCTTTTGGTGCTAAGATAAATGCGCGGAGGAAGGGTGGCGAATGGTGTGTGTGAAGGAATGGAAACGGAGAGAGGAGGTTGTTTCCGCGGGGGGTTACGCAATTTCCCTTTCGATGACGCCGTCGCCTCCCGCGGCAAGGAGAGGAGAGGAGACCAGACGAGAGCCTCACCACCGACACCTGCCGGTGGCCGCCACCGCCGGCTCTGTTTTCCCGGAAACGGCCCTCGGTTTCGTGGCGTTTTATGCTGGGAAGCGAGCCGCACCGCATGTATATTTGCAGGCAATGCTACAGCCTACATACAGGTGGTGCTTTTGGGTGGGACCAGGCTCAAGCGGGCACGCAGCATGTCACGGACAGTGGGCCCGCGAATGCGATTTCCAGAAGCCGTCTCTTTCTGTTCTTCTAGGTCATTCGACTTTGGCTTCTGATTTCTAGCTTATTTTTCACTATTTATAAGTTTCATCTTTTTCTGAACTTTTAGCTTTTTGTTGAGCTTTTTTGCCGATTCTTTTTTCCCATATTTGTTTGAATTATACGTAATGGGCTAACATATTTTTTATATTTTTAAATTTTTTTTAAAATTTAATTATGCTAAATAAGCCTCTGTCAACTACAATATTTTTTTCAGTCAGCTACAGGGTTTTCGGCCATAAACTATAAGCTTTTCAGTCTAACCGATCATCACCCTAATCGGAGGGAACGCATCGTGCGATTTCATCAAAAGATTGGTAGGCTTTTGCACAAAAAAAAAGTCGCTTTCTTGGTAGACAGGGGCGACGTTGGCCAGCCACCGGGCCACACGAGTAATACTGGTTAGGGTTAAACGACCCAGATGCCCTTAACAGATTACGTGATCTACCGACATGTGGAGGGGGCGAGAGGAGATAACAGGGTAATTCCGTCAAATTGTACGCGATTTTCTTTTCTCTTTCGAAGGGTTTTTGCGGGAGGTTGCTTGTTGCTTTGTTTGGAGTGCGTTCCGAATTATTAGCTAGGAAACCGAAATATCCACCCGACAACCCCCGTACCAACCTTTCTGTGTTCAAACCCCTGCTTCTTTTTTCCGTAGCCACCGTATGTTCGTCCCACTTCATACATATCAGGATTCCACTTCACAACTCGCGATGGCCAGCAAATCCACTGCTATAGATCCGTTCATTTTTAGCTTTCAAGTTATTTTTGATTTTTTTTATTTCTTTTAATAATTATTATTTATTAAACTAATAATTTATAACTAAAAATTATAAGCCGTAACTCAAAAGAACAAGTATATAATTCCATGTGCATAGTTATGGGTACAGCAATACCACAAATCTAACAAAAAAATAGAGGTTTTCTTTCCAAAAAAAACAAAACACGCTCTCTTGTTATTCTAGTAGTGCAAAATCTATTTTTATACTCTGTTACGGTCCAGTCTCCTAGAGTGGGTGATAACACAAGGCAAGAAGCGGGCCAACAGTTCAAGCGAAAGGGTCAGCAAGAGAGACGGCCGAATAGCAAGTTTACTGATTCTATTTGGGCCGTGTGAAAAGGCCTAGGCTCCGCCCATGTAACGGTTGGGGCTGTGTGCTATGCCTAGGAGGAGCATATGTCAGGAGGCATGTGTTGGCGTGGGTCATCGAGAATATACTATTGATACACATTCTGATTCATCCCTAATCTATCCTCCCATTCCCAGTCTCTCTCTTATGTCAGGAGGCATAATCTATCTCTGATTCAGACCAGATTGATGAAGATTTCGTCATTCTTGCGTGTGACTAGAAGGGATTTGTGCGAGATCGATTGGAGGTGGAGAGCTTGAACGAATCGGAGCAAATGGGGAAAGTGAAACCAAATGTTACCCCTAGTAAGTTTTTATAGCCAATACATCGATTACTTATCTCGAAAATCAAATGTTTGCTTTGGGAACCAATTTGATGGACATGTCAAGGGAAATCGATTGCATTCCCACTGTCTAATGTCTATCTGTCTTCATAACTCAAGCAAAATTACCAAATCAATCAAGCCAATCCCTGGTCGATAAGGGTCAAGAAAGGCTTTGTTTTCGACCACACTTATTATCTATGACCTCGCTTGCTCAAATAAGTTACTTTCACTTGAAATTGTGGGGCTAGATGATGAGGATATAATAATCCTCAAATTATTACGTCATTATATTCTTTAAGTATACCCCTTATTAGTAGGGGAGAAGTCCCTCAGGATAGTCAGTCTTATTGCGACTGCTCTCTGATTGTAAGTCTTTCTACGACCACGTAATCGTAAGTCTTACTGCGACTACCATTTGGTCGTAAGCCCTTCTACGACCACGTAGTTGTAAGTCACACTGAGACTACTCTTTGGTCGTAAGTTCTTCTACGATCACGTAGTCATAAATCTCACTGCGACTACTACCTAGTCATATGTCCTACTACGACCACATAGTCGTCAGTTGTCTTGCGACCACCTTATGGTCGTGGATTTTCCTGAGACTAACCTATCTCTAACTAGCTTGTCTACGATAAGCAACTACATCATGGGTTCATCTGATAAGGCACTTAGAATGTACGTTTATCTTATAACCACACACGTTCTCTCTCTGACAATAATCACTACACGGAGAATAGCTTTATATGTCTCTTTGATAGTAACTTCTGTCAGGCGATTATCATCTGAAGTATTGAATCATCTTCTGCATGCGAGACAACTGCCATTGCTTCGCTGGCTATTTAAAGGTTAATGTCAAAGAGAGTAGGGGTGATTCTAATCAAAAGAGGAGATAGTATTAGCCTTTAAAATAATTCTCTGTTGTAATTACCCTTTCTAGCAATTAGTAATCACACTAGACGTAGGGTTGTTATTCTCTTAGAAAAAGGTCCGAACCAAGATAAAGTTTCTTGTGTCTTTACTTTGCAAGCGTATACACCGGATTTTCTAAGAATTCTTCCAAATTTAAATAAATCATATTAAAACATCAACAAGAATCCTACAATGGCTCAACTTCTGATGAAACAATAGTCTCGACCATACTAAAATTAGTAAATGATACGCTACTACAGGAACAAGAGATGTTGTCTAGGTGAAATACCATCTGCTCACTTTCGATCAAGGATTCAAAATCTGGTCACGGAAAAAAAACACCAGACCCTGTCCAGATGGCTTCAATTTATCAATTTTAAACTTAAATTTTGAATTTGACCAGTTCCTGGTTGGTTTATAGTCTGAAATTGCTATTGAACAATTCAAATTTAAGATTAAGATCAAAACCTTTTTGATCCGGTATGGCCGTCACCACCAATATTCTTATCCTTGCTTTCAATTAATAAATACCCTCATTTCTACCTATGTTCGAACCAAATGTTCAAAAATCCCACGATCCCGGCTGTCCACAAGACAAGGATGAGCATAAAATCCCAGGACACAGTACGGTAGACCTCGAGTGACACGTGTGAGCCAACAAATCCGAATGTTCCGAGGGCCAAATTGTTCGACCAGCGCCACTACGAGGGAACCCTGCAAAGAGAAGTGCCACTGAAAAACGGGTCCAGCTATGTGGGACCCATGCTTCAGTTTTTTTTTTCGTTTGGTGTAAAGCAGAGAGGTCAACATCTCCGCTTCTGTTCTGTAGCACCGGCGGAGAGGTCCCGGTGCCCCCACCTGGTCCACGTTCCAAAGTATGGCCTGCGCTGCATGGCCAAAATGCTGAGCACACCGCCCCATACCTGGCCAGCAGCTGACATGGCAGCTTATTAGTGCTAGTAAAACTGTTGTTGTTTTCTAAACAATGATTTTCTTATTCATTTTGGAATCGGGAAAGATTCAGAAGAGAGAGAGAGGAGATACTAGAAATTAGGGATAAAATTAAGTGCATATATTATGTGTACTTCTTTAGTGTAACATAATAGTCCATTAAATCATTTTTTTAAATCAAAAGTCAAGGTAAAATATTTACAAGAAGATAACACACATCGAGCTAAATCTACTATTTCGTACTACAAAACCCCTCTTGTCATCCGATTACGATAAGACTGTCACGTACTACATGCAATGTGGCGCTTGACCCACTCGTAGTAGAGTTTATGGCCAACACAACAGTGGTCATGTCAAAAACACGCATGGAGAGGATGGGCATTGGCATTGTGGTGGAAGTGACCAGAGGTGGCAGCCGGGACGGGGGGACGCCAAGTAATCCTCGCCCTGACCCTCCCTAGACATTGCGGGGAAGACGACCCTGTGGAAATCCCCATGGGGATTTTTTGATGATTTTTATGCAAACATGCGAAATCAGAGTAAATTGAGAGGTGTATTTTAGAGAAGATAAAGATTTTACTTTTTGTACGTTTTACGGCTACGCTGCACCTTGTATAGGTTGCATGCCGCCGGCCATCTTCGAAATGCTATGTGCCAAAATCATCCTCTGAGTTTGCAGGACTTCAACCATATTGTGTCATTGTTCTTGTCAGTGATTGCTGTTAGGATGATCTCAGGCATTTGGCCCAACGGCCAAATGCAAACCCCTGACCGCATACGATCGGGCGCCCAATAATAAGTGGTGGGCCTCTGTCGCCAGCGCCGTATAAACAGAGGTGGGGGCCGGGCGGCTTGTATGACGAGGTTCGACTGAGCCGTACACCCCACCGACAAAACCCTAACCGATCTAGAGGCGCGCACGGCCGGCGGAAGCTCCACCGTCGCCGCCACCGTCGCCGCTCACCGGAGACGCCGTTCTTCCCGCCGTGCCGCCGTCGCGCAGACCTCACCGACGAACCCGAGATGGCCACCTCCTCCTCCACGCCGTCGGACGGTTAGTACCTCTCCTCTCTCTCCACTCTCGGATCTAAACCCCAAGCGCAAAAGAGGCCCTAACAATGGTATCAGGCGGGAAGAGTCCCATGATCCCGAACCTAATGTATCCCCAAATGTTGGATCGGCAAACAAAAAAAGGGAAAAGGGAGGGTTTGGGTGGCCGTGGCGCGCGCCGCTCTGCGCGGCTCGCCGCCGTCGTTGTTGCCGCCGCCGCCGCCCGTGGCGCGCCGCCGCCTCGAGGAGCCGCTGGCGCCGCCTCTGCGACGCGCGCCTCCGCTCCGCGAGAGCCGCCGCCTCCCACCGATGGAGCGCCTCCGCGCGGCCGTCTTGCGCCGCTCCGGCCGCCGCTTAGCGCCGCCGGAACCGCCCGTGCAGCTGCCAGCTTGCGCCGCCGCCGCCTCCGCCGATGGCGCTCCGCATGGGTCCGGCTGCTGCCGCTCTCGCGTCCGGTGGCCGCGCGCGCCCCTCGCCGCCCTCCGAGCCGCGCCGCTCCGCCGCCGCGATCCGATTTTTCGGGTTGGTGGTGAAATGCCCTTAGGTTAGGGTTACGGAGTGGGGTTTTGATCGGCGAAAAACCCTCCCGCCGTCCGATTTCGATCAACGGCTAAGGATGAGGGCGATTGGGCATTGCGTGCTATTGGGCCTTGGAGCGCGACGCCGCGAAGCGCTATTGAGAGGCTGATCGCGCGGCCAAGGATTGGGCCAAATAGGCCGTTTTGAGCGATATTTCCTTAAATGAATTTTATTGTTATTTGAAGCATTTTTTGATGGAATTTGAATGAAAATTGAACTAAAATCTCTGTAAATTTTGCACCAACGTGTTAATTTTTTCAGAGATTAAATGTGCACAGTTTAATGCTTCTGAATAATGAATTATTTTTGAATAATTACGATTTCATTGCAAAAGTTAATGTTGATTGTTTTTCATTATTAAATTGAACCAACGGAGAATATAATTTTGGAAAATAGAGATAAATCGAGATAATTATGATATTGTTATTTTCTGACCAACGTTGATAATAACAATATTATAATTTTTTAATTGATGATTTTATGCATTATTTCTATTTCTACCCAACGGTGATGTAGATTTAATGTATAGATAAAATTGATTTAAATTGTATGTCGTATTTTTGACCAACGTTGGAAATAAGGCATATAATTTTCCTGTTATGTTCTCACTTTATTTGAAATATTTTTCAGGAGGATACAACTTGATGAGTTGTATCAGAGAGATCCCCACTCTCAAAGGAAATAATTATGGAGAGTGGAAGAAAAGATAGACTTAGCATTTATCTTGGTGAGGTGGGTGGGTCCTCACTACAAGACGTCCCACCGAGCCTATGGCACGGTGAGGATCAAAATGAGGATGATCTTGCTTGGCGAGAAAAGACAGAGGGATTATGCTCCTTACGGATGTCTTATGACCTTGAGCATAAGAAATGGACCACGACCAACAAGAAATGTATGGTGTGATAAAGAAACACGATTGAGCTGCTATTATGGGCTCAATCGCAGAGTGTGTTCTTGTCACGAGTACCTTGAGAGAATAAAGAGTCGGTTCATGGCTCTTGAAAGACTTATGCTACACGGTGATTAAGCGACTTGTGACAGAGAGGTACTCGGTGGTGGCGATGGCATAAGAGAGCACATCGAGGATGAGCAACTTGGCATCAAGCTTAAACCAATGGATTTGGCTCTCAAGGATGAGTTCCTTATTCATTTGGTTTTTGCTTCCTTGCCTAAAGAGTTTGACACTTTTGTTGTCAACTATAACATGCAGCCCGACAAATGGGACTTGGAAAAGTGCATAGCTATGTGTGTGCAAGAGGAGGAAAGAATTAAATCCTCACATGGTGGATCTATCAACTATGTGAAGGATAACAAGAAAAAGAACTTCAACAAGTACCTCCTTCTCAAAGAACAAGGAAAAGCCTCATCCATCACCTCAACGAGAATAAATTTCTTTGTAGACAAAGATCAGTGTCTTCACTGCAAGAAGACGGGATACTACAAGAAGAACTGTCCTGATTATTTAAAGATGATAATGGCAAAGAAAGGTGAGAACATTATTACCTTTATAAATGAATCCCTGTATGTGCAATATTCGAAAACCACTTGGTGGATTGACTCAGGAGCAACTGTTCATCTTGCTAATTCTTTACAGGGTTCCGTTCGACGAGGACTACGCAAAGAAACGAAAGATGCATTAAAGTTGCAAATGGAGTCCAAGCTGAAGTTGAAGCCGTTGGCGATCTTTCATTAGAGTTAGCTAATGGCTCCAATCTTTTACTTAGAGATGTCCTTTTTGTTCCCTCTTTACAGAGGAATTTGATTAGTGTTTCTAATTTGGACAAAGATGGTTATGATTGTAATTTTGGAAATGGCAAGTGTGAAATAATGTTTAATAAAGAATGTGTTGGTCTTGCCATCTTACAGAATGAGCTTTATTTGTTATCATTATGTGATGATGTGAATGTCGTATGCGATAATGGGAACGTCGCGTGCGAGAAAGTGATTGAATCCTCGTCTCACGAATGTAAGCGAAAACGAAAAGAACTCTAGATGAGTCGTCGAAATTATGGCACTGTCGTTTAGGTCATATTTCGAGGGGGAGAATAGAAAGACTAGTTAAGAATGATATTATTCCTCCATTAGAGTTCTCAGACTTAGAACAATGCAGAGAATGCATTAAAGGAAAATATGGAAAGAAAATTAAAAAAGACGCTAAAAGAAGCACAGGAGTTCTACAAATTGTTTACACAGACATTTGTGGTCCTTTCCCTGTGAAAAGTGTGGATGGTTATGACTCGTTCATAACATTCACGAATGATTACTCCCGTTATGGATATATTTATCCAATCAAAGAAAGAAATGAAGCCTTGGATAAATTCAAGATATTTAAGGCTGAAGTTGAAAACCAACACGATTTAAAGATTAAGATAGTCCGATCGATCGTGGGGAGTACTACGATCGACATACCCCATATGGACAAGTTCTGGACCTTTGCGAGGTTTTTACGGGAAAATGGCATAGTAGTGATATTCCACACCGGCGAACCTCAACAAAATGGAGTAGTGAAAGACGCAACTGCAGTACTCGATGGATATGGTGCGAAGCATGATGAGCTACTCCACACTACCATTGAGTTTATGGATAGAGGCGTTGAAAACCGCCATTCATATTCTCAACAGAGTGCCTAGTATGTCGGTGCCCAAAACACCGTATGAGATGTGGGACAGGAGAGTTCCTCACTAAACCACTTACGTGTGTGGGGAGTCTCACTGAGGCTAAAGTATTTAACCAAAACCTTGGGAAGCTTGATCCCAAAGCGATAAGTTGCCATTTCATTGGCTACCGAAAAGTCAAAAGGGTTTCGTTTCTCTGTCCGGATAGATATACAAAGTTTGTAGAAACGAGACACACTGTCTTCTTAGAGGATGAGATCATGAGGGGGAGCATGGTAGCTCGTGAGATTGACCTTGAAGAGAAGCGGGTGTATGCGCCCACTCCGATGATTCAAGAGCCATTCTTCACACTACTGCTGTCATTTGCACCGACGGTGCGAGACAACGTGGTGCCAAGACTGTTATTGTTCCTCTGTGGCAACAATGAATGATAATGAGGAACATGTTCTTGAGGATCCTATAGAACCTATTGCCACAGATGAGGGGCAACATGACCTCAAGCAGAAGATGTACCAAATGAGGAGGCCCAGGAGGTCTCAAAGAGTAAGAAGATCAGCTATTTCTGATGATTATCAGATTTATTATACAGAGGAATTTCAAATGGAGGATGATCCCACCTCATTTGAAGAAGCCATGAAAAGCGAAAACTCTTCAAAATGGCTTGAGGCCATGGAAGAGGAAATGAGGTCCATGAAGACTAATAAAGTGCAGGACTTTGAAATTATTCCTAAAGGAGCCAAAGCAAGAGGCTGTAAATGGGTCTACAAGACAAAGCTTGACTCCCAAGGGAATGTAGAAAGATACAAAGTGCGACTTGTGGTAAAAGGCTTTACGCAAAGAGAAGGGATTGATTACAATGAGACCTTTTCTCCAGTCTCATGTAAAGATTCCTTCAGAATCATACTGGCATTAGTAGCACATTATGATTTAGAGTTACATCAGATGGATGTAAAGACGGTATTTCTTAATGGGGATTTGGAGGAAAATGTTTACATGGCACAACCGAAAGGTTTTGTCGTGGAAGGAAATGAAAGAATGGGATGCCGCCTAAAGAAATCGATTTATGGGTTAAAGCAAGCTTCAAGACAGTGGTACTTGAAGTTTGTGAGACAATAAGAAAATTTGGGTTTAAAGAGAATGTAGAGGACAAGCGTGTTTATGCAAAGTTTAAAGATGGGAAGTTTATCTTCCTAATCACGTATGTGGATGATATCACGCTAGCTAGTAGTGATGTCGATGCACTTTGGAGGCAAAGAAGTTTTGTCCTCAAACTTTGATATGAAAGATCTTTGTGAAGCTTCGTTCGTTCTAGGGATCGAAATTCAGGGATAGAAACAAGGGGACATTGGGATTTGTCACAAAAGGCATACATAGAAAGTCTTAAAGAAATTTGGTATGCATAAATGTAGTCCTTCACTGCACCTATAGTCAAGGGCGCAGATATGGGGATTTTCAATGCCCCAGAACCGATATGAGATCGATCAAATGAAAGCGGTTCCATATGCTTCATCGGAAGCTTACAAGTATGCTCAAGTATGCTGCATACGACTTAGCATTTGTTACTGGGTTACTTAGCGATTCGAGCAATCTGGAATAGAACATTGGAAATTGATAAAGAAAGTCTTGCGTTATTTGCAAGGAACAAAAGGCCTCATGATGACATCTGAGAAGATCGATTTACTCCATATAGTGGGGTATCTGATTCGATTTTGCGGGAGATGATAGAAAGTCTACATCCGGATATGTATTCACTCGCGGGAGGAGCTATATCGTGGAAAAGCTCAAAGCAAACCGTCACTACATCGTCCACAATGTATGCCGAGTTTGTAGCATGTTATGAGGCTACGGGGCGGTGAAGCGGCTAAAGAAGTTCATACCGGTTTAAAAGTGGTTGACGACATCAATAGACCACTTAAGTTGTCTGCGATAATGAACGCATGATAACGTATGCCCACAACAATAAGTCAAGTGGTGCTTTGCCAAACACATTGACATAAAGTACTATGTTGTGAAAGATAAAGTTCAGGATCAAATAATAAGTCTTGAGCACATAAGTACCACAAAGATGTTAGCGGATCCGCTTACTAAAGGCTTACCACCCAACGTGTTGAGAGAACATGTAGCGGCATGGGTTTAAGGGAAAGCCTATGATTCTGGACTAAAAGATGGCCCAAAAGATTAAAGTAACTATTTCAGAACAGAGAGGTGTATTGTAGCTGTTGAATCTATCGGCGATTGACCGTGACGATGAGATATGTTCTATGCACTAATCTGTGATGGAATGTGTAAAGGCAAAAGTAATTAAAGATAAAGTATAGATTGAGATCAAGGGGGAGAATGTTAGGATGATCTCAGGCATTTGGCCCAACGGCCAAATGCAAACCCCTTGACCGCGCATACGATCGGGCGCCCGGTAATAGGTGGTGGGCCTGTCGCCAGCGCCATATAAACAGAGGTGGGGGTCGGGCGGCTTGTACGACGAGGTTCGACTGAGCCGTACACCCCACCGACAAAACCCTAACCGATCTAGAGGGGGCGCAGCCAGCGGCGGGAAGCTCCACCGTGCCGCCACCGTCGCCGCTCACCGGGAGACGCCGTTCTTCCCCGACCGTCGCTGCCCGTGCGCAGACCTCACCGACGAACCCGAGATGGCCACCTCCTCCACGCCGTCGGACGGTTAGTACCTCTCCCTCTCCTCTCCACTCTCGGATCTAAACCCCAAGCGCAAAAGAGAGGCCCTAACAATTGCTTCATGTACTACTACGAAGGACGTTAACATAGTACTGCTCGTGTACTATACTGTACATGTGTCTCATGCTCATGCATGCCTCTTCCAGTATCATTCGGTACCTACACCCACGCTGTAGCCGGCAAGTCAGGCGCGTCGCGCGTATACCATAAGACATGACATGTAGGGGCGTTCGTACCGTATTATCTTCTGAGTTTTTGGCTACGGTGGTGATTTTTGGTTAAAACTAAATAAGTAGCTGTTAAAATAAGTGGTTTGTAGAAGAAATTGGTAAGTAATACAAAAAGTGAGAGATACGTGCGCGAGACAGGAGCGAGAGGAATTGAGTACGTGATACACCTGTAATCCTCTGACTTATTCTCAAGTAAGACGAGAGTGAGATAAGTAGAAAAGCTGTTTCAAGAAGTCAGATATTTATATTAGTTTTTAGACAGTAGGGCTGTACATAGGGGTGGCAGGCTCGGCTCGGCTCGTGAAAGCTCGGTGAAATGGAGGCTCGGTTCGGCTCGGTTTGGTTAGGATATCAAGCTTTTTTGTGGGCTCGGCTCGGCTCGTGATGCGGCTCGAGCCAGCTCGCGAGGGCTCGCGAGCCAACAATGAAAATAACATAAACTGTCATATACACATATTGTACAAACCAATACTGATAGCTTCACTTTCACATACATACAAATCCAAAAAACACCACATTCATCAAGAAGACCGTAGATGGAGGCGGCGCGCGCGCGCTGCATCGCGCGAGGCGAGCGAGCGGCGAAGGGCAGTTGGCGCGTCGGCGCAAAGCTTCAGCGAGGAGCGACGCGGATCCGCGAATCGCTCGGCGCAAAGCTTCAGCGAGAGCGCGGATCTGGCCGAGATCCCAGCGGCGCGGCGCCGGACATCAGCGAAGCACGGCCGTGGCCGGCCGGCAGAGGAGGCGCGGAGGAGGCACGAGTGGCGGCGGAGCGCTGGAGAGCAGAGCAGCGGCGAGGAGGAGGCAGGGGCGCGCGCGGGCGAGCCGCACGGAGGTAGAGGCGCGGCGGCGCGCAGAGAGAGGCCGAGGAGGCGCCGGCGCGTGAGAGAGAGCGGGAGATCGAGAGAGCGAGAGAGAGAGGAGATAGAGAGTCGAGAGAGAGCCACTGGTGGTGAGTGGGCGTCGGGCGAAAAGAAGAAAAGGTGGGGAGGCCGGGAGGATGAGGAGGCATCGGGGATTCGGGGCATCAGGGCCCATCGGGCCATCCACCATTGGCAGTTGGGCCGAGCCATTAGTTGGCTCGCGAGCTGGCTCGGGCTCGGCTCGTTTAGAATGCGAGCTTTTTTGCTGGCTCGGCTCGGCTCGTTTCATCCACGAGCCGAGCCAAGCCTTCACGAGTCCGAGCCGAGCCCGAGCTAGCTCACGAGCCCAAGCTTTTTTGCCAGCCTTAGCTGTACACACTGAAAAATATAAGGTGCGTGATAGGCTGCATCGCTGCCTCCTGTGCGTGTACTTGGTACTCTTAGATCTAATTTACTCCGTATTCACCTATCTTCTTAGCAGGGCAATTGGCGTTGTCTATGCACACACCCCGCTGGAGAAATTACTCCGCACAGGAAGCATTCAATCAGTTGAGGCGGGAGCCCCCCGGTGGGATCCGAGATGGCCCTCTTTTTTTGACTTTGGATTTCTATTTTTAACTTTTTCAAAATTAAAAAGCTAAAGATCGAAATAAGATGGACTATTAAAGTAGACTCTTCTCTTAAATAATTTTTTGAGTATAAAATTATGTATATCTTTACTATCCACTACTATATTAAAAAATATAGATAAAAACTACTAATCATAACTAAAAATTATCGACCACAGTCTAAAATAACACACGTATCAATGCTGCGGAATGGTGACGACATGGAAATTCGACAGGCTGGCTCGACCGGGTCAGGTCGAGTCTCTCACTCTCTCTCACTCGGGGACCCATTCCAACTACACCGGAGAACCGAGTGACTGCTACTCCGCTCGGCTCCTAACGTTGACGCCGTTTCACGCACCGTCTCTTTCTTCCTTCTTTACCGGCTCGGCATGGGCTGATCCGGCGATGAAAGCTCCAAACATCAAAGCCGAGTTGATCGCTGTACTGATCGCTGTACCTGCTGCACTTTCCCTAGGCAACCAGTTTGGAGCCGTCCGATCGCGTCACCCTGATCGATCCGACGACTCTGATCCCTGGGCACTGGGAAAAAAAGCAGATTCAAGTGGCTGCCCCCCCCTGGCCATGGAAGCATCACATCTGCGCACTCGACAGTGGCCGGCTCGCTCCAACCTTAAGCTGCTGGGCCCAGGGAGTCGGGGAGGAATGGCTTTACTAGTAGTCTAGTACTAATGAATCAATGAGCCGTATGTAAATGTACGTGCATTGGATCCAACTTGGCCGGGCGCTGGGGTCCTGCAGGGCAAGCAATGGCGATTGGCAAAGGCAGCCATCGATCGAGTGGCCTCTAGCGCCGTTGAGCTGGGACACACAAACACAAGGGCCGTCCAAGCTTCGATTAGTCCCCACCAATTTGATGTACGGATCCGAGCATTTAAGGAGTGAAACGAAAGAAAATCACCGCGCAGGCAGATCAGGACCCGTTTGAAACAGAGAATTTTTATCTGACTAGCTGACTGTCCGTACGTTGCTATAGATTTTTAAAAGAAACTCACAGGTGGTAAAAAATTTTAGAATATGCATACAAATATGTTCTAAAAGTTTTTAAATCTGTAACAACACACGGACATTTAGCTAGTGCAAATCAATGTCAAAAGGCAAAAGGAATCAGGGGCATAATTTAAATGATAATGAGTTAATTTTCATCAGTTTCTAACTATATAAATTCCACAGATTTGCATCACCAAGAAAGATAGGGCATATAAAAAATTATACAGTCCAAGTAGGAGGGGAGGGAGGCGAGAGAGGCCGGGTAGAAGTAGGGCTGTAAACGAGCCGAGCTCGAGCGAGCTTGACCTGGCAAGTTCGAGCTCGGTAGAAAGTTGAGCCGAGCTCGAGCGAGCCTGAGATGTTCATCGAACTTTAAGCCGGGCTCGAGCTCGGCTCGAACAAAACTCGAGCTCGCTCGAGCTCGGCTGTGTAGGTCGGTGGGAGGCGAGGAGTAGGGAGGGTCGGACCGTCGGAGGAGTAATGCTGCGGTTGCGAGCCGGGCCGAGGCGCCGAGCTGCGAGGACGGCCGGACGGGTGGCCATTTGGCCGGATCCAGTCGGCAATGATCGAGAGAAGCGCGGCGGGGAGGAGAGTGCCGGGGAGAGAGGCGCGGTGGGGCGAGGAGGCAGCGATGGCGAGGCGAGGAGAGGCGCAGAGGCGAGGAGAGGGGACGGGGAGAGGAGGAAGGGACAGGGAGAGAGAGGGGCGGCGGGGGGGGGGGCGAGGGGCGCGGGGAGGAGGCGGCGGCGAGAGGAAGGGACGAGGCGGGAGAGGGTCGACGGCGGGGAGAGAGGGAGTGGCGGGGAGGAGGAGGAGGCGGCGAGGGGACGGAGTGGGGGGCGCGCGGAGAGGAGGAGGCGGGGCAAGCGGAGGCTGAGAGGCGGAGTGGGAGCGGGATCACAGGAGAGGAGGGATGGGGTGTGGGGGCTGCCCGGGCCCCGGGGGATAGGATTTGAGAGGAGAGGCGGGAGGGAGTGTGGGAACTGGGAATGGGGGAATTAGGGTAAAAAATTGTAAGCTCGTGAGCTATTCGAGCTCAGCTCGTTAAAGCTCGCGAGTTTCGGATGGAGCTCGAATTCGGCTCGTTTGGAGCTCGAGCCAAGCTCGAATCGAGTCTAGAATGAGCCAAACTCGAGCAGCTCGTGAGTCTCGAGCTTTTTTTACAGCCCTAGGTAGAAGAGGCGGTGGGAGATGGTAACTGTTGGTGAAAGTGGAGAGGAGGAGTAGTTAGATATGAGAGAGAGGGAGAGTGATGTTAGATAGATGATCAAGATTTCAGTATTCAGATCGGACGGTTGACAAAGGAGGAAGGAGAATGCACCAACCACCAACTCAAACTTATTAAATAGTAAAGATTTCTATGGGAATTGAGGCATTGTTTGGATTGCAGAAAAAATTTTCTATTCCTGCAAAAACTGGACCTGTTCATGTGAAACTTCTATAAAATTCATATGTTCCAAACAGACCATGAATTGTCTCCTATGAAATTATTATAAAATTCATGTGTTTCAAATAGATCCTAACTTATGTAGTTACACAGCACAACCGCTCGTAGAACTCCTAATAGTGAGTATGTTTCTAACATGTTACAATTGGCTGCTTCTTGGATTGTAAAACTATCTTTTCCAATTAAGGCATCTACAATAGTATGTCTCTTAATGTTGCCTCTAAGGACTTCAATTCACCTAGAGACAACATCTCTAATACTTTCTCTAAAATCATTCATCTAACTATTTTTTTTTATCATTTTTACCATAACTTCTCCACTCACACTCCCTTACTATTTACGATGGTTTATGTGGCTAGGTTGTCTCTTGTATAAGAGACAACACATTCTCTTTTCTCACATCCTCTCTCTTTCACATAAAATTTCGCTGATATTGTATAGCTCAGAGATAGCTGGAGTGGTACTATTGGAGATACCCTTAAACAACCAAACTGTGTTCGCAATGCAGCCAGAGTAATTTGTAACGACCTTGTTTTTGGGAACATCGCCATCGTACATCCCGCAAGAGCCCAGGAGTTCAATTGCGGAAAGGAGTATCATGCGTGCTCACGAACATTTCGTAATGGTTAATTTGATTAAAATAAGACCTAATGGTCAATTTTAATAGTTTTAAGGGTATCCAAGCCTAAAACTTAACTTACAATCAAAACAACTGAAGAAAACTCCCACAAGAATGCTTAAGTGCAATCATAATCCTAACACAAAATCTTGTAACAACCTTTCTTCATCTGACCTCTGTGTTGATGGAAAATGAAACAAGAATGAGTACAACCAACCGTACACAATAAGTCACATGGAAAAATGCTATATAACTACTTGATAAGGATTTTAAAGAGGTGGGGATATAATGGTTTTATTAAAGCATTTGTGGATGCAATTTTATTTGTAAATATTTTTAAACATAAAAGAACAATAACTTCTCAAGGCATTAGGGTTTCAAAACTCGATTACCTGACCTCAATATCTTCAAATCTTTTCCAAATCGACTTATTCTTCACAGTTAGAATCACCCATTAAACATAGCTTAGTGCAAGCATGGCATATTCAAATACCATTTATGATTGACTCTGCAGAGTTGACCAGCTTTACCCACAAGATCCCTTAACTCCCGTGATAGAGTTAAGAAAACAAGGCTTTTTAATGCTCAATTTTTTATATAGCCTCTACCAAGTAGGTGTTGTTTCCCAACAAACTCAAGTACCAAGTCTCTTGGTAGTATAAAACAGTTGAGTTTCTGATTTACCATGATTATTTAAGTAGTATTTATAATAATACTAAGTCTTGTCAAGGTGAATATGGCCATCAAATTGAACTGGCCTTTTTCAGGTGGTAGGACATAATTAATATCATGTCATTCTAAACATTTATTGTATATAAAATAATAGTGTATAAATAACATAATGAAAATACTTATAAATAAATAAATAAAGGAATGTAGGTTCAATATAATAAAAAACATGTGAATTGCCTCATGGTCCATAGTCATTGATTATCTTACTGTAGTCTTTAGATTGGATACTGACTTCTTTAATTGCTTATGTAGCTCTTCTATTGATCAACTCGTTGTGTCCGAATACTAGCGTGGAAAACGAATGCAAATGAGTTCTTGCTTTGCAGAACGCAAGATGGGAAAATACAATAAAAAAACAAAAAGATATAAAGAAATTAAGTTCGAGGTCAGGGTTTAGGCGGTGTGTGGTTTGGCTGAACAGAGTTGGGATTAGGTTAGATAGGGTTCGAGATTGTCAAAGAAGTATATATGTGTTATATAGATTTCTGCGAATGACTATGGGTATGGATGGTGTTGGGTTTGGGGTCAGGATATTATCTGGATGCTTTGGAGTTTTGTCGGAGTCTAAGATGGTGGAATGGAGCTAGGAAGGGTGTAGACGGGCTCAAGACAATCAAAATGGGTATATATATGTGTTTTTAGGGTCTCAGTGAATGATAAGAGTTTAGACTGAATTAGGTTTAGGGTCTGGAATGGTGTTTTGGGGGGGGGTTTGGGTTGAAAATGAAAATGGGAATAGGGTAGATGAACTCAAAACAGTCGAAATGGATATACTTTGTAATTTTTGGATATAGGTGAACAGTAATAGGTATTTTACTGTTCATCGTGGGTTTTTACTGTTTACAATGGGTCTGGTTGCTATAGTCATTATCAAGTTATTGTCGCCGTACTAGGAGAATAGAGGAGTCTCGAGTACTCAGGTGTGTTCGCATACGACTAACGAGGTCAGACAGACGGTTGAGGTTTGACTTCGAGCGTGAAGTCGACGGAGATCGGACGGCGTCAGAGTAGCCACGGAGATCGGACGGCGTCAGAGTAGTCATGGAGATTGGACGGCATTAGAGTAGCCACGGAGATCGGACGATGATCAAGCAGTTTAGGAGTATCAGACGGCGTTCAAGCGGCTTGGGAGCATCGGACAACGTTCGAGCAACTTTGGAGCATCGGATGGCGTGCGAGCGGGGTTGCTCAGGACTTGAAGCGGTATGGTCGAAGTTTCTTTCTATTACGAAGCGGTCGGGGATTCCAAGCGGAGAAGCGGTCGGAGGTTTTGGGGCATGTAGTGGTTCAAGGATTCATTGTCGAAGACAATATTTGGTGACCATGGGTGGGTTCCTAGGACCACGAGGATTCTATTTTTGGACTCGAAAGCGGCTGGAAGTTAGGTGATCACCGGCAGTGAGGTCTCTCCTCCTTAGGACATTTGAATGGAAAAACGGTAATGGTGGGCTAAGAGGATAATAGCATTAGTGTTTAAGCATCTCTAGGGTTAGACGAGGCTTAGGGAGGTGACGGCTCGGGTCGGGGATCTCCAAGTTGGGTTGCCCACAGTGATGGTTTTCGACCAGGCGGCGAACTTCGGTGACCGGGAAGAAGGGGGCTTGGGAAGCTATGGCAATGGTTTGGTGGTGTTCCTGGGAGCATAAGGATGCTATGGGCGAAAGCAATTAAAAAGTAATCGACTAGATAACAGGAATTGGAAATCAGCTTACTTTCGGGTTTTCCTGTGATCGTTGGCGAAGCTGCGGTCGAGGGCTCAATTGGGATGCAGGGTGGCTCACTGGGTGCCAATGCAATGTCTGGGAGGTGGTCTCAGGCTTTTATAGCCGTCCTATGACGGATCGGCACAGGAGCGGCTCTGGCGGTGAGGCGACACGTGGTTAGGTCGGAAAGGTGTGAGAGGGCGTGGTGTAGCTAGCGGTGCAGATTTTGCGCTTCCTCAGGCACGGCAAAACGGCGGTCAAAAGGTTGCAGGGCAAGTCAGGTCAACTGTGAGAGGGAGACACAAAGAGAGCAGAGAGATCGACGACGGTGGTGAGAGGCCGCTACGGCGTTTGTCCAGATGAGGGTTGTGGTAATTTAGAGGCATGGTACGGTGACTTTAGCTGGTAGTGACGGGCTCGAAGGTGCGAGAATTTGCACCGCGAGGGAAGTCGGCCAAGAGAGGAGACAGAGTAGAGGGGTAGAGTGGCGGCGGGCGAGTTCTAGCTTGGCTTCCTCGACGTGCGGCCAGAGGCATTTAAAGGGTGTCAGGGCGAGAAAGCATAGGAGTACGGACTGACCAATTTGCAGTGGCATGGCAGCGGTGTGGCAGAATTGGGAAGGTGCAGCGGCGATATTTTTAGACCATGAATAGTATCTGCGTGCAAATGAATGAAGGAGATATTTTGGCAAAGAATTCATGGCATGAATGGCTGAAATGTGTGAAGGTTTAGGCTAAGATTCAAAAGAGATTAAAATCAAAGAAAGATTCAAATTGTTTTTTTTTAATTTTTGGTTTTGTTTCATAATTCCTGGGTATTAAACGCTGGAAGTCGAGGCGTTGAGCAGAAATTTATGGTCAGACTTATTGATTTGTTGACACTTACTCCGTCTCCTACTAAATTGGAACCGGCTCCCAGGAAGAAGGGAAGGGAAGAGGAAGAGGCGAGGCTTGGACGAGCGAGTCCAACGCAAATTCATTCCGGCTGGAATTTGGAAGCAGTGGGAATCAGTCCACAGAGTAGTGATTAAGATTCTTCCGAGGGTTAATTATATTCCCTTCGTCGACGGCGTCTACCAGCAATCATCCCTGCACGGCCGGTGCATTGGAAAGAGTCACACATGCAACTTGTGCTTTGTAGAAAGAGTCACAGGCTGTTCTCTCTCCCTACTATCTTTTCCGCTATTACTCTCTTTTTTTAGCAATCGGAAGACAACACAGGGGAAATTAAAAAAAAGCAAGACTAATGGTGGTTGGAACAATTAACCTTGTAGTGGAGTAACATCTTAATTACTAATGTAAGGAGTCGGTTGCAAGAGATACTAATTGCACGGATGGCATAAATCACAGATCAGGCCAGTACTTGTACTAGACCCAAGGCTGCACAAGAAGTAACAGTGGAAGCTTTACAGCCATACTACTACCTCACAAGCATACCACCTCACCTCTGAAATGAATCCAATAAAGATCTTCCTGGTAGGGTCCATGCATGCGCCGTCGCTTTCTACACTAGTTAACATGCCGAAGTGAACCCTTTAGTCCTTTACCTTCTTTTCTTTTTGCCTACTATTGCAAGATGAAGAAGTCCCAGGAGCCTGCCGAGATTCCTATTCTAGTGTGTTTTAAGACATGTTTAGGGGTTTGTGATGTGATTTCCAGGAAGTGGCATCCCAATGATGAAGCGATAAAAGGTGAGGCCCTTTCGGCAGGCCAGTTTTCGCTGGAGAAATTTGGACAACTGTTGGACCTAAAATACCCAAAATTCCATTTTGGCCTGTACAAAAATTCCACTTTTGGACCCCTTCCCGCGGGATCACCCGAGGCCGCCACGTGGCGGTCGTGCGATCGGGGACGACGACCGGCCGGCGCCGCGCCCGCGCGCCATTCGCGCGTGCGGCCGCCGCGGCCGCGCTCGCGGCCGCGCGTCCCTCCTCTGAGCGCCACAGCCGGACCGCGCGTCAGCTTTCCCATGCGCGCGCGCCCTCGGCCGCGTGGCCGTTGATTTGACCGCGGGATTGATTCCGGCCGTAGCGTTTGGCTCTGTCGCGCCAAAGCAGCGTTTTTAGTTTTTCACCCGGCTAAGTAACACACGCGTCATCACCTAGCTCGCATGGCCCCTCACTCATGGATGAATGCGAGAGATAAAACCGAGCTTCACGCGTGTATGGACATCGGGAAGCTCATTTCTTTGTTTTTGAGTGAAGACCGAGCGCGAGGAGGAAGCGAAGAAAAGTGAGGAGCGAAAAGCGTAAGATTTGATTGTTTCGTTTGGAATCGTGGTTTGCAAGTACAAAAGTTGTAGATCGTCTTGTGAGCTTCAAGAAGAGGTAAGTTTTGTGCGTGCAATTATCATTTTATGTATGTCATTAGCCTTTAATTAAGCAAGCCATCTTGTGTTCTTGTTATTTTATGCGAATCTTTTATACGCTATGTATGTATAGCAAATCATGCATATGTTAGGCATAATATATTGTAGTGTATGTAGTGTTTTCCTTTGTAGTGAACATACGTCTTTGTAGAGTAGTTTGATTAGGTGGAAAATACGAATTTGTAGTGTGTAGATGTTGAGAAAATATATATTTATGTTAGAGCAATTGTAGGTGATAACAATAGTAGTAGGATTAGAAGCATATGATTAATGCGCAGGGAAGAACTACATACTGATGCGGTATGTGGTAAAAGAAATTACAAATAAATTTGGTAGATTAGAAATAAAATATAATAGCGAGTCATAGAAAGTTATAGTAGAGCTACATAAATACTATATTAAGTAAAAGTTAGAAAAGATTGTAGTGTAATAATGTGTATGTGTTGAAAACGTAAATATTTATGTTGGAGCATTTGTAGGTGGTAAATTTGTAGATTAGAGATAATTTGTATAATTAGTGTGCTTAGTGAATGACCGTAGTATGGAAATAAAAATGATATGAATATTTAATTTGATGTATGGTACAATTTGAAAGTAAAATAGTTACAAATACATCGTAGATTTAGAAATACAAAACATATACTAATGAAAGCTGTTAATTAGATGATACGATTGTTACATCTTTGTGTACTAAAATGGTTGATTATGCACTTATGTTAGATGCGCAATGGTGGCATTGAACAATTGATGGTGTTTTATGGGAGTGGTCTAAATGCGTGATGGGCGTATGGGCGGACTGTCAAGTGCGAGCGGGCCGTGATCCGGGCACCCGTCGGCGCCATGAGCTTGTCGAGCTACGGAGGTGTGTCCGTTCAGCGTTCGATCGAGACCGCAAGGAAGAAGTTACGGATCGAGGCGATCTATGCCTCAATGGTGGATGACGGAAGGGGAGCATATGGCAACCGAAGGTGACCAATGCGCGTCATGGGCGAACTACATGGAGGTCGTGCGCAACCACGATCTTTGCGATATATGGGAGGCCAATGGTGTATGTCGAGTTCGTGGAGAGCGAGAATCATCGGGCATGGTTGGTTCGAATGCGTGGTGGAGATGAAGTGGCGGCGGTCATGAAGACCCCTGCGGGAGAACATGTGGGCGAAGTGGGTGATGAAGGCGGCGGGGCGTCGTGAAATTTCCAGCCAACGAAGGTGTGCACGGCAGGTGGTGGGCGCCGTATTGGTATCATGAGTATCTTGGGGACCGGGTGGAAGAAGAGGACAGCGGAGGATGAGGAGGTTGAGGCAGCAGCTCGGAGAGGCGAGGCAGCGAAGGTGCAAGCGGAGGGTGGTAGGTCGTGTTGTGACCACGGGGCGGTGCGTCGTGTCGTCGGCATCGGGCGACATCGCGTGGCAGCCCTAGTTACGCCCACGGCGGAGGAGGAGAATGGGGTTGGCGGCGCACTCTTTACGAGGCGGTGCTTAGTAATAAAGTCTTGTCCAGTGAGCTATTGCTAGACATGCCGTCAACATAAGCGGGCGTATCGGGTCCACAAGTCAAAGCGGACACGTCGTTGTGAAGTGTGTGGGCGGGTCGTGTGGTGGCAAAGTCCGTGCACAGCGGTACAAGGCGTTGGCACGGAGTTCGGATAACGGTCTTTGCAAGATCACGATTCGCGAGCTTGCGGGGCGATGCATAGACACCGCAACATGACATCACGTTATGTTGCGGAGGTGGTCACGCACCTCGTCGGCGGATGTGTCAATTACCCGAAGGTTACGATGGCGGCGATGGCGAGCGAGGCGGGCTACAGTGAGCTACAAGAAGGTGTGGCGGGCGGCGAAAGGTCTTTGCCACGGTATGTATGGGGCGTCACGAGGGCGTGCGACTGGTCCCAGAATCTGGATCAAATTGCACAATCAAACCCGAGCACTTACATAAGCGAGCGGGAGAGGTCCATCCTACGGAGGGCGGCTGTTTCATTCTTGACGAGTGTTACGGGCCTTCCATCGAGCGATACAAGGGTTCGGTGGTGCCGTCGGTGCTAACGTAGATGGGGCGTTCCTATCAGGCAAGTACAAGGGCACTATCCTTACCGCGATTGCGGCCGATGCAAATGACCGGCTACTCGATGGCATTTGCAATTGTGGAAGCGAGAATACGAGATGGCGGCTTTGGTTTCTTTGCAATTTGAAGAATGCCGTAGTGCAAGCAGGCCGAAGTGTGCCTTATCTCCGACCGCAATGCGGGCTTGATGTCTGCGTTGCGAGCGTTCTGAGATGGGGCGCGAGCCCCGTCCGTGGTGATGTGAAGAACGGCCGGTGCATGAGGCATATTGCGGCGAACTTCCACGAAGGTTCCGTAGCAAGGACCTCATGAAGATGTTCAAGAAGCTATGCATGCGAGAACGAGAGCGGAAGTTCGGCGCCTTGCGGAGCGGCTCGATCGAGGAGGCTACGAAGCATGTGCATGCGGCGGCGAGGGCCGTGGAGGGCTCCACAAGAGTCGGGGTATTCTCGAATGGGTTCGATCAATGCACGACTTGGAAATGTGGTCTTTGTTGCCACGACACGGTGGGGCGGTATGGGATCATGACAACCAACATGTCAGGTTTACAATGGTGTATTGAAGGCGTCGAGATCCTGCCGATCACGGCAATTGTGGCGAGACACAGGAACCGCACCGTCGGTACTTTGTGAATAGAGCCGAGGATGGCGCGAGAAGCACGTTGAGAAAACAAGCAATACTCGAGGTCATGCAGGCCTTCATGGGCGGGAAGATGGAGAAGGCTCGAACCCATTGCTCGGCCATTGATGGCTTAAGGAGGAAGTTTGAGGTCCGCCTAAAGCGAAGTATGTCATGGGTCAAATTAGAGGGCGCAGCGAGTATGCACGATTGGTGATGAAGCATCTTGCAGTGCAACAAGCCCGCCTTCTGCACAAGCCATGCTCCCATGTGTATGCGGCTTGCTTATTGTATGGAACAGCGTCGACACGGTACATCTCCAAGTACTACGACATGCAGCACTTGTATGCAACTGGAGTCAGAGTTCCATTCCTCTGGGGTAGACATGCACTACGAGGAATTATGGCGGGAGATAAAGTGGGTGCCCAACGATGCCTGAAGCATGTCGGGCGTGGAAGGCGACAAAGCCGTCGCATCCGCAGCGACATGGATGAGAGCGGCGAGGGGATCGTGTTCGGCGCCGAAGTGTAGGCTATGCAAGACCTTTGGCCACTCCCTCGATCGGTGCCCAAGCAGTCGGCATCAAGCAACGCTCCGTAGTACCAACCACAATCCATATGTAATGTGTTATTCGGAGGTATACGCTTAATTGTTGGCTCGATGGTGTAGCTATGTATTGCACATTACCATGTTATGTATATTTTCGCACATTCCATATGTTTCCTTATCGTGTGGGTCATATTGGTGTGCACATTTTACGTATATTTTTGTACATTGATGCGTTTCCTGTCATAACATTTGTTGTGAGTTATGTTGTTATTTGTTGCACATTTTGTTGTAATGTACACTAACTTGTTATCCTTCTTTGGCGAGGACATGGCGTTAGTTGCTAGAGCCCGTTGGGACGAGCACCACCGATGCCATGTGTGGTTGTCGGCACCGCACGAGGGCCTCCTTGCCGTCGCTTAGGGGCCCCGAGAAGCGGCGTCTCGACCTCGGTACATCCACTCTGCGGGACACGATCTGCGCCCATTGCCCGCATGTTGGATCTACCGCATGGGTTCGATGCGATGCGCCCATCGTTGTCGACTCGTTGATCGATGGAGGCGAGACTCACACCTTCCACGCCGGTGGGGAGATGGCGGTTCTGTTGCGGGGCGTCCACGATGATTACAGGTCTACCCCTCCGTGGTCTTTGCTTTGGTGCCACCCGGCGGCAGATTGGAAGGTCAAAATGCAGGTCACCGGTTCGGTCATGCGATCGAGACAACGCGGTGGGTGCCACATGGATGGCCGTCGCTTCATGACTGTCTGCGACGCAGATGAGGTCGCGGTGCGGGCGCGCCGTTGCATACCGCTATATCTGTTCGATGCGTCTTGTTCCCTAGCACGATTGGAGACTCCGTGCGGCCTAGCTACATACCGCTTAGCGAGTCCTTGGCGGATGGTGGCTGGTCGGCGACCACAGTATAGCTGAGGATCAGCGATCCTTAGCTCCACATACCGAGGCTTGTGTGGCGCCTCGCGGCGTCTGCACCGCGCCGGCGAGCCGATCCTAGCCGCTGCTACCTTCTCCTTCGATTGTGGTCATGGGAACACTTACCGTTGGCGAGCGACTTTGGTCGTCGTGTGCACCCTTATGACCTCATCCGCGATTGTATGGTGGTGGCGACCCCATTGATCGCCCACAATGGGTACACGTTGGGCGCATGGTCGGTTGAGTGGGCGAGGAGGCGAGGCGTGCGTGCTCGGATTTCCACGGAGGTTCGAGCTTACGGCGTTTGCCGGCGTGGCGGTGGCCATGGTCTCACGATTAATTGCGAACACGGCCCCCACGGGTTGTCATACGGTCTGGCGAGATCGGAGTCTTGGATGACGACACGCCACTTGGTGTTCGCGCCTTTGCGTCGAGCCGTCTGACCCACAGAGTCATGAGGCGATTCGGGTGTACGGCATGTCCCTCCCATGCCGGGCGCCCTCTTGCGGAGAGTACCACCGTATGTCGATACACCCCAAATTTAATTCTGCATTAGTGTCAATGTCGATCTGCCGTACTCATTGTGTAATGTCTCAATGGACTTGCGAGCAATCGAGGAGAGGCGGCGGCCAAGGCGGAGAGCCACCACAGCGGGCGTGGGCGGACATGTGGTGCGACCATGCGCATCACGATGGTTGTGGATGAGACACGGCCGTCGACCACGAGGACCCAGCGCCGTCTGGGCATACCTTGGCCCGTGCTTGCGCGCGCGCGGCGTGAGGCTTACTACGAGAGCCCCCACGACCTCCACCTCATCTTTGTTCGCGGGCGGCTATCTGGGAAGGTCGAACCGTCATCTAGCGGCGCGGTCGGCGAGCGATGCGAAATCTTGTGTCATTACGCAATGCGAGATTACATTTGAGCCGGTATTTGTTTCACTGCAGTGGACCGGATACATCGTATCGACATCGAGGCTAATGAGGCTATACGACATAGGAAGTCCAATCACGAAGGCGGTGGGTAGGCTATATCGCGACATCGTGAAATGGCAAGAAGTGCGATACGGGGCTTGAGTTGTGGTCGCGAGATGGCGTTGTTGCTACGCGGTGGCGGGCGTGGGCGGGACCACCACCTCCCTCGCGCCTCGTCGGCACCGGGATCAGCCACGGCCATCCTCGGCCTCCACGCGCCGGCCCGGCGGTTCGACAATTGGCAACTATTTGTTTGTGCACTCATTAACATTTATGTCTAACCACATCTTCGTCTTGCAGCAATTGCGGCGGATAGCACGCGCTACGGAGGCGGCGTCATCACGGAGTCGACATCGCGCACGAACGGAGAGGGCGTCAGAAGTCGGCAAAGCTACGATCGCTCGGCCTCCGCGCGCGGCGGCGGTTCGACAATTCGCAACTATTTGTTCATGCACTCATTTACCATTTATGTCTCGCACATGTTCGACTTGCAGCAATTGCAGCGAGATAGCCGCAGCTACGGAGGCGGCGTCATCACGGAGTGTCGTCATCGCCGCACGAACGGAGAGGGCTGTCAGAGAGTCGGCAAAGCTACGATCGCTCGGCCTCCACGCCGCGCCGCCCGGCGGTTCGACAATTCGCAACTATTTGTTCATGCACTCATTTACCATTTATGTCTAACAACATGTTCGTCTTGCAGCAATTGCGGCGGGATAGCACGCGTCGCAGCGGGCATCGTCATCACGGAGGCGGCAGACGGCGACCGCGCTCTCGGGGCAGCGAGGCCCCGCTCCGAGCAGCGCCACGACTCGCCGGACCAACGAGGCGAGATGCCTCGTATCTCCGGGGCAGTGCGGACCAACCTATATGGCCGGGACAGGTGGGTTGTGCCGACCTATCAAGGCATGACATCGCACGAGTACATGGGGACTTCCGTCGACATCCTCATTTCTGACCACATACCCGGTATGCACTAAGCGTGTGTATTTCATTATGAACAATTTTCGTACTTTCCATTGTCTAATTCGGTTGTACCATCTAGCGGGGCGTAGGCACCTCCTCCGATTGGGTGAGCTCTATGCTTTATGACCGGCCGTCATAGCGTCTCTGAGTTGTACCAGCGCGCCTCGGCCACACCCTCGCGATGACGATCTTCGCGATGCACCCGCTCCCTAGTAGGTTCACCTTCTCGAGAGGATCATATGCGCCGTCGAGGCGGCGGCAACGAGATGATGAATGAATTTTTAAATTGTGCTTTTGTAATATTTGTGATGTTTTTGAATTGCTTGATGGTTTGATGTTCAAAGATGGTTTCAGTATAAAGGGTTGCTCTAAGTTCTTTGATTTAGTCGACATACAACCAAGCGAGAGATGACAACACGGGGTAGCGGAGAAGACATAGCAGCGACAACTTTTTGCCTTGTGATAACAACTCCACGTACATAACAAACAATCAATTCATCACATGCTTAACAACGTTGCACATTACATCGTTATGGAAAGAGGGCCACGAATATGAAGGTCACGAGAAAATGAAGGCGTCATGCACTTACAACACGAAACAACACATACATTGCACATACAAGCGGAATTTATGGAAAGTTCTACACCCAAAACATCAACACAACTGATCCCACGGCACAGCATCAACACATTCCGTACCCTCGTGGCCTACATGCCAAGCAGGCCTCGTGGCACCACATGGAGAAGCTGCGAGGGCGCCTCGGACGGGTGGCCATCGTGGTAGTGGCACGCACATATGCAGCTCGGGTTCGCGCGGCAACATGTGGGATCATAAGAGCTTCCTATGTTGACAACCTCCTCGTTTCCCCTCTCGCGTTGCATCTGTTGGCGGAGCTCATTGTTCTCCTCATTGAGAGTCTCCATTCGGTACTCCAAGTCCATTATTCGGTCCCATAAAGTACCCACATAACGGTCAATATACCGTTCATGAGGAGAGTCGATCAGCGGGAGAAGTCGCATTTCGCCATCTGCGAAAAATGACGATAAACATGGAGGTCCATAAGCAATACAAAATGTACTATTAGTAATTTGTACCGGGCGTGGGCATCGGAAGAAGCGGCGTCGCCATCGTTCGGCCCTTCGGGACTGCACGACCACGTACTCATTGTGTGCGCATTTCGCCACGGCCGGTTGCGCCGCCGGCTTGGTAGCAAGCGATGCGTGGTCGAACATCTCCTCCTTTCAAGGAAGGTCTTCCTTGGTGACCCATATCCGTGGCCCCTCATCTTCCGCCATGGTATGTTCTTTGTTCGATTCTGAGGGTTTTCGCTACAACTTCATGGGACCTCTACCGTGCTATTTATATCGAATGGCGGGACAAAAGATGGCTGCTTTGCCGAGAGACAAGACAAAGCGCTCAGCTTTACTCGGTGAGATGACAACACAAGCGACTTTACGCGGTGATATGACAAATCGGGGCAGCTTTGCTCGGTTAGATGACAACACATGCCGGCTAAGCGCCTACATAAAGACTACGATCTGGAAAGCCTTCATACGAACATTTATTGCTACTCTGAAAAGCCTACATAGGAACATTTATTGCATGTAATAAAATTATGCAGCAGACATGTTATGAAGTTTATTTCTATTCACATAAGGTTATTATTTCGTGTGTTCGCATTCAATGATTGGATAGCAAGTCATTTAACAATATTAACATACTCTTGGTACACTAATTCTTAGTAACATAAAAATATCACTTACCAATGTATATATCAAATAAAAAGGATTATCCGTACAAAAATTCCATAAAATTACCAACATATACGAGGAGAAGGCATCGAGGCAAAGACAACACGAACAACTCATACATTTCACGTACATGACATGTAGCAAGTAGTACAACCACCAACACACCAACGAACACAAGAACTAAAATACAACACAACAGTACATAAAACATTACCAAAAGAGCTTGCGACAACATAGCATAAAACATTGCGAACATACATGAGGATAACCTCGGCACTACAACGAGGATAACAATAAACACAAGAAACAAAATAGCACACAACATTAAATTTATCTTCCACTCTAGTGCAGCCGAAGCGATCTTGCATCCGGCGAGTCGCAACCCCCACGACAACTCTCTCGCGGCGAACACTTGTCATTCCTATTTCCCATTTCATCCTCCCACACGAATCGGCAACCACCATGAGCTTCCTGCGATTCCATGACAAGAAGATTTTTAAACATACCACCACGATTTGAATGAACCGAAACAATATGACTCACCGAGTGATTGGGGCACTTGTAGTAGTGTCGCGGGATTCTTGGCCGTCTGTGATGTCCTCGTCTAACCACCAAGTTGCAATTTGGGCACATCACCGTGGGTGCCCATGAAGGCGTCTTGGTGACTCATTGCCTAGTCTTGGGGTGAGCACGGAAAAAACTACCACAGTTGTGTACAACTTACTCGGAGGTGACTAATAACATGGCGGGAGTATGTGAGGATGGCTCCGTTTATAGGTTGTGTGGGGTAGCCTCACGCACAAAGACCACAGACAACACAAATCTTGACCCCACACCATGCTCGGTGAGGAGACAAAACATGCCGACTTTTGAGGTGACCTCACAAAAGGGCGGCTTTGCTCGGTGACATGACAAAAGAGTCGACTTTTGCTCGGTGACTAGACAAAGCAGTCGACTTTGCTCGGTGACTAGACAAAGCGGGCTCTGTTGAGCTACTGCTTTGCCGAGTCGCTTGATGACTCGGCTGAGCCATTCGACATATACATATTAGGCTAATACTTTAACTTGGCGAGAATGACGTGTGGTACAATTTTCTACGTTACGTAAGAGAGTGAATGCACAAATTCCTGCGAGTCTTGAGGGACGAGCCTATCTCATCAATTATCCATTTTCAGTCCACGAGCTAGTGTCAAAGTCAATAAGTCATTCACTGAAAGTCCCAAGTGCAATGATACACATCACATTCAAAAGGCATTACATAAGAAAGCATAAAATGCAAGCCGGGACAGATGTACATAATATTGACAATGAAATAAATTTTAATATTGGATCAAATAACACCTCTTACCGAATGAGGCCATCATCTTGGTTCCCGTGGCTTGAATAAGGAGGACATCATTTCTAGCTTGGGTGGTGAGTGTGCTGATGCTCTGTATTTAGAGATAAGAGGCCATTGGCGAGAGCTAAACACCTAAACAATGCCAAAAGGCATGAGTATAGCCAATTCGTGATTACTAAAAGAGCGATTGTCCTCGGTGGGATGCCAAAGATGCGGCTTTGGGCGGTGACATTACTAAAGAAGCGATTGTCCTCGGTCAAATGACAAAAGCAGGCCGGCTTTGCTCGGTGAGATGACAAAACATGGCGGTGTGCTCGAGAGACATGACAAAGCGGGCGGCTTTGCTCGGTGAGATGACAACACATGCGGCTTTGCGCGATGACATGATAAAGCGGTGCGGCTTTCCTCGGAGACATGACAAAGCGAGGCGGCTTTGCTCGGTGAGATGACAACGGATGCGGCTTTGCGCGATGACATGACAAAGCAGGCGGCTTTGCTCGGTGATATGACAAAAGAGGTCGGCTTTGCTCGGTGGGATGACAAAGATGCGGCTTTGGCGGGGGCGATACTAAAGAGGGCAGTGTGCTCGGTGACAAGACAACAAGAAGTCGGCTTTGCTCGGTGGGATGACAAAGATGCGGTTTGGGCGATGACATGACAAAGCGGGGCCTTTTTGGTGATATCGCGGCACTCCCATCTTTACTCCTTTGCTACGACCACGCGGACCATCTTTACGTATGAGTAGAGACAAAGCGGCCCCTATAAATTGGTATGCATTCCATTTCCAGTGAACATTGCACATCAAACCCCATACTCCATCGCGCTTCCCTCACCCAAGCGGGATGGACAAAGGCAAGAAGAAGCAATGGGACAAGATGGTGAAGGATTGGGAGAGACCCGTGACATAACGCGGTCATTGCAGCCAGCGATGCCGCCGCGATGAGAAAATCGAGCGTCTGAGCCCAGTAGAACAAGCCCATCGTGCTCGATGAAAGGTCCCCAGGCGCCGCGTAGCAACAACCCCATCCGAGCGTCCCGGCGTTCGCCACAACTACCACTGAGGGAGACACCTCCCTTTGTTGGTGCGAGGGCGTGTGCAAGTTCTTCAAGTCTAAGCACCGCATCGGTCTAGGTATGCGATGCGGGGTTGCGCAAACTACTCCGGTGACTACCCCAACCGCCGTTTGACACGCAACCTATCGCGGCGGTAACAACCACATGCACAATTTTCCCTATCTTTTGTCCTTCACGTACGCACTAACAATATCTCTCCTTTATTTACAGTCTCGGAGCCCCTATGTGCCTACCGCAAATGGATCGATCTTGAGATCCACCTGCGGACCAATGGACCTCGACTTCGAGTGGAATGTCACAAAGGAGAAGGAGTTCTTTGGAGGAGGAGCGTCGCAAGCACGAGCACACCCTGCGTATCTGCGCGAGGCATAGCGCATCTTGAAGCGTGCAGCGTAGGGATCGGGAGGCTCGCGAGATGGGCGCGAGAGAAAGAGAAGTGCGGCTAAGGCAAAAGAGGCGCGGAGGAGTTCAACGCCGGCGGGCAAGGAAGGAAAGTGGCCCGGTCCACACGATGAGTCGTCTGGCAGATTGGGTGGGTTAGTCGCATATCATGCTATATGTTATGCATGTAATAAAAATCTCGCGACATGTTACTCCCAAGCGTATTATGAAATTTAATATCTAGTATTTTCGCATTCCATGATTCACGTAGCACCTCATTTAACAATATTAAATGTACCAAAATTTATGTATCGCATTCCATGTTACTCACCTTCACAATATCACTTACCACTTTATGTATCGACCGTTCTACGGTCAATCTTTCCTAAAAAATTTACCAAAATTTTTATGCATCTACAACTTACAATGAACATAATCTTTTATTACAACTTTATCTGATTTTTATCAGTTTATAACTACAAAATTGCCAAAACTGAAAACAATCACGGAGATTGCAACCCCTAAAAATACAGCAAACCTTAAAGTCACTTACCACTATTTGTATCGATCATTCTACGGTCAATTGTTCCTAAAAAAATTTACCAAAATTTTATTGGCATCTACAAGTTATAATGAATATAAACTTTTATTACTACTTGGTGATTCTTTCAGAGTTTACATTTACAAAATTGACAAAACATACAAATAACATGGTGATTGCAAACCTAAAAACCATACGAAACCCTAAATATCACTTACCACTTTACGAAACGATCGTTCTATGATTAATCCTTTTAAAAAATATTTATCAATTTTTTTACATCTGCAACTAACAATGAACATAAATTATTATTGCAATTTTATCTATTTTTCTCGGTTTATAACTACAAAATTGCGAAACCATACAAATATTCACGAGTATTGCGGTCGGGACATGCGGTCGGGGAGCAAGCAGCGCTCGTGCGGCCGCGGGACCGGGGGCCTTGTATTGGCGGGCGATGCTTGTTGAGGCGGCCGATCATGTGGCGAGAGAAAGCGATCGTGATCGCGGCTGTGATCGCGTGATCGGCACGCGAATGGCTTGATGAGGCGCGGCGCAGGCGTCGTCGGTCCCCGACGCCACGGCCGACCGCGTGGCGACTTTGAGGCGATCCATGGTGGGAAGGGGTCCAAAGTGGAATTTTTTTGAACAGGGGGCCAAAAATGGAATTTTGGGTATTTTAGGGTCCAATAATGTCCAAAGGATATCCGGTTAGAATAAGGGTTCGCTCAAAAATCTTACAGGATGCTCAATTAGGCTAAATTTTAGTGACTTATGGCTAAATTTTTGTTATACTTGCCTAAAATACACTATAGCTAATGATAGATTATTTGGCATAATTAAATTAAAAATTTAAAAATAGAAAAAACGGATTAGCTCATCACGTATAATGCAAACGAATATGGAAAAAAAGAACCGGTAAAAAGCTCAAAAAAATCCAAAAAGTCAGAAAATACGAAATTTAGGAATAGTGAAAATAAGCCGAAAGCCAGAAGCCCAACCCCAAATGAGCATGGCCTTAAGCTTCTAACTTATGGTTTTGGTTATTGAATTTTGGTTGAAATTTACTATAGCGGTTGTTAGCTTTTTTGATTCATTTAATGAAAAATTAAAAAATATTATATTGTCACGGACAATGCAAAAGAATAAAGGCAAAAAAACTAAAATTAAAAACCGACATGTTGTAAGTGGCTTTTTGGCTTAAATAAACCACATGCCAAAAAAAGGGCAGAAGCTAAGGCCTAAGACTTTTACTGAAATAAGCTATGCAAGTATTTGGCAGAAATTAGCTTATATACAAAAAAAAAATCCAAAAGATCATCTCATCTACCCCTTTAGAAAGGTCTCACTTTTATGAATCAGGAATGTCACCACCTAGTCACATGTGCCTTATTACAGTAAGCTACCTCAAGATTCTCACGATAACCCCAGCAAAAAGAATTTTGTTTCAGTTTAGATTACACTTACTTGAGAGGGGTTGTTAAGCTCAAAGTAAGCTATACCGGCCGCCAACAATGTTGCACACTTTTTTTTTTGGTTTAATTGTGTACCAAATGAAATATGCCTTTCCAATCCGATGTCCTGAAATGAGAACCATGGAAGTTGTCTGATCTGCTGCATTGTGTAAATCGGCTTGGTTGCTTCTTTTCCTACGCAATATCTCAGACTATACTGGGTTTTTTGTATTTGGTCGCTAGCTGTTCAGGAAAAGCCTTTCAAACTAAATGCTGTACGCCTATACTAGATGGAAAATAATGTAGGATCCTTCTTACGCGGAGCAGCAAAGAGAAGAAAAGCTCGTGAATGGTAGATCGAGATGGCTTTGATTTTATTTTTGGAAAACTGTACTACATGGTTTTGACCCTGTTCTTTTGAGATCTTGTCTTTTGACTTCTTCGAAAGTCAAAATAAATATTGCTACTTCTTAAATTAGATCCTTTAAACAGCTTTCTAAACCTAAAACTGTATACACAGTCTATACTGGCATCGCTACCTTCCAAAAAAACACGGACAAAATCACTCGCAGCCAAAATAACAGGGTCTTGTGTTAACAATCTAAGCCACTGGCATGGCTTGTGTTGATGGAGACCACCATCAACTCCACGATCCAGTGGCTAGGAACGCTTACTTAGTCCTGCACAACCTTCCATCCAGATGCACGGAACCGAATTGACCTGCAATAACATATGGGCGAGTCTGAATTCAGTGCATCAGTGGTGTAAGGTATGCGTTTGCAGTATGGTTTATCGCTTTCCCTTGTTCCTGTCTGCGAAATGCTTCTCTTTGTCACTGTCCTCATGAACTGGCCCCGACCCTTCTTAATTGGCATAATACAGCGGGGCGCTGGATATCATTCATCAGCGCGACAGAATCAACAAGCACCCGGGCATAATGGGTCACCGCAAGTACAGATGCAGATTTAACAAGAAGCTGTGGGTGTTTGGGACTGCTCCACAAACTCTGCTCCACGAATTCTACCGTGGAGCAGCTCCACAAAAAACCTAGAGTTTGTGAAGTACCCCTTTAGGTGCTCTCACAACTCCACCTTTTTTTCCTCGAATAGAGTGCGTGGAACTGAACCTGTTTGGCTAAAAAACATAGAGCGGAGCTGAAAAACGTGGAGTGGAGCAGTCCCAAACACTGACTTGTAACCTGGAAGGGCACCCTAACTTGGCCCTCTGAGCCCACTCGGACCATCCCTTTCAATCATTTGGACTGGTTGGCCGATCCGATTTATCTATTCAGCGGTTTGATGAATGGTTGGAACATGGGAATCAATTGTATTTTGGAAGAAAAGGAGGCTTCTTTTCACAGTAAAAGGCACAGAAAAGCTTTCTTCCGTTAAGGCACCACGATATGCTGACGAGCCAGAAGGCCCATAACAATTAGTAACGAAGATGGACTGAGTGCACTTTAGCAGTTCCAACAAGCACACTACTATGTTGCCAATTCGCCACACCACATCACAATCAGAGACTTCAGTCCCATGAATGACAAACACAGCCACGACAGGTTCCATCAAAATGAATAACAGTTCGTGGCTAGACAAGTGAAGGATACTTCTTGGCCTGCTGACGAACACGATTCCTGTACTCCGGCATATTCTGCAAGTGATGGTGGCACAAAAAACATAGTGGTAGGGCGTCGTCAAATCAAATTAAGGAATTTTACCTGCAGCTTATACCTTTCTTTTGTTATGGAAGTTCAAATTATAACATACCTTTTTAAGGAGTTGATAACATCTACTCTGTGCAGCAGAGTCAGGATTTGGGTTATCAAGCAACTCCTGGATGCCTACAAGAATTTGCTTCACTGTAATTGAAGGCTTCCATCCCTGAAAAAAGAACAAAAAATCATGAAGGCTCAGTGGGGCTATTTGAATGGTGTAGCCATGCTGAAAAGAAAGTATCCACTCTGTTAAATCTTACAGTACTCAAGATTGATAGGCATACTGCCCCAGAATCGTAGACATTGACGTGGAAGAAACCTGAAGGAAACTTGCAGGTGGGAGGGCTACTGGGGTAATCTTCATTGAATTGCAGAGTAAGGGGGAAATATCCACCCTCCCAGTCAGTCTGCAGAAAGATAAATTTAACACATAATCTTACTTTTATGGCAAGATCAGTTTCGTGAGCAATGGAGACTGGAGAGTGAGTAGAAAGTATACAATTTTGACGTAAAGGAAAAATGTAGGACGACACTATGTACGCACAAAGAAATATGAACATAAAGTAGTTGCAGGTATCAGGTAAGAGTTACTGCGTGGACTATGGAGTTTTGGGTAAAAAAGAGTAAATGTATGGTTTGATGCACACTTCAGAGGACGAAGGAGCTTGAAGGGAGGTTTTAGAGAGGAAAACAATCCAGTTCCAATTAAGGTTGTTGCATAAGTGGAATAAAACAGATCTGCAAGTTTGTGGCAAGAACTATTGAGTTGTGATTTGTGAACCAGTCAAAGTGGACATCATGAACAAATACAACAGAACACTCAAAAGTAAATTGTAGCTCACAAGCGTTACCATTAAATTTATTATTTTCTAGCCTTTCATAAAAAGAGAACATTTTCAAAATATAAAATAAAATAGTAAAAAAAGGTAAAACACACTTTTTTAATCAATCTTGAATATACCCACTGCCCAGGCATCTCATTTGGTCCAACTGTTCTACAGGGCAAAAACAGTCCGCAATAGTATAGCCTTTCAGTTCAGAGTTTGATCTGGTCATGCTTCTGTCCCATAAGGGATCCTAGTTACCACCAGATCAGACCATTCAAAATGCTAAGGCCTCCTCATATTAACATCCAACAAAAAATACAATGCCGACCAAACAGTACCAGGATTAACCATGCAATTATAAGCTGAAGGCATGGTACCATGTTTAAAGCCCAATATGCAATCAAAGTGCTGGTTACCACTTACCAGACTTTTTAATTGTAGTCACCTGTATGTTCGTGTACTTTTTAACATAATGATAGTCCAATTGTTTTCTATATTTACTTTAAACACATCCCAGATTCTTTGGAAAAACTCCAATTGTTTTCTATATTTACTTTAAACACATCCCAGATTCTTTGGAAAAACTTTAAACTGGTACAATTTTCTGATATGTTGATCAAATTCTTCAAACATAATAAAAATAATAATGGATTGCTTGCTTATCGACCGTTCCAAATACAGAAATCTGCTATCATATGAAATGCAAAGCCTAATGAGGTTTTAAGTTACTTAAATAGAAAGGAATTTTGAAATCTCAATGACCATTATAATGTGTACCTAGGAAGCACCGATACGTCGCAGAGGTGCCGTACCCGTGCTCGATCCGTATCCGACATGGCGATACATATCGATACGTGGCGATACGGTATCAGCAAAGTATCAGTGCATTTCAGCTAAAAAATAAATAGTAAATGTTCCGATACGTCTCCGATATGCAATGATACAGCATCGATACGGTTTGGCCCATTACGTTTCGGCCCAACAGACGGCCGGTCCGGCCCTCCTCCCTCTCGCACGCGGAGGCTACTAATCCTCCCTAACCCTAATTGCAGCGACGCCGACGCAGTCACGCCCCAGCCGCTTGTTCGCATCACCCCTCCCTTCACCAGCGGAACAAGCTCGCTGTCGCCGCCGAACTCGTTCGCTCCCTGCGGCGGCACCACATCTGCGCCACCATCGGCGAGCCACAACATCCACGCCCAGCCTCAGCTCTGCCGGATCCTCGCCGGTGCCCAGTCCCCGGCCTGCTGCTCTGCGCCACCATCGGCGAGCCACAACATCCACGCCCAGCCTCAGCTCTGCCGGATCCTCGCCGGTGCCCAGTCCCCGGCCTGCTGCGTGCGAAATTTCTGGAGGGGAGGCTCTTTACTGGAGGTTGGTGCGGAGTGCACAAGGAGATCCGGCGTCCAGCCAATTTCGTTTGTTGGTACGGAATCCCTAACTCTTGCTGATTTCATCTTGCTGTTTCTCAACATCCGTTCTCCCATTGGCTATTTCAACATGTTTCTCAACATTTTGGATTTTGAACCCCGTGCAGTAGTTCATTTGGTTGGTTAAATTACTTTTGTTTAGTTTTGTTTTTCTGGGTTCAGAAGAAGATATAAATCCAGCTGCTCTTGAAAGTTGCTGCATGGCATCTGCTTACTCCTTTCATGGACTATCATTCAGCTTTGGACTTGTAATAGTGTAAGAGACACTGCTAGTTTTGTATTGCATTCTGTCATACGGGCAATCTTCTGGGCAGAATGTAGCTTCCGCCCATCACTGTTGCACCTCAATATGGTCCATGAAAGCTCATTGTCAATAAAATTCGACATCCCAACATGACTGCGTAGTCCTATGGATATCTGATATCAACAATTGCAGAAAAGTGCTTTCAGAGAAAAGAAAATGAAGGGTAGGAAACAGAATATCTCACTGTCATTGTTGTCAATGCTTGTTGTTTATAGCTGTGCTTCTATACAAATCATGCTACGAGTGAGTAATTGTATGCTAATATTACTGACAAGTTAACTCCAGTTAGAAAGCACCTATCTGTGAGATCTTTACATTTTCTGCTGATTCATTTTACAATTTATTGTGTACAAGGTTAGAGATAGAGGACTCAACTGATATGAGGTCATACTTTTGTTTGCCTAGGTCAAACCATGGATTAAAAAAAGTCTTGCAACCGGGATCAAGAGTTGTTAGTTTGTTACCAAATATTTTCTTGCAACCAAGTGGGTATGTGCCAAGTGGTATGTCATTTAAACTTTTCAACTTTCATTTTTTTCATTACTAGCCAAGCATTGATGGTTATACCATTGGAAATATGAGATACAAGGAAATCTGATGCATTACAGTTGTATAAGGAAATCTGATGCATGCTGTAGAAAGTACCAACTGGAAAGTGCTATTCTTGCCCGGTTGATTAATGGAATATATAGCGTTCAATTCATCAAGATAATCTCAGTATCTCCCTCTCTCGTAGTCTGTTTACAACACACACACAAGTATCGCGTACTCGGGGCATCCTAGATGAGTACCCTTTCCTATTGTGGATCAGAAGCTTAAAATAGTTATTTTTGTATCAAGATAAATTGGCATTCTATGTAGTTTTATCTTGTAACATCAGGATAAAGTGGCACTGATAAACAAATCAAAGCACTACATTGAAGCACCAAATCAAGCAAGATGACCTCCAGGTTTGATTCTTTTATGCCAGAGCACAAACTCAAATTCTGTTACATTAGAAGAGGACTATAACATGTTTACATAATAATGTCTTCCGTTACATTTCTTTTGCAATAACAATGACAAATGTTCAACTTGCATTTGTTGCAAGGGTTTAGCACTAACAAGGTCTAATGTTACATTGCAGTAGTTGCAAAGGTTTTGCATCAAGTATTGCAAAACCATCCAAACCCTTGGAGCTACGAAGAAAACCCCCTATGCCGTGCTTTGGCTAAAGCTAACAGAGAAATATGGACATATTTTCCTCAAGTTTTCATGTGTGACAAAATCGAACCATAAGCATAAGCATAGTCGAAAAAAATGAACATGAAGCACATGCGTTTTAAGATCGCCAGGCACAGTAGCAGCGTCTAGCAATGCGAAGGAAGAAAAAGATGGGATTTTTATCTTACGCCTTCCTTGCCTGGGACGACGCAACGCCAGACCATGAGATTGACGGACCCATCTGGCAGGGTCTCCGGCTTGGCCACGAAGCCCTGCAAGAACCAAGAAGCATCAATGCCCCCATCAGCACTTGTAAAACCAGGGAAACGAACAAACAAAAGCAACATGGACGCGGCGAGCGGGAGTAGCTAGGTCGTGGGGTGGGGCGCACATGGGGGTGGTTCTTGCGCCACGACTTGCGCTCCTCGGCGAGGCGGCCGCGGGCGATGCCTCCGGACGCCATCCAAACCCCAATCCAAGGGAGCGAATCCGCGGCGCCGGGGTCTAGGCGGCCGCCGCTTCGTCTTCTCCCGAGGCCTCGCGTGGGATGGGATCGCGCGCTAGCAGCGCCGCGGATTGTCGTTTGCCTCTTCGGTTCGGCTCCCGGTGGTCCGGTGGGTAATAGGGGGAACTGCAGCCTGCAGGTGGTGGTCGTGAATAAATAAATAAATGCCCTCTTTTCTTTTCGCTTTAGCTGTCACTTCAATTTAAAGTCGAGATAGTACACTCCTAACGCTACGTAGAGTAGAAAATAATATGGCAAAGAATTAAAGAGGAGAGAGAGACACACAATGTCTCACATGAGGCATTTTTTGAGCATACAAACTAATAAAGAAGACATAACTAAAACATGTATTAGATAAAAAGATTGTGTATACCCATTAAATATATGGCATGTGTGAGGAAAGAGAGAGAGAGAAAGTTGGAAAAATGTGTAAATTTATTAATTGGGTCTACTAGTAGACATTGTGTATTAGAAAAATTATATCTTCAATTATTTCTAAGTGATATAGAGAATATAGATATAACAAAATAATGTCTTGCATGAGAATACACTAAAAGGAGTGACTTCTCCAAACAACTTTAAAAACCATTTCTTCAAATGACTTTTTAAGCTAGTCAATATGTGTATTATTTATATCAATATTTTTATCGTCTGTTATCGTCTTAAAAATTATAGTCAAAAATGTGGTCAAAAATCATAGAGAATAAAAATAGAGACTTGCGTGGACTCGTGCCTTCTGCTTATTGTCTCATGCTTGTGAGCCCAGAGCAAAGAAATTCGTAGCCCAACTGTTCTAACGAAAAATATGAAGCCCGATCCATTCCTTGGGATCGTATTTGTTTGTTGCGTTCGGAGATCAGGGTAAGAAAATAAAACACAGCCCGGCCTGGTAAATGCCCGTGTGCACATTTACGGGCTAAGCAACCGGGTACATTTGTTTTTCAAAAATCTTGAGACCAATTTAGATTCAAAACGTCCTCTCGGAAATAAAAAAAGAAAAATATATAAAAAGACATGGAGAAAAACGATTGTCATAAGTGTGATTGCAATTTTAAAATTTCATCTCAACAGATCAAATCACTGGAATGATCAAATCTCAACAGAGTCATCGCACAATTGATCAAGAAACATATGGGGTGGGTTCTTTTGAATGGTGGTTTTTAGCTTTTGAATTCTAACTATTTATAAGAGATAGTACAAAGAAAGAATAGTCATATGCGATTTTAACCGGTATATCTAGACTCAGTACAGTGTCTACTATAATTAATTTATAAACCCACATTAAAAATCGCACCGTTTAAAAAATTAGTTACTATAACGGAAAGTAATAAGTCAAAGCTAAAGTGAGGCCAAATCCAGCCATAGATGCAATTGGACCTATAGAGTAAGTGCAACTATTTAAATTGGTGACTCAGACGGTACATCCTACGTTAGCAAAACATTTTTTTTGTTATTTAACTCTTTTCTAATTTATTTTTATCGATAATCCTTTACTCAACTTATTCCCAAATCTACACTTTTTAGTTATCACTTATGACATAGCTAAACAACACTGCCATACTGGCCCTGATCAACTCGGATTCGGCTTCTGGCTTCTGGCTTATTTTTCACTAATCATAAATTTCATCTTTTTCTGAACTTTTGGCTTTTTGTTGAGCTTTTTTACCGGATCTTTTTTCCCGTATTTGTTTGTATTATACGTAATGGGCTAACATATTTTTTTATTTTTAAATTTTTTTAAAATTTAATTATGCTAAATAAGCCTCTGTCAACTCTGATGCTTTTTCAACCACTCTGATGTTTTTAACCATAAGCCACGAGCTTTTCAGCCGAATCGATCACCACCTAATTATCGTAGCGTGATCAAATATTATCACTCCATTGAGTGGTAGTGTTGTTTGGCACACCCTACCAGTGGAGTGGCTGAAAGTACCATTTAGCTAGACAAGTGGTGACATGTGCCGAGCCTGCTAACAGATGGCACTGAATAATATAGCAACAAATACGCGCAGAAAAAAATAGAAAATTAGTAATGTAGTAACTAAAATGAATGATCATACACCTTGGAGCAAGTCACAGCTATAGGATTGCTTCACTCTTTACTATTAGAAAATCTGGACATGAGCTTAAAGTCTTAGCTTATGATAGGTATCTCACCACTAAGCTATAAATAGGGACTCTAATTGGCTATTTTATACATACATGAGAAAAAGAAAAAAATAAAGAAAGATTATGAGTTCTTTCTATCTCTATATTTCAATCTACTATTTTGTGTCTCCTATGATTGATCTGTCTTTTACATAGCAGAGAAATCGATTGGACTGATCACCAACAACGGTTCGTCAACATTTATCTCCATTATTTCGAAACAAAGTGTTGTCACAGACCAAAAAATGTTAATCGAAGATCCTAAAAAGGGCACGAAAACATATATATCAAACACAATTCCTTTCCTTCCAATCTGCACTTCTGTCACAATGTGGCACAGTACTCGCTCTCCAGTTCCTCCGGCACGGTGCGCGAACTGGCCGCCGACGGCGCGCGGACGTGCCCGACCATGGACACGGGCAGCGCCTCCTCCTCGTACGAGCGCCGCTCCATCTCCGCCATCTCCGACTTGCGCCGCTGGATGCTCACCACCGCCACCAGAACCAGCCCCAGCAGCACCGTGCCGCCCGCGCCCAGCGCCGCGCCAAACAACGCCAGTTTCCACTTGTTCACTTCCCCCGCCTCCGTTATCGCGCCGCCGTCGCCTGCTCCGTCCAGGACGAGCGCAAAGTGCCCCTGGTCCCACACGTGGCAGGTGTTGCTCCCGGCTTGCACGTCCGTCACGGTGACGCTGCCGTTTAGCCCCACCGCCATGCAGAGCGGCACGACGCCTGGCTGGAGCGCGGGAACCGCCATTGAGAAGTTGACCCGGATGGCCGCGCCCGTGACGAGGACCTCCAGCCGTGCCGTGCCATTGCGCCGCGCCAGGCCGTAGAACATGAGACCGAGCACCGGCGACGCAATGCGGTACCCTCCGCTCGCCGCGTACTCGTCGTAGACGGACGAGAGGATCCCCAGGTTGACGCGCACGGCGAGGAGGTGCGCGGTGCGGCCGCGCACGACGAGGCCCGGGGGCACGGAGAACTCGCCGAAGTGGCGGACGCCGTACCTCTTGAGGCTACCGGCGCGGAAGCGCGACACGCCGGCGTGGACGCCGGACAGGCTTCCGGGGAGCGAGAGCGGGTACGTGACGCCCGTCTTCCGGTGCTTGCCGTGGTACCACTCCTCCGCGGCCTCCTGGACGATGTCATCGAGCAAGACGGCGTCCTGCAGCTGCAGCTCCTGTAGCCCGGTGCATGGCATTGCAAGTGCAACGGCCGTGGCGAGGAGCAGCGGCAGCAGAAAAGCTGCGCGACTCAGACTGCTGGTCATGGCTGGAAATAGAAGGGGCAGCGTAAGGCAGGGACAGCCTGGGGACATTTTCGTTGGAGTAAAAGCGAGCATGATGGCGACGGGCAAAGCAAAGCTTCTTTGTAATGGTGTGGTATTAACGAGTGATGCACTGCATGGTTAGATCTCTGTGACTTGTGAGTGAAGCATGGGCATGAGCAGCAAGCAGCATGGCTAAGCTTGATCTGAGTTTTAATGGGTGATAAATTAGTACGGGACGTCATGATGATTGATGAGGGCAGAATGGTGCGATTTATTACTACGTGCAAGCGTACGTAGGGGTGTGGTTTGCTGGGACAGGACAGGGTTAGGCGCCTCTTAGGGTTGGTTGATTAGCCCCGGTGGTGACGGAGCTGTAAAGCTCGCAACTTGCATTACATGGATTGGTGACGAAGGCTCTTCACCTGTCGAGGAATAATCATGTCTGTCTAGCTCTAAGCAGGTGAGTTGCTTTCGTTCCATTTGTCAAGACTCAAAAAAGAGGCTTTCTATGGGAAATTGTACAAGCACTTCTATGTGCAAGAACGAGATCTTGTTTCTGCTATGTACAATGGAACGTTCTGAGAAAGATAGCAACTCTGGCACAGGTTGTATGCCCGAGAGGTGAAAAGGATCTGTTCTTCTGTCAAAACATTGTGTTCTCTTTCACCAGGACGGCAGGGTGCCGTACTAATTAAGCTGGGAGTAGGGATCTCATGCAGATTGGCTATTTAAAGCGCTATTGTTTTTGCACTGGGCAGATTACGTCCTTTCTATGGGTTAATTGATTGTCGGATTCAGTTATACAGGACCTTCGTGCGGTGCGTAAGAATTTAGCAGTTTACAGTACTACCTACGTACAAGGTAACTGAAAATTCTTCAGAACTGTTGGCCCGAAACAGCTTCATTTCACCGCAGCCACTCAACCACAGCAAATTCTCCTCACAGAAGGCGCTCGCTTAACCTGCTTCTCTTATCATACTCACATCACTGTTGGTTTTGATCTGAAAATTCTACTACGCACACACAGTTTTTACATGTTCTGTGTCGGTTCCAGTGACTTGAGGAATGATGATGGTGAGTGTTTCCATAATGGGTTCTTTTGGTCCATGTCTAATAACTTTTAGGTTATGATTTTTGACTTATGAGTTTTTAATTCTAATTTGTGCATAATAGTAAAAAAAAGTCTGATTTTGATATATTATTTACTATAATTAATTTATAAATTCTAGTATCGGAAGCAACCAGACCCGGGGAGGCAGGAACTCTCTGCGCTGCTGCGCGATTCGACCTGGTCGAAATGATTGCGCGGGGTGTAGGCGTGCTCAGAGCATCATTAAGCTTGCGTATTCTCGTCCACGAATTGTCTCCTCCGCCCATATGGCGCTATAATTGGGGGCCCAAACGCGCATTATTAGACAACAGTACAACAGCCATCAGGCGCTAACACATAGTTGGAAAGGTACCTGGACGAAACTTGGCTTGGATTAGGTGCATGAGATGGAGAATTTTTTTCCTAGTAGCCTGTTATCTAGGGATGGCAATCGGACGCGGTAGGTACGGGTAGTACTCGCTCATACCCATACCCGTGACTCTAATTTACGCCCGTGGGTATACCCGCGAAGGACCACGAGTAAAAATCCTCGTCTATACCCGTCGCCCGCAGGCATACCCGTTTACCCGCGAAATACGTCACCAATACATATAGACGTGTATTTGTGTCTAATTCAAATAGTATACGAAAACAGGGGTTTTGTGCAAACAATCTAAACATGCTAGTAGTTTATGGATATATGCCTATTCTGCTTTGCATCTTTTGTCAGTGTGACACACACACACATCCTGCATTAACAGGTTTCACTGTTACTAGAGCAATTGGCTAGATGTTGATTGTGTTCATCCTTGCAGGGCAGTTGGTTGCCGCATCTTTGCTGAGCAGGAACATTAAGTCAAGGTTGCTCCTAAGAAAATCCTGAAAAGGCAGTGCCCTTATTTGGCAAGCAAGATGAGAGTCTTTTGCAGGTAATCTTACTTCCAGAGCTTCAACATTCTATTTTCTCAAGAAGTCCAGAGTACGGCTTTTTATCAGATGAGTTGCTTCTTAATGGCAGGTTTACAAAGCAAACACAAGAAGTACTGATGATTTGGATCCAGAAATGTTTGAGGTGGTTCTCTTCTCATTGTTTCAAAGCTGAATTCATACAGAGTTTGGGCATCTATTTATACATGATTGAATAAATCAAAATATAGGGGTCCAGCTAGAAGTCTTTCAATTCACTATGGAAAAATTTAATACTGAATTTGGCAGTTGCAGGATGCATAAGTTGTTAACCATATTTTCTGAAATCTCAATATCCATTTTCAGGGCTTGACATGTACCTTCTAGTGTGGGGCGGCGGGTGGACCTCGACCGACGGATGGATCTGGACCTGGGTGGGGCGGCGGTGGGATTAGAACCATTGATGGTGGGAGAGTTCCTTACCCTCACGACCCCTCCGACGTCCGGCAGCCTGACGCCGATGACCTCGTGGACCTTGGCGCCATCGAGGTCGTCGTCCTTGGGAAGCGCCATGACGAGCAACTCCTTGTAGCCGCCTCCGCCGGCCCCGGCGCAGGCGAAACCCATGCTAGATCTGGACTCTTGAGGACGGGCGGCAGCTGGATCTGGAGAACGGGTGGGGGCGGCGGCGATCGAGGAAGAGGCGGCGGTGGAGAGTGGAGACGGCGCGTCGGGAGTCGGCAAGGAAGGAAGGAGGAGAGGGGAGTTGGGAGTCAGCTTTGGGGAGTGGGGATCTGAGGAGGTCTGGAGGAATGACCGATGAATGAATGTGGGTGGCGGCTGGGAGTTGAGTGGAGTCGGGAGGCATGGATGGCTGAGTTAGGGTTAGGGTTTTGTTAGTTGGCGGGTAAACGAGTAAGACGGGTACGGGTAGAGGTTACCCATACCCGTGCCCGTTTACCCGCTGGGCAGAAAGTTCCTCCCATTTTCATACCCGTGGGTAGAAAATGCATCCTATACCCGGCTCTATTAGGGTATTTACCCACGGGTATACGTGTAAACGGGCACCATTGCCATCCCTACGTGTTATCTGCAAAGTTCACTAGGCTCGGCTTCCCATGGAGCAACTAAGGCGCTATTTTAGATCTGTTGTGGTTTTTTCTGTAGTTTTTGGGTTTTAGTTGAAATATATTATTAGTTTTTTTGAAATATTTAATTAAAGAAAAATAGAAAAATAGAAAAAAAAATATTGTTATATCTTCTTAAATAATGCAAAAGAAAAAAGGCAAAAAGAGAGAAAAGAGAAAAAACAACATTGAAACCGGCCCTAAATCAGATGGTACAACTTCCTCATCAGCCTGGGTTCATGCGACGTGTATGAACCAGAGCTAGCCGTCCTAAGAAACTGCAAGGTAATGCAGACGTTAGTTTTCCTCATTGTGAATTTTTGGCTTCTTAAAAAATGAAGATAAATAGAGCGGCCTTTTAAGATGAATTTTTCGAACAGCTTCTCGAATCTAAAACCATCAGCTACAGCTACAGGAACCAAAGTGATTAGCTAAAGGAAAAAACATGGCCTAAGTCATCAGAATTCCCAAGCCCAGCAACCTCTACATAGTGGGAAGACCCCAAATAGGCCAGCCTTGTTTACAGGAGCTAGTGGATAAGATTACAAGCCTAATAGAAATAGCGTTTGGGTTACAAGCCTAATCCACATCCTGACATACAACTTGGACCGTTGGCATAAGTCTAACCGAACTACGCCCGATTCTCTAGGCCTACCCTGTTTGCCTAAATGGGTTGAGCCTGGTGGGCCTAATAGCGAACGTTGTACTCTGTGGTCCATCCTTGTGAGCTTCAAAGTATAAATGTTGATGAGAACTGGGCTGCGCTCAATTGGCTGGAGCGCGTCGCAGTTCCGCTGCCTGCCCATGTTTCGAGTCTTGACGCGCATTCTCGCCTCGAGGTACATATACGTACGTGCTTAGGCAGGCAGCGTGTGTCCGTGCTTTAAAAGGTTGGTGAGCATTTGATTAAATTCTAGCGTGTGTAGTGAATATGTATACGTGCGTGTAAGTTGGTTGGTTGTATGTGTTTGTCTTATATCTCTTAAAATGTATAAAAGTTGATGACAAGTCTTTTAGGGCAAGTTTAATAGAAGAGGTGGCTGCCACCTCTAAGACTAGTCAAATAAGCAAAAGAGTACATATGGCTCATGATGGAGGTAGCTAATACAATAAGTTGAGTAGAGGTTACCTCTACTAAAGCACTCAAACATTTAATACTTGCATAAATATATCAATTAGGCCCACAAAACGTGTGGAGGTAGCTAATACAATAAGTTAAGAACTAGCATCGCCTCCAAGCTGCCCCTAACTCCTCGTATGATGTGCTAGAGGTCACCTCTTATATAAGGGGCAGCTTGCCTCTCTTTCCTCTTGTCTCTCTCTTCCATTTAGGATTGTGCTGACGTGGATTTCGCTAAAGGCGACATAGTCAGCATTATTGTACTTGCTCTTATGGTTGCTAAAAGCTAAGGTCTTTTCGATTTATAGTTTATTGGTTCTCTCATACAATAAATAGGATGACTTGTTTATTGGTTCAATCATACAATAAATGGGATGATTTTTCGTAGCTATTTCAAAACGGATTATTGGAATAGTTTTTTGAAACGGTTTATCAGTATTTGGTTTATTCACACAAGCGCTCGTGCTAAGTCAAAAACTATAAACTACAGCTATAAGTCATAAGCCGTAAGTTACAGCCCAAAAAATCCACCAAAGAAAAAGAGAAAATATGTTAGAAATCTTACAAAATATCAAACTATTTAGCCACTAATCAGGTGAATCATAATTAAAACTGAACTATATTGACTTACTTTGTGATTTGAGAAGAAAAAAAGATATTCTTTTTGTGTACAGCGGTGGCTAGCGAGACAAAGAAATTCAAGCAGCCGAACCAATGTACATCAGTACATGGCAATGCCTAGCGAGAAAAAAAAGCACATAAAAAAAAGACGAATTTTTTGTACGGATAATCCATTTTTTATTCGAAAATACATAAATATACCCGCGGCAAAATTTTTTACAAAAATAGTCTCCAGTCACCCCCCCATTGGGCGACTTCTTCCTTTCGCCCAACCGGCAAGCGACACAAAGGAAATGTCTGAACCGTTGGGCGATACTGCGATCGCCCTACCGTTGAGCGACTGAAATTGCGATCGCTCAGCCATCAAATGACTGAAATTTCAGTCGCTCAACGGTAGGGCGATCGCAATGGATGTCCACCGATCGCCGCCACTACCCCTCATTCGCCAAACAACCACATTTCCCCATGCTGCGCAGAGAGCCGAGAGAAGAAGAAGAGAGGAGGAAGGGAAGAAAAGAAGAGGAGAAGAGAAGGAGGGAAGAAAAGGAGGGGGGGAGAAGAGAAGGAGGAGGTGAAGGAGGAAGGAGTCCAAGCTATTCCATCGATTTGGATCCGGTATTTTCGTTAATTAGGTTGTATTTACACTATTATTTAGATGAAATATTAGTGTTAGTACAAATTGTAGATGTAGTATACATTTTGTAGTATGGAACATTTTGTAGTATAGAAATTGTACTACTCTTTTTAGTATAGAAAGTTTAATTTAGTGTTGAACGATGATATTTGACATGTCATAAATTTCAATCATACATGTAGGCGTACATCATTAATGGCGATACTACATTGAGAGTGTATTATGGTCTTGGAATGATTCGTGAAGGTCCGAATGGTGTGGATTTGAGCGATTTTCCGCAAGTCACTCTCGTACTTCGGATGACGAGAATGCTCCAATGACGGATGTGCGGCATTGGTGACCCGAGTTTTCATTGGACCCCGAGGTGTGCGCGTCGTTGTGCAAGGGCTTTGGAGCGGTCTCCCACTCACATTAGATGGGAGTTGAAGACATTGGTGCGCTCGCCGTGGAAGGGATTTGTGCAAGGGTGCCGCACCGTGGATACGAGTGTGTCTCGCTTGTGCAACCGTGCTCACTACAAGCAGTGCGCAAGCTCGTGCGCCCGCCTATGCTTCGGGAGGTGCTAGCGGCTCGGGCGGGCAAGCACGATGGGGAGCTGATGAAGTTGCTCATGATGAAGGCAATGCGGTACATGGAGGAGAGTTACACCGTCAAGCTATACAGGGGAATCGGGCAAGCCGATGCGGTATATGGAGGAGAGTTAGAGCCGTCAAGCTCCGGAGAGGAACTGGGCAAGGCGATGAAGGAGAGTATAATGAGTATATCGTGCGCAGATGGAATCGATGACCAGAGGGCATGAGATGAAGAGCAAGCTGTAGAGGACGGCGAGGAGGACAATTCGATGATGAAGAAGTTCCTATCCCCAGAATGGAACCGGTTTAATGCGGAGGGTGTTTCCGCATATGATGAGCATGAATCACCATGGGAGTATCATGAGACAGAGGTTCGGGTACATGCTGTTTTTCTTGACAAGGAAGCGCCGCAGATGCCATCAAGCTTTGGGCCCTTTCAATGCAACGGACATTTCGCGTCGTCAAATCAAGCCGGAGCGATACACGTGAAGTGCGAGCGGTGGTTGTCCTTGGAGGGTGCACGCCAGACCCAAGTATGACACTCACTGGATTGTGTCCAAGGTGGAGCCGCACTCCGCATTTCGAACACTGTCTTGGCGAGGCATCGAAACGACGTCGGTTATAGCCAATTTGATGTACGGGAGATAGTGGAGAAAAAGATGTTGCGGCAACACATATTGTGCTAGCTATTGAGAATAAATTCAAGTATAAGATTAGCTACGCGGCGTGGCGTGCCAAGCAAAAGGCGTTGGAAAACGTTTTGGCACTTTCGGAGGCGCACGACAACCTTCCTCGTATGCTTAAGGTGTTGCAACAAAGGAACCCGCACGTACATCGCCGCACGAAGCCGTCCGTAAGTCCACCAGATTTGCGGTGTTGCGAGAGCATTGTTTGCATTTGGTGCTAGCATTGAAGCATTCAAGCACATGCTGCCGATGATCTCGATAGATGGGACCTTCTTGTGAGCAAATACAAAGGGCGCTCGACGGCCATAGGCGTTGACGGTAACAATCAAATATTGCCGCTGGCTATTGCATTTGTGGAGAGTGAGAATTATGAGAGCTGGCTGTGGTTTCTAAGACATGTGAAGACTGGAGTTGTAGGCACCCGGCCTGGTGTGTGCGTAATCCATGATCGCCACGCCGGTATTATAAAGGCCATACGAAAACTTCAAGAAGACCCTGAGGAGAGCGTTCCTTGGCCGGACATGAGGAACCGGTGGTGCAGTCGTCACTTAGGGGCAAACTTTTTCAAGCAATTCCCGAAACAATCTTTGATGAAGCTATTCAAGAGGCTTGCTAGGCGAACCAGAGAGAAAATTTGATGCTTTATGGGGTTCTTGGATGAGCACACCAGAAGAACGTCGACGAGAGGAGCAAGGGCGGTCACTCTGGGCGGCACAACCGCAATGCTTGCCAAGAATCGATGAGTCTAACCCAAGTGGTCCAAGAAGGAGGAGCGCGAAACATCAAGTGCTTTCGCGGTGGATCGAGGGGAACCATTGGAGAAGTGGTCATTTGTTGCATGACACGGATGGCGCAAGGTGCGGAATAATGACAAGTAACCTTGCCGAGGTGTACAATTGGGTTCTCGGGGTCTCCGTTCTCAGCCCTTGTCGCCATCGTGGAAGGTGTTCTTCACAAAGACAATCCGCTACTTCAGGACAGACGCGAGTGCCGCACTTCATCGCGCCAATCCCGAGCCACGTATTCGTTAAAAATTACTGCGTACATGGAGACGAAGGCACGAAGGCTCAATTGCACCTGATGCATTGCATGGGCAACAGGAGCATCGTTTGAGGTGATACTCCGTGTGAGCGGATTTGGGACATCTCGTTCACTTATTACTCACGAGGTATGCCTTGGAGATCATGCAAGCAGACCTAGCTGCACATGCAACAAGCTTAAGTTGTTACACGTGCCATGCTCTCATGTCCTCGCTGCATGCGGAACCGTGCGCATTGATCCTTCCAACTTCATGTCCAGTACTTTTTCAAAGAGAGAATATCGCAAGCTTGGTGTGGGAGCTCCGGGGTTGAGCGGTGGGAAACTTCACCACTTTGGACATTTCAGCGAGGACCGGGTTCGGATATTAACATCTTGAAGGGTGGGAAGGGTCGACAGACAGACGACGTATTAGAAATGACATGGACGAATCACAAGTGGAACATCGGTGCACGTTGTGGGCGATGCGGTCGAGAGGGCACACAGATTAGACGATGCAATGCATGACCGATCGATGAGTTGGTGTTGTAATGCATGCTAAATTTAATGTACCATTTGTTAACCTTGTATGTTACATCCTTGTATGTTGTAATGGACTTATTCCGTGGACATCCGTGAAGTGCGAGCAGGTGGTATTTCATCCTTGTATGTTGTAATGGACATCCTTGTATGTTGTAATGGACTTATTCCTTGTATGTATGTTGTAACCTTGTATTTCATGCTCGGTATTGCTTGTGATAACAACTCCACGAAGATAACAACTAATCCATCACATGCTTAACACGAAGTTTCAACGAAGGTCACGAGAAAATGAAGGCGTCACGCACTTATAACACGAAACAACACATACATTACACATACGAATTTATGAAAAGTAGTACACCCAACATTTTAATTCAACACAACAGATCCTACCGCCACATGCCAAACGACACAAATTCTACATGCCAACACATGAACAAATACATGAACTAAAATACGACACAAGCATAACCTCGTTACCTACATGCCAAACGAGCCTCGTGGCACCCACATGGAGAATTCTTTGAGGGCCGCCTCGGACGTGGTGGCCGTCATGGTAGTGGCATGCACATATGCAGCTCGGGTTCGCGCGGCAACATGTGAGATCATAAGAGCTTCCTATATTCACGACCTCCTCGTTGCCCCTCTCGCGTTGCATCTGTTCGCGGAGGTCGTTGTTCTCCTCAGTGAGACTCTCCATTTGGTACTCCAAGTCCCATATTCGAGCCCATAACGTATCCACATAACGATCAACATACCGTTCGTGAGGAGGGTCGATCCAGTGGGAGAAGTCGCATTTGACCATCTGCACAAAAAATGACGGTAAACTTCGAGGGTCCATAAGCAATACAAAATGTAACATTACTAATTTGTACCCCGGAGCGTGAGCATCGGAAGAAACGTCGCCCGCCATCGTTCGGGGAATCCAAGATCTGGACGACCGCGTACTCATTGTGTCTGCATTTCGGCCACGGTGGTTGAGCACGCCGGCTTGGCATCAATCGATCGTGGACCAAACATATCCTCGTTTCTAAGGGAATGTCGTCCTTGGTGACCCAAATCCCACCGCCCTCGACTTGGACATGGTATGTTTCACCACGAAAGAGAGGGTATACTTTGTTCGATTCACAATGTCATGCGACCCCAACCTCGCTACTTATAGCAAACCAGGCGACTTAATGCGGTGACCACCAAAAAGAGGCTTTTGCTCGGGGACATGACAACACGCCCGACTTTGCTCGGGGACATGACACAAGAGGTCACTTTTGCTCGGTGAGATGACAAAGAGGCGCTTTGCTCGATGACATGAGAAAACGGGCAGCATATGCCGACTTGCTGTGATGTGAGTAGGCCTTTAGCTTTGTACACATATAGGGCGTAGGTCTTTAGCCTTTACAGAGTAGGCCTGTAAGCCTGGATACACATATAGGGCGTAGGTCTTTAGCCTTTCCAGGAGTAGGCTGTAGGGCCTGTACACATATAGGGGCGTAGGTCTTTAGCCTTCTAGGCTTTGAATGGTCCAATCTCTGAAAAGGCTACAAACTATGAATTTATTACGAGATTATAGTCTCTGAAAAGCCTGTATAGGGCCATTTATTGCTACACTGGAATCCAGGAAAAGCGAAAAGATCCTCTCCATGGACTATGCCCACTGCACCAGATAACCTGCCTACATAAAGGCCTCCCTCCTATGTCTTCCATACCACATCTCCTCCTCAAGGCATCACAATACTACTACACAACAATGTCTTCTTGGAGGTCCGACCCATTTGGAGTGCCGGAGTGGCATGAGCGCCCGAAGTGCCATTGCGGCTTTAGGGTGATGTTGGGAGTCTGGACTGATCGAGTACAACGAGCCAAATACGGCCGTAGGTTCTTCAAGTGTCCTGACCTGGATGACGACTTCGTGGTAACGACCATAACTAAATCATTTCTTTTCCGTTATCGTTTTTCAACTTGATCCATGACATCTACCACGCCACACATAGGCTTGCGGGTTCATGGAATGGGTGGATCGGGTGCCGCCGGCATGGCCAAATAACCAGGCAGTGGAGGTGGAAAACAAAGGACAATACTTTGTCAAGATGACTCAGGCTCGCGAGGTGGAACGACAGATGCGGCTTGAGCAAGAGCGCCGCGTGAGGGTGGACCAAATCCGTCTGAAGGGCAAGGAGGATGAGCTGCAAAGGAGGCGGGAGCGGCTAAGTCGCGTGAAGCGACCATCAAGCGTCGGGAGGAAGAGCTTCAAGCTCGTGAGGCACCCTCAAGTCCAAGAGTGACAGGAAGAAGGATGCGCGGAGCCATCTTCAAGGCGCGACAAAAGGGGAAACAACCACGCTACACCCAGAGACAAAATGTGGCGAGAAAGTGGCCCGGTCCACACGAGAGGTGGTACGAGCGATTGGGTGGGTTAGTCGCATATCATGCTATATGTTATGCATGTAATAAAGCCGTAGCGGCATGTTACTCCCAACTGTATTATGAAGTTTATTTCAATTCACATAAGGTTATTATCTCGTGTGTTCGCATTGAATGATTGAGATAGCAAATCATGTAACAATAATTAACATACCGTTTTCTTCGTATACTAATTCTTAGTAACATAAAAATATCACTTACCAATGTATATATCAAACGTTCTCTGATCAATTGTTCTTAAAAAATTTCTCACAATTTTTAATGCACGTACAACATACAATAAACATAACATTATATTACAACTACACCATATTTTTTCCAGTTTAAAACTACAAAATTGACAAAACTCTACAAAATCACGGGGAGTGAGTAAAGTCGCCCGTCCATTGGGCGACTGAGTTATAAGTCGCCCATCCATTGGGCGACTGCATGTCAGTCGCCCATCCTTTGGGCGACTGCATGTCAGTCGCCTAATTGTAAAGCGACTACTTGCAGTCGCTACAAGAACCAGCGACAGATATTGTGTCGCTTGCCGGTTGGGCGAAAGGAAGAAGTCGCCCAATGGGGGGGCGACTGGAGACTATTTTTGTAAAAAATTTTGTCGCGGGTATATTTATGTATTTTCGAATAAAAAATGGATTATCCGTACAAAAAATTCAAAAAAAAGACAGTCCGACCTTTATACTATTCATATGGCACGGAAAGAGTTAGATATCCCCAAGGTCACAATATTTTGATCCCATTTGTCTACTATAGATATTCGTATGCTAAGAAAAGAGTTCTACATTATTTATCTAAGTAGATCTAAATTATAATAATGCTAATTAATATAGGGAGCACTACAGCGCAGCTAGGCACATCTTTGCCCTGTGCGCACCCACCCACAATTCGATTTTACTGGATTCCCTCCTAGGTCCTAGGGTACCACCCTGTCCTGTGCTATCATGTGAATTTCTGGCTATTTTAGCCCCCTGCATCGTGCGAACACCAGATACAGCTTTCCACCATGCGAATTCCCCGTCTGGCCCCCCTCATGCAGCCAGAAAACGTACGAGATCACCTCGTGTGCTCCCTGATGGCACGGGATGCACTCTAACAACTTCCTAGAAAAAAAAACCATTTATATCTACAAAAATTTTATTATTTTAGAGCTTATTTGTCATATTTAAAAATTTCTAAAATGTGTAAATTTAAATGGTTTTCCTGGGAATTTGCTACAGTACGCGTTCTTGGACCGCACGAGGGGGTCAAATGGGGAATTTCACACGGCGGGAGCCATATTCGTCGTTCGCGTGATGGGGGGGGGGGGCAAAATGGCCAAGCATTCCATCTTGTGGCAAGTGCACATGGAATTTTTTTTTTGTGCTTTGAGCACCACACATGTTTACACGAAGTCACACTTATATCTATTCTATAAACAATATATAATAATTTGCAAAGTAAAATAACCAAGAAGAAGACTGTCAAGTAAAAAAAGTTATATAATTACATTCATACTTTCAATAAATTACAATATTAAATTCAAAATTACCATCAATAATGTATTATGTATTAGTAAAAAGCTTAAATCTCATGAGAAGTTGGAACCTGTGTTACCATCTACATATTTAACAACTTTACCATCATAAGTTCAAAATTACCACAGGCACCAATTTTAACAGGCTAAAAGTTATTATTAGTTACCCATAAAGTTACCATCTTCAATTTTAATAAATTACTTACATAAGTTCAAACCATTGGTTTTGTAAAGAGGAAATAATTAAAAATATCATAATTTGCACGCTAAGTTACCATCTCAACTTTTGACAAATTACCATAAGTTGAAATCTAAATTACCATCTATAGTTTTAACAGATGCAAGCTTATGTTCAGAATTATGTCTAGTTTCTTAATTTAAAAATAGTTATTATTAGTTACACCATAAATTACATAGTTTTAATAAATTACTGGTCTATGTTCAAATGTTACAAAGCAGTTTTTTGAATTCAAAATAGTTCAAAATTACCATAAGTTATATCCTTAATGACCATACCATAAGTACAAAATTACCATCAATATGAAGAGGTTCAAAAACTATCATTAGTTATCTCATATATTATGGCCCCCGTTCAAAACAGTTATCAACTTCTAGCTTCCAGAAGTCACAAGCCGTTTTGAATACATTGGCTTCTTAGCATGACTTTTTATTTCTTTTCCCCTTCTTCTTTTTTCCTTTGCATTGTCCATGGAGATATAACAGTTTCTTTTCATTTTCCTTTTTCCTCATTTTTTCTTTAATTAAATGCCTTAGCCAATTTCTGTGCTAAGCGAGGTCCAGAGCACCAGTTCTATGCTAAGCGAGGTCTAGAGCACCAGCTCTCTTCTCTTAGAACCCCTCAGCTGAATGGAGTTATAGAGAGGAAAAATATAACTCTTTTAAAGATGATTAGGACCATACTAGGTGAGCATAACATCCTTAGGAGATTTTGGGTTGAGATAATTTTCACTGCTTGCTATGTGTCTAATAGGATATTCTTAAGATTGTCCTCACGCAAAAATTCCTATGACAAGGTTTATTCATAAGTCTAGCATATCTTATTTCAATATATTTGATTGCAAAATGCTTCATTCTTAAACATGATAACTTAGATAAATCTGAATCCAGATGTTATGATGGTAATTTTCTTGGATATCCTACTCATTCTCATGGCTTTAATGTTTTTAATTTGGATACTAACAAAATTATTGTGACTTATGAAAGTCACTTTTGATGATGCTAGTCCTGGTATTAGACCCGAGAGCGTAGGTACACAGGTATATGATGATCAGGAGAGTATCTTCATCGACTTCGACTCCTACTTAGAGGATGGGGATCCAATCCCTCCTCTTATGCCTCCTGAATTGGTTGGAGAGCCTATTTTGACTATTATGGCTTCACTTGAGCAGTCTTCTCCCATCTTCACCAGCATGACGAGTAGCTCTGCTCCTACCTTCACAACCTATGAAGTAGATGCCATGTCTACACTAGGACCGCTAGTCTATATTCAGCAATGACACCCTCAGGAGCAGATATTTGGGGATCTTGATGAATGAGTTAATCGTTTTAGGTTTATCTCTCCAGATTCCTATACCCATTTTGCTTTTATTGCGTCTTTTGAGCTATGAGATATTACCCATGCTTTATCTGATTCCTCTTGGCTTAATGCCATGCATTAAGAACTTGGAAACTTTGAGAGAAACAAAGTCTAGACCTTAGTTGAACCTTCTCCTAATCATAATATCATAGATACAAAATGGGTATTTAAAAACAAATAAAACGAGGATTTGTTGGTAGTTTGCACAAGGGTAGGCTTGTAGCCTAGGGTGTCTCTCTGGTAGAGAGCTTAGACTTTGAGGAGATATTTATATCTTTAGCTAGATTAGAAACCATTTGTATTATGTTAGCTTTTGCTATGTTTAATGGCTTTAAGTTATTTAAAATGGACATCAAGAGTGTATTCTAAATTATTTCATAGAAGAAGAGGTCTATGTCAAACACACACAAAGTCATTATCGACTCAAGTAGCAACCTTATTTTAAAAATCCAAAGTTCCAAAACCAAGCCTTGTATGATTTAAAGTAAGCCTCTAGAGCTTGGTATGATAGGCTTAAGAATGACTTTAAAATGTGAATGGTAGATAAAATCTTGTTCACTCACAGGCATGACAGTGATTTTCTTCTTATTCAGATTTATGTGGATGACATAATTTTCGATGGCTCCTCTCATGCTTTTGTGTCTAGATTTTCAGATTCAATGAGTAAGAAATTCGAGATAAGTATGATCGGTGAGCTGACATTCTTTCTTAATCTTCAAATCAAACAACTGAAGAAAGAGACTTTCATCCATCAAATTAAGTACTCCAAGGACCTTCTTCAGTACTTTGACATGGGAAGTAGTAAGCCTATATCTATTCCAATTGCCACTTCTACCATGCTGGATCCTAACGAGGATAGAGAGCCCGTGGACTAGAAGAAATACGACATCATGATCAGCTCCTTCCTCTACCTCACTACTTCAAGGCTAGACATACAGTTTGTTGTGTGTCTGTACACTCAATTTTAGGATTCCCCTTGTGTCTCTCATTATCAAGTAGTGCGTCGTATTTTCTAGTATCTTCAGGTCACCTTTGACTTTGGACTCTAGTATTCTTCTAATTCCGCACTCTCTCTTTGTGCTTTCTTTGATGCTGGTTTTGTAAGGTGTATAATAGATAGAAAGAGTACCTCTAGCAATTGTCATTTCTTAAGCACATTTCTTATCTCCTGGTTATTTAGGAAACAGTCTTCTGTTGCACAGTCTACTACAGAAGAGGGGTATGTAGCTATCGCTCGTAATTGGTCTTAGGTTCTCTAGATCTTATCTACTCTACGGGGCTATGAGTTAGCTTTAGTTAGTGTTAAACTCCTGTGTGATAACACTAGTGCCATCAATATTATAAAAATCCAGTGCAACACTCTAGGACCAAGAACATTGATATGATATACCTTTTGTCCCATTGAGAGGACAAGTAGATTGCCTGCGGCCTACCTCCCCATATCTCTTGCATTTATTCTTTTCCCTAATTGGACTAGTTTCTTTCCTTTACCCCCTTTCTCAACACAACCCTTGATCCTCAATTTCTTAGGTCTTCCTGTAGATCTTTTTGTTAGTGGTGGTTTCAACAAAAAACCAAGATCCACCTTAGGCCATTGGGATTGGTCTGTGTGTGGTTCAATTGCCCCTTGATATGCTATCGTGAATCTCTCCACCAAGTAAAAGTCATGCATATAATCCTCCAAGTTGATATTTCTTTGCCGAGTTAGGAATGCCAACGCATGCTCACATAGCTTGCCTATGTGCTGCTACAGTGCTACTCAAGACAAGTACACTCATGTGTAAGTGTTTTGACTACATGCCTAAACTGGTCATTGCTAGTATCCTTCACCTCTGCACTTCAACTGGTAGATGGTTGTGGATTTAGATGGTCTAATCCTCTAGTTCTCCCTTGCAACTACCTTATGATAGCTGGTAGAATCCTCTCATGTAGCCTTTCTCCAATCATTCTCCTCTTGTTGAAGAGCACCATAATCATCTCCCTTAGCTTGTCAGCTAGTTGTACAACTGGCAAATCCTTTATTTCTCTCACCCAGCTGCTAAAGCACTCTACAAGATTATTATTTATGTAGTCATACTTGATTTCTGGATTAAACATGCATCTCATCCATAGCAAAGTGTGATGTCTTCCAAGGTAGTTAGCTACCTTAGGGCATGCCGTGAGCACCTTGCCCATTCCAAAACCGTACATGAAAACTTAGCTTCATACGACTTCTCTATGATCAGAAAAAAGGAAAGGGTTGTTTCATTTTGGTATTATCCCCCTGGTGATCGAAGACCTCCTTCTCGTATGCTCTAGCAGCAGACCACATATGACCAAAACTTTCACCATGGAATTTCTTCAAAAATTTTTTTGCATAAGGTGCCTAAAACACTCCCTTTGCTCAGTTGGAGGGAATACCTCCTTCACTACAATTTCAAGACCCTTTCAAGCATCTGTTGATACAGTTAATACAAGACGATCACCTATTTGCCTTCTTCATCACACTCATAAACCATGCCCAATTTTCTCCAGTTTCAGAACCAACGAACCCAAAAGCTATTGAAAACATTCAGTTATGGCCATCTAAAGATGTAACTGCAGCTAATTACTCATTCCACTTGCCATTCAAAGCAGTTGAATCTATACTTATATATGGTCTACACCCATTCAAAAACCCCTCAATGTAGGGCCTAAATGCAATAAAGAGTCTATTGAAGCACACTTTACCTTTCACTCTTTTGGTGTCGATCTCTATAACACTTCATGGAGACCTCAATCTCAACCTTAAAGTTATAAAGCAACAGAAAGCTTTCTTCCCAACTCCCATAGAGATCATCTACTGCTCTTTGCCTACCCTTCCACACTGTGTTATATCCTATTGTTACATTGAAGTCATCCTGTAATTTCCCTTTGTAGCTCGTTGGCACCAATGTTGGGATTTTTCTCAATATAGATGATGCCCTGTCTACTACTTAAGACTAAGATGCTATACTTGTTTTAATCCTGCTACTTGAAGTACATTCATGCCCATCAATAATTTTTGTCACCTGCAAAAAGGAGTAGAATGGTAAGTGCAAGTAAAATGTGAACAACTACAACTAATACATGAACAATTGGTAGATGAACAAGTGTTAGCAACAAGGTTAGTACAGTGATAGATCTCTTATCTTGCACCCTTTTAGCTACAATTTTCTAAGAGCATCCTTCTGCTCTACAAAAGCCAAAAAACCTATTGGGATTAGACTTCTTAGTGCCCATGTCAAATTCCTATTTAATTTCCTATTGTCTGATCACCAATCTAAATTCTATCATACTAGATAATGTGCTTCCAAGAACCATCTTTGGATTATTCCTATCATACACAGTGAATTGCTCCTCAAGTATATTGTCATCAACTGGAATAACTGCTCCCTGAGTGTCATCCGATTCAGGACTAGCAAGTTCTTCAACAACATTGTCACTGGCATTAGGAAAAAGAGCCTGGCAACCTTCCATGGTTCTCTCTCATCCTCCTTCCTCAAGCCAAGAAGAACATACATCTCCTCCTCACTCATAGGAATACCTTTATCATCCCCATCAGGGTCTTCAACAATATTAAGACTTGACCAATCCACCATACCTTATGAAGCTTAGATATTTTGCTCTGCCACTGCTGATACGATAGATCTCCCAGCTCCTACATCACCAATTGCTAGCTGATTGACCATGCATATTGCACTGCCCACATTGGTCACACTGGATTGGCTAGATTTGTACTCTACTACTTTGTTAAACGGTCTCTAACACCAATCCAACGCGAGATGGGATTTTTTTTTTTGAGAAAATAGTTAGGGACAGTACTATTATGTGCATCTATTTGTTCAGTTCTACTCAAAGGCATTGAGAAAATACCAAGAAAAACAAGAAAAAAAACTACAAAGAAGTGTAGAACATACCCCTTAGAAGCCATCTCTACTCCTCAATCCCTCCTATTCAGACTAGATCCATCAAGCAAGAACCTAGAGTTTTTTAAAGGAAAAGCAATGAAATCAGGATGGTAGAGAGGAAGTGGAGGGGGACTGAGCCACGCAGAGGGAGGCTTACCTTGCCGGAGGAACATAGGAGGGCGCGTGCTAGAGGAGTAGTTGTTGTGCGTGTAGGGAGAGTCGCCGTGCACTGGACATAACGAGCAAGAACAGAGGCGTGGGGGGAGAGAAGGAGCGATAGAAAAAGAACAAGGTTGGTCGCTCTATCCTTTTGGCTGAATTATACATGGGGCAATCTAGTCATTTCTCATGGGGGAAAGTGAGACATTGAATAAAAGATGAACTAAAAAAGGCTGTAGGACAAAAGATCAATGGTAAAGTAAAAGAGAGCAAAATGATCAAACATTGTGAAATTTCAAGACAAATGATCAATTTTCTCATATTTTATTAACTTCAAACATTCATCTAAAAAATCTTGGGTCTGCCAATGGTAACGGTGCCTTGATTGCTACTCCTAGTTGTTCATCTCCTGATCAATTCGGCTTAAACTTCTGGCTTTCGGCTTATTTTTCACTATTCATAAATTTTGTCTTTTTCTGAATTTTTGGCTTTTTTGTGCTTTTTTGCCGGTTCTTTTTTCCCGTATTTGTTTGTATTATACGTAATAAGCTAACATATTTTTTTATATTTTTTGATTTTTTTAAATTTAATTATGCTAAATAAGTCTCTGTCAGCTATTGTGTTTTTTCAGTCAGCTACAGTGCTTTCAGCCATAAGCCACCAAAAAAAGCCCAACTAATCACCACCTAGTTTACCTTGTCTAATTTTATTTCCTCGTACTCTCAAGTCTACAGTACGAAAATTAATTCAACAGCTGCAACTTAATGCCATTATGGGCAAACGTTGCTTAATTGAAAGGCGAGTTCTTTTATACGACAATGAGATGAAAGAGGACTACCCATCGGTATTAACTCCTTGAAAAATCGAAGTGAATTATTGTGTACCACTGAAAAAGTGAGATGCATACCTGGTTGATAGCCTCGAATTGGACTGCGATGCGAAATAGCTTCTATTTGCAACTAACCCATGACCGTAAATTAAACGTCTGTCACGGTGAATTGACTGCAGTGTGTCCAGCCTCTAGGTCGAGTTAATGGTGATGCCCACAGCCCACTGTTCGCGACCAATCGAACTACTACTACTTATGCAGAGATGTTTCGAGGTTCCAACTGCTATCTGCTAATTAACTTCCATGTTGCAGCTAGCTAGCATTTCTTGAGTCGATATGGTGCAGAGAAGGACCTGTAACCAACCGAGAGAAAAGACGACGTGCACAGTCTGATTTTTCTTTTGCATTGTTAGTTCAGGTACCAACATTAAGGCACCATGCGTGAACTGAAAGATACCATGGGCAGAATGCGTGGTCGCGATTTCTAATATCCCGGACGATCACTGGATCCTCTGTTGGGCGCACTGATCCCGAAGGGTCTGTTTGGCGGGGCCAGAATGAATTATATTATATTATATTATATTATATTATATTATATTATATGATATTATATCATATCATATTATATTATATCATATCATATTATATCATATTATATTATATTATATTATATTATATTATATTATATTATATTATATTATGTATGTATATATATGTGTATGTATGTATATATATATGTATGTATATATAGTATAAATAACAGGGTACTATGATATCTAGGTTCTATGATTGAGACTTTCCATCCTGATTAAAACTTTTCATCCATGATTGATTCAGTATGCTAAACCAATGACTTCCTTTCTAAATTGATGTCCTTTCGAATTAATAAATGTTAACGAGTTTGTCTGATATATTACACTTGTACGCATCTAAAAGCAATACAAAGACAGAGATGTTTGGTGCCCATACACCATGGTGCCCATATATATATATATATATATATATATATATATATATATATATATATATATATATATATATATATATATATATATATATATATATATAGAAGTCATTGATTCAACATATTGAATCAATCATGGATGAAAAGTCTAAATCATGAAATCTGGGTATCATAATGCCCTGTTATGTGTACTCTCTCTCTCTCTCTATATGTATATAAACACGACCATACCGATTATTAAATCATCGAAATGTTACATGTTACTGCACTTGTTTCTTAAGTACACCTTATCATCTGTTACACTTTAATTTAGTCCAATATTCCAGTTCCAACAACATCAGCATACATCATGGTTCGTAACGCATGGATCCCATGCAGTCGAAGCTGAACAATGAGCACCACAGGATACACGACAGGTCGGCATGGGTGCAGTTCGTACCCAAAAGCCAAAACACTGTACAGAACTCGACGGACGCAAGGACACATTGGCGGGCGGCCCATCCCTCAATTGCCCGATCTTTATTGATCACTGATTCGCTTCCATCAAGTACACCCTTGGCCATCCAAGTTTCCCATTAATTTTGCGTGTTCCCATTGATTAGCACAGGTACTGCTCGGTGGCTAGTCGTCCAGATCGCAATCAGTCCGCGGTTGGCCTGCGCCCATCCAGCAGCAGTGGCGCCTGAAATGACAACACTCCAAGGAGGCCCCCGCGCTGACGCGGCAGCAGGTGGGACCGGCACAGCGGACACGTCACCTCGCCCAGGTCGATCCACCGGTCGATGCAGCCTGTGTGGAAGGCGTGGGTGCAGTTGCCCAGCCGCCTCACCTCGTCCGTCGCCTCCAGCCTCTCCAGGCAAACCCTGCACGTGGTGGCCTCGCCGTAGCCTTCTTCGTCGTGGCGACCCACCGCCGTCCTCTTGGTCGACAACGGCGACCGCTCCACGAGCTGCACGAACTCGACCGGCGGGAGGCGCTTCTTCACCGTCTCGGGCAGCGGGCCCTCCCCGTGGGGCGGGCGGCGGCGGCCGTTGATGAGCGGCGCGTGGTCCTCGGGGGTGTAGGGGAACTCGTAGAGGCCGAGGAAGCAGAGCACCAGCAGGAAAGCCAGCGCGCCGGCGTGTATGAACTTGAACAATGCGACGATGGGCCGGGGCACCGAGTTGCAGTAGGACACCAGGGGGAAGGTCATGACGGCCGGCAGGGCGGCTAGCACGAGGAAACGCGGGGCGCGCGACGGAAGGAATTGCGGCGCAGAGGCAGCGCGCGACGACCTACGAGCCGATCAGCTGGACGGCGCGAGGGCGCCGTGCGTGGTGCATGCGTTTTGGTTTCAGAGGGCTAGACGTACGCGAGGGTACGCGCGCTCTTGCGAATAAGTAGAGACGAGACGAGGCTCCCGAAAAGACTGAAGAGTGGCTCGTTTTATCGTGTTTTGCAACGTCGTGGTCCAGGGCAGACGCACAGTGGTTCATAGGTGTCAGCTGAACAGTTAATTTTTTCAAATAAGCTAAGTACTTGTACATTATTACAAAATATTGTACGAATAAATTTTATTATGTTGCATAGTGCTGTGAAAACACAGTAAGCAAAAGACTTAAGTCAATAAAGCTTGTATCTAATAAACGAACTATAACCATAACAAAGAATAATTGAAGAACTTCGCAAAACTTTTTCCTTGCCAAATGATGATACAACACATTAGAAAATTTAAACTAAATATAGTAAAGGAGTGCAAGAGCAATTATGGTTAATTTCAAACTTTTTCCTACTTTAGTAGAGAAAAAATTCAGATGTAAATAAGAGTACGTGCAATAGATTGTAAACTGTAAAGTTTTTTTAGTAGTCTCAAATGGCACAGAAAAAAAGCACATTGGAATAGTAGGATGTGCGGCGTAAATGTCAAACAGCAATTACAATGCACATGTACATAGCTTATAGCTTTGCCCAGGGAAGAAATGTGCTAATTAATTTGGCCAAACGAGGAGAGATCAAGGATGCCCAATTAAGAAGATAGGATTAGCATATAACAATTAACGCTAAAGTTATAGTAGAATGAAAAATTAATAGAGGAGTGATTTAGCTAGGTCTAGATCTGAACTTGCCTGATGCTTATTGTTGTAGCAGTCTATGCAAGCCTTTGCATGGAGACATTCACTACATAGACGAGCGGCTAATTGTGGTGGGAGAAAATGGAAACAGGCAATCCCCAAGGCTATTGCATCTTCATCAAAGCTATCATCCCCCTGCACGCCAGTCAGAACAACGTGGTGGGGCTAGTATCCAATTAAGACCGCATCAACAAACTCGGCTTGGTTGAGTGAGCTACAGTCCAGATAATCCAATTAGCTATGAGTAATTACCAAAACACGGGGTTAGGTTAGGTAAGCACACCGTTAAATCACTCCTCTTCTTGATCGAGGCCAACATGTCAAGCAGAGCTTGAATATAGAGCCGTGTATACACACCGTTAGCATGATGGCTCCATTGCACACTCCAGTGTTTCTCCAAATTAATATATGGTGGGTTAATTAGACTTCCTCTCTAGTGTTTTCTGAGTGAAAAATGCTAGTAGGTAGCTAAATTACCAACTACATGCATGCTCAGGAGAAATGCCTTACACATACATACTGAACCACTTGAGGTCATCCAATGTATTAGGAGTTGAATCAGGTTAAATATATTGATGTTTGAGACTCTAATAAAAGATTCAAAGCATAAATAAACACAACTTGTATAGTTTGCTAGCTGCATTTGGGCTCTTATTGGGCTTTTGGTGGGTCAAGTCGTTACACACATACTATCTACTAGGCATAAAATCAACAACCCACATGCCTCACCTTCAGTCTGCCTCCGTACTCTTTGTCTGCTCCAAGGAAACCGCAAGGCTTGCGATGAACCCTTGCTGAAACCCTATGCCCCGCCTACTTACCCTAGTGCACGCACGAAATCATCATGCTGTCGGCTCACCGCACGCATGCACAAAGCTGCCGCGCCATTGGCCTTCTTGGCTACGAGCCACGTATCGTTGTTCACAGCCAAAGCACAAAGCCACCGCATCATTGCCCTTCTTCATTGCCCCATGTCCCTCTACGCTGCTGTAATGCCGCCCACAAGCACAGCATGAAATCACCGCACCGCTTCCAACTCGTGTGTGTGGGGCGCTATGGCTGCTTGTGACTTGGTGTTGGCTCTTAGAGGGATTAGGGTTATCGAGTTACTTGCCACTGCCTACGCTTCCACAACCCAAGTAGTCAACTTCTTCCTCCCCAAAAACCTTCGAGCTTTGCTCTTCCTCTCCTATGGCGGCCGCTGCCAAAGACAAGCACCAGGGGTCCATGGGTTCCTTTGGGCGACCTGGGGCAACTGCCTTGGTGGTGATTCCACCACTGGGGTGGGGGGGCTCCAGTCATCGGAGGGTAGGCTAGAGCCTAATGAAGTCCCTCGGTGGCTCCACCCCTGAGTGGGATCAGGGGGAGATAAGAGAAGAGGGTAGGGCATGAGAGATTGGTTAGTTGTTCCCTTAAGAAACAATGGTTAGTTGCCAAGAATCAGGGAGAAGAGATATGATTTGTTGAGAGTTAGTTAGGGCCAAAGCCTTCCCTATGAACCCCATGGATTTTATAGTCTGTAGATCCTCGTATGCAGATAATGTTAGAGGTAGTATGCATAATCCTATAGTAAGTAGTAGTAGCAAGCCCCCTCAATATGCACAATCCTAACTCGTAGTATCATACATCATAGCATGGCAAAACAATTACATGCTGCCTAAAGGCAATTAGCATTAGCAATCTTGAATTGCCTAATGGAACAGTTGTGCACTCAACTCCCTATAATCTATTGTGATGACATTTTTTATACCTCTATCAAAACAAAAAAAAATGATGTATCAAAACACCAAACCAAAAAAAATCCCAATTAATCGTCCACAGGCTTGACAATTTGTGGGTGGCGGGAAGGGAGCAGCGCAACGGCCAAGCGGGAGCGCGGCATCGGGAACGTAGCAGCATCTCCAACTCACTGTCATCATACTCTCTCCAAATCTAGGTGTACTCCACTTACTCCAGTTATTCTCTTTCTTGCTCTGTTCTGCTCCGCTCCGGTTCTTTCTGAAGTCTAGCATCCGCTTTCTTCGTTCTTTCTAATGGATATTGTACAAAAAAAAAATACAAACTTTGCATTGGACAATGGTCGGTTAGTTGAACCCTTATTACATATGTTTTACATACTAATTTTTACTATATTTTGCTCTATGAAAGGAACATTCAACTTCCTCTTAGATGGGGTTCTTGCTGACAGGAAAAAGAGCAAAAAGGGTAGAATCAGCAATGTATATAACTTTCATTAATCTCTATTATTTGCTATTTAATTTATGCCATTATGCTCGTCTTATGTTGCCTATTTCTTTTAAGAAACTATTAATTTTTATATTTTTTGTATTGTTATTATATCTATATATATATATTGTTATATCGGTATTTTAGGTTAAATAGAATGTTATAGTATTGATGTATCGATATCATGTATTCGAGTAATCCAGCTTTAAAGTCAGAGCACCCATGTAAAATTTCTGGATCGGTCACTGTCGTGGGCTGGCTGGAGTCGGCCGTCACAGAGCGCGGTACCGATGGTGTGGCACGGAATCGGTTACACTCTCATGCGAAACGTAAGGGGAGCAGAGGTGGAAGGTGTCGTGTCGTCTCGGCACGTGCATCTATGAAAAAGGGGTCTGGTGCATCGCACGGCCGGAAACGCCTCCTTTTTTCCCCTCGATGGGACTCGTCTGGAGACCCTTCCTGTATCTTCACGGTTTCAGCATGTCGTGTGTGTGATGTTACGTACGTCACGTACGCAAGTTGGCCCGCGGAGCCATGATATGTATTTGTTGACCATATCATGTATGCAGCCAGGCCTATGTATGTATGTCGGGTCACGTATATGTTGTAGGGACGAGACAACTAAGCGCTCTCCATGCACTGTATAAAAATGAGAAAAAGGTGAGGATTAGGACACGTTATTGACGAATGACGACATCCGGTTAGCACAAAATAATAGTACACAGCAAAAGTTTGTAGAGATGAGGATTGAAGAGTATGTTTTTAATAGAGAACAGGAGGGATTTAAATACGAGCCACTGTCCATTCACTTCATATACACGTGGACATGCAATCCATAGTTAGGAGAGAAGTCGAGATGATGGGTACGTCGAGCCAGCACGATAAACTCAGCATGGAGACGCAAGCAGAACGATTCCCAGTATTCGCTATATGTGCATGTCATGCAATTTGAATTTACATGAAGTGGCACATCCAAGCCATCTAGGACGTTGATATTGGTTGGATTCGGTGTTAGCGAACACGAAGTGCCTACTTGGTGAGCCGTCAAGTGCTACGGTGACACCGGGCACCTCTTTCGGTGGCAGACCAAACGCAAGATTTCGTTAGATTGCTAGTATCCGTCGCAGTTTGGTGGTGCGAGGCTTTGCGTGCAGCGCATGGCTGTCATAATCCCAACCCAACCGTGCAAATACGGCCTACGGCCCTACGCACAGGGACGGATCTGAAACAAAACTGAAATTCATAAAGAATTTAAATTTTTTAATTGATTTTGATTTTTCTTGAATCTTGACTTAATTCCGCACTCATCTCAGCCAACTATGCACTACTTTTTCCTACCGTATCGTCCCTTCAGTCTTTCTGTGCACACGCACTGTTCACGGAACGAAAAGATCACCGTTGTCCTGATCTTTCCACTGATGTACCTTCCTGTTTCTTCCCGCCGTTGTCACGCCACTGCAAATTATCAGAGACCGTACTCTCTCGCCTATCCCGCCTCTGACTTCGGCCCCGTTTGGCACAGTTCTAGCTCCGAGATCTATGCTGGATCTGTAGTTTGTTGACTAAATTAAAATGATTTAAATATTTTTATTTAATATATAATATAAATGAAATGAGTCATGTAAATGCACTTAACATGCCTGCAACTCTAGATCCAGGATTTCCTAGAGCTACAGATGACCAGCTCTAGAGCTCTGCCAAACGGCGCCTTCCTCTTAAATGCTCTCGACCACGTGCCAGAGCAGCCGTCGTCGTCCCTACTCTTCCCGCCTTCTCTGCTCTTTCTCACGGCTGACAGCACCGTGTCGTAAATTCAAGTACCCTGGAACACACCACTGCCAGCTTGAGTCACCGTACCATAACCCTTAATTGCCGCGACCCTTACCTAGACAGCCTCGTCACCGCCTCACCGCTCTCTCTCAGCGCCCTCACTGTACCTTCCCCTTACGGCCGAACTGACACGCTCTGCAACTTTTGACCGCCGCAATGCCGCGCCCGAGGCAACCCACACCTTCCCTCAGCCAGCAGTGTTGCACCCTCTCGTGCCTTTTCAACCTAACCACATGCCGCCTCACCGCTAGAGCCGTCCTTATGCCAAACCACCATGGGATGGCTATAAGAGCTCGAGACCCCCCCCCAATCACGACTTTGGTGTTCAGCAAGCCACCCCCATCCTCAATCGCCCTATCAACCAGAGCTTCACCAACGATCACCAGGAAAACATCAATGTAAGCCAATTTTTAATTCTTGCTAATTAGTCGATTACATCTCAATTGCTTTTGTTTGTAGTTTCCTCACACTCCTATCAACACCTCCAAAGCACGACACTAACTTCCCGTGCCCCCTACTGCTCTAGTGACTAGCGCCGCTCCCCGATCAAAGGAGGCCGCCGTGGGCAGCCCAACCTGGTGAACCCCTTCTCAAACCACCACTCCCCTAAGCCTCCACCACCTCCAAAGATGCTCAATCGCAAATGCTATTTTTCCCTTAACCTACCATTAGCCCCTAGGCCATCCAAAAGTCCCAAGATGGGAAGGCCTCACCACCGGCGATCACCTAACTTCCAGCTACTTCCGAGCCCAAAAATAGAATCCTTGTAGCACCAAAAACCCACCCATGGTCACCAATTGTTGTCTTCAACCACTGGCGGACCCAGGGCCCGGCGACCCTGGGCCCCTACCCGGGCTCATCTCCTATGCTCGATGTGTGCAATCTGATGTGAAATGAGCTTAGATAACTTTCGGTACTGCTTGTCTACGTTTGCGTGGAACTTCTCTTGGTTGCTAAGGAAAAGCTGACAACAAATGAAAACAGAAACAAAAGGTAAAGATCAGAAAGAGAAAAAATGATATGTAAACACAGGATGAGAGCATGCGCAATGTTGCATGCCGCACCTGCTCCCCCTCACCGCCCTACCCTCATGCGCAATGTTGTCCCTTTAGGGCTGTGCAATATACAACTGAACTTCATCTATTCCAACTCTTGTAACATCTTCTACCCTTAAGGCCCACTACAACTTCCAAGCTGCTGCCGTGAATTACAGGGGCACGAGGATATAGCGTAGTAGCGCTAGTAAATGCGCGACGACGGAAGCGAGGCGTTCTTCGCCTAGGCTCATCAAATTCTCTCGGTCCGCCACTGTCTTCAACCACAGATCCTCTGACCGCTGTGTGCCCCGGAATCTCTGATTGCTACTCCACTTGGAATTCCCGACCGCTTCGTAATTGAAAGAAACTTCAACCGTATTGCTTCGAGTCCCGAGCAACCCCGCTCAATCGCCATTTGATGCTCCCAAGACGCTCGAGCACCGTCCGATGCTCCTAAGCTGCTCGAACGTCGTCCGATGCTCTTAAGCCGCTCAATCATCGTCTAATCTCCATAGTTACTCGGACGTCGTCCGATCTCCGTTGACTTGACGCTCGAACCTCAACCGTCCGTCTGACCTTGTTAGTCGTACGCGAACCCTCCCGAGTACTCAAGACTCCTCTATTCTTCGATACGGTGACGACAACCGATAATGACTGTAGCAACTGGACCAGCTGTAAACAGCAAAAACCCACAATGAACAGTACCAAATCCATTAGTGTTCGCAATACCCTAAAATACACATATATGTCCATTTTGTCTGTTTCGAACCCATCTAAACATTTTCTAGCTCTATTTTCCCCGAATAGACACTGATAAAACCCAAAACCACTAGAACACTGCTTTAAACCCAAACCCGATGCAGTCCAAACTTTTACCATTTGCCCAAACCTGTTCATATACTCACCTTAACCATTTTGAGCCGTAAAGTCCAGTCTTAATTATATTTAGCCTGAACGCACACTGATAAAACTCAAGCCCACCACGGTGTCAAATCGAACATATATCCAGTACTGTTTTGTCATCACTATTCACAAAAACCCAATAGCACACGTATAACCATTTCGACCACGTCGAACCCATTTAACTCATTTATACCCTTTTGACCATTTCGGACCCATTCTTACCCTTTTGAAATACCACAGTGTGTAGTTTTTCACAAAATGGTTATTGGTATAGGAGTATGGTAAAGGACATAGGCTGAGGTCTATGGATCAAACATGTGAAATTCCTGTGAGGGGAGTTGCTCCCACATAGTCAAATACTTATGGACATTTTACTTATTTCAGTTTAAGTGGCTAAGTCATAGGCTTAAAAATCCAATTATGATATAATATTAAAATTTTGGCTTTACGCAAAAGAAACATAAAACTATCCTTTGATTTAACCTAGCATATAGATGATAGCTCTATAAATGCATTCTGATATAGGGACTTACTGAGTACTGTTAGTTGTACTCAATCTCGCTATATTTCCACTACAACTGATACCAGAAAAAGAAAGACTGTTACAAGTTTTCATGTTAGAGTTACGACCGCACTCAAGCATTTCTGTTGGAGTTTTCTTCGGATCTTCTAATTGTAAATTAAGTTTTGCACTTAGACGCCATTAAAGCTGTTAAAATTGACTGTTGTGTCTTATTTTAATCAAAATAACCATTTTAAAATGTTTGTAAGTAGGTATAATACTCTTTCTATTTGCAACTGAACTTCTAAACTATTTGCAGGATGTACGATGGTCCTATTCGAAGTTATAGGATTTATCAATAGAGCAAGCATGAGCGATCGCCTGAGGACTGAGGTAGCCGTTGGTAACCCCCCTCCGCCTCCATCTCAAACTACCGTGCAGCCGACGCCCCTAGCCAAACTACTGACGCCCCCAGCCGCTCAGCACGCTGGCCGTCTGAGCGCAGAGCCTCAGACGCACGCTCGGACGGCTCGGTGACTTTCGGCCTTTTGGGCCATGGAGAACTGGTAAGTAGCAACAAGCAAGCCCAACTCAATGTCTCATTCTCATTGCCTTTCACTCCCAGGTTCCAGCAGTGTGAACCCTAGCCGAGCCGGTGGGAGGCGCGTGCGGCGCAGGCAGGTAGCGGGCTCGCGCAGCGGCGCAGTGTAGGCGAGCCGCGGCGGCGGGAGCGGGCGGCACGCGGCGTCTGGGGACTGCCCTATTCAAGAGGTTCATTTCTGTTGCTTGCCCTATTCTTGGTGTTTGTTTCTGCCGAGCGGTAAATTGACAAGCATAAATGCTAGTGTTTGGAAGAAAAAGACTGCTTCCTGCATTGTCAGGTTGTATAATTCTTTTGCTTCTCACCCCAACCCAGGGCGCCTCAAATAGCTCGGAGAATTTAAATCAAAGCTACGAGGCTGCTCAGCCTTTGGAGGTGATCCTCATGCCTTCTGTAATTTTCAGGGAATTTCCTGGTTCTATCTATGTGTTACTAGAATCTGAATATCCGATAGTAGAAGTTTATTACTGAATGAAACACTTCATCTATTTTTGCAGCTCACACCTAAACTCTCATTGCAACTCAAGCTCCATGCCTTCCTGCTATGGTCTTCAGTTGGCTTCTTGACGCCGATAGGGGTACTACTAATCAGAATCTCAAACCATGTTAAAAGCACCAAAAACATCAAGGTTCTTTTCTACTGCCATGTTGCTTCACAGGTATGTGGATGGAACTCTACTTTTGCAATTGCTCAATTTCTCAGAAAGCAGCAGAATGAAATTGCCTCGGGTCGATTTGTTCATATTCAATATTTTTTGCGAATTATATAAATTAATCTTAACACTTACTAATCGAACTACTTTTGACAGGATGTTACTTAGTCTTTTCTTCGAACTAGAATTTTCAATTATTTAGTATTTTAGTGGAAAATTATATAACTTCATTAGTGAGATACCATCTTGTACATTATATATTTATATTTATAACTTTATTGATGAATTGTGCGAATTTGTAATGTGGATTATGTATGTTTTATTTTGCTATTGTTTTTTTGGTCCATTATGCTCCGCCCAACCTAAACTTTTGTCCTAGATCCACCACTGCCTACTAGGCCTACTAATGGGTTTAAACCCAAACCAAAACTAATCGAATGCACAAAAGATTTTTCACAGCCCCACCCAACCGAAATCACTTTTTACTTAAATCCAGTCCAGCCCAACCCACCTTCCACTTAAACTCAACACAACTCAACCCACCTTCCACTTAAACCCAACCCAACCCGAATCCATGGATTCAACCCACTTTCCAATCCACTTACTCGTAAAATTTCGGTATTTAGAATTTTAACCTTGTGTTCATATTATAAAATTTTTACGAAATTGATTAAAATTTATTGCAAATGATTCTGCGTGTAGGGGAACTACTCTGTGCAAATTGATAGGGCTAGACGTAAATTGTGGCCCCACATGTTTTTATAGAAAGTTTTCGTAAAACTTCGGTATTTGAAATTTCAACATCGCGTTCATACTATAAAAGTTTCTTGAAATCATTTAAAATTTATTGGAGGTGATTCTACATATAGAGAAGCTACTTTATGCAAATTGGTAGTGCTAGGTGCACGCGTGGGCCCCACATGCTTTTATAGGAAGCTTTCGTAAAACTTTGGTATTTAAATTTCAACCTCGTATTTACACTACAAAAATTTTACGAAATCAATTAAAATTTGTGGCAAATGATTCTACGTGAAGAGAAACTTCTCTATGCAAATTGGCCGGACTAGGCGTACACATGGGATCTACATGCTTTTTATAGGAAATTTTCGTAAAACTTCGGTATTTAGAATTTCAACTTCGCGTTCACACCACAAAATTTTCTCAAAATCAATTAAAATTTATTGAAGATAATTCTGTGTGTAGAGGAGCTATTCTATGTAGATTGGTAGGGCTAAACATACACATAGGCCCCACATGCTTTTATAGGAAGTTTTTGTAAAATTTCTATATTTGAAATTTCAACATCGCGTTCACACTACAAAAGTTTGAAATTTCAACATCGTGTTCACACTACAAAAGTTTTACTCTAGGGCGTAAAGTTTATAACAAGATAGTAACATTGTATCTGTAAAATATCAAGAAAATTTCACTTTCTCCAAAATATTTACGTGCCCATATTTTTACGTAATTACTTGAATTTTAACTTTTCTTTTTATCCCTCTTTTCCTTTTCTCTCCTTTTCCCCAATCCATATTTTTTCCCCTCTCTTATTCGTTTCCCCTCTTCTCACTCCTCTCCTTTTTCTTTTCACATGCATCGTCGGTCGCGCCTTGGTCTCCTCCCCGATCTCTATTTCTTCTCCCGGCAGCCAATCACCCTTGCCATTTCTTCTCTAGTCTTAGCTCTCTCTCTCTCCCCCTCTCCCTCGTCGTCTTCCCGTCTTAGGCCTGTCCAACTCCTCCCCATCCTCTGTTGACTACTCGCTGATCCTCCTCTAGGCCTCCAATGCACCGCCTTACCGCCATCGCCTAGCCTCCACCCTCCTCCGCTCCTCCCCTTCCACCGAGCTGCCATGGCGACCCATCATCCTCTAGGCTTTAGATTTATGCCCTCCACTGCCCCCACCGCCCCTCCTCTTTCCCTCCCCCTCCACCCCAGTGCCGGCCACCCACCCCCCTCTGATGTCTGCTGCACCTTGTCTGACTCTGGATCGTCTAGATCTGACTTCGACACATCCACCTCCCCACTCGCATTGGAGCACCCGCCGCCCTACATCCTCATTGTCAGATCTTCATGGGAATTTGAGCTCCAGATCAAGCGGTGAGAGAGCATGCTCTACGGCCCTAATGCCCACTTGGGGGCTTTAGCTGGCGCGCATGGGTTCTATACCAACCCATGCTGTCGTTCCCGTCTTCATGGTGGGCGGGAAAGGCATTGATGCTTGACCATGGTGGTTAGGACACGACGGAGGTGCCTGAGCGAGGAGCCACAGTGGTCGTGGCCTTGGTGGCTGCTGCCACCATCGTTACCGCCTCCTATAAGTACATAGGGCTGTCCTAGGGTTGCGCCAACCTATCGTGCCCTAGACCGCGCCTGGGCCTCACTGGAGACAAGTCGTGCCAACATGGCACGGTACGGTAGTGTGGTCGTGCCGGGCCAGCATGGTCTGACACGGACCAAAGCCCACGTGGGCCCATGTCAGCCTGGTTTGACTCCCAGGTCTAATCCCTAAATGAAGGTCATCCCCATAAAAACCTTTTCCAGCCTCAAAGGCCCGTCATATCTACAATGGATGCTCGGTATCAAGGGCAAGGAGAAATTGAAATTCGTAAAGGGTTCTTCGATTTGCCTTAATGTCAGCCATGCAAAACTTGATCTGACAGTTCTGTAGGCCTCCACCTAGGCGTCGGGGATTCGAGTCCACTTATTGTTGTTTAGAATCCACCACCGCACATGCATTTGGTGGTGGCAATGCTACAACACCTGCATCTTATGGCGAACTTGCACGATCTGTTTGTGGCCCACGGTTAGGGCTGTAAATAAATTGAACTTGAGCTCAGTAGAAGCTCGAACAGAGTTCGAGTTAGTCTGAGTTAGAGTTCGAGTCTAGATCTAGACTCGAACTCGACTCGAGTAAGCTTAATAACAGTCAAAACAATTTAACATACACTAATTTCAACAATAAGAAAAGCTCAAACTCGAGCCCGTCTCGAGTAAATTCGATAATAGTCAAAACAATTCAACATGCACTAATTTTTAAAAATAAGAAAAACTCGAGTTCCGGTCGAGTAAACTCAGTAAAAGTTAACATGTATCAATATTCAAGCTCAAATCGAGCCCTAACGAGCTATCAGAGTTTAGCTTGTTGAAGTTCGCGAACTCGAGATTAAGCTCGAGTTTAACTCAACCTCGAATCAAAACTAGAGCGAGCCGTGCTAACTCAAACTCGAATCAAAATTAGAGCGAGCCGTGCTCAAGCAACCCATAAGCCTTGAGTTTTTTTTATATAGCCATATCCACGGTCACTCGATGATAGGTCGGAACCGGTCGAGGCAACTGGCCGAGTTGAGGCCCATGTTCCAAAACTCTTCGTAGTACTCCTGGTAGGTGAAGGGCCGGTAGGCCGGAGGGTGGTCGTCGTCCACCAGCGCGTCGGCCGGCGCGATCACCGCGTCCTGGGACGGACAGTAGAACGTCGGCACCGAGATCCTCTCGCTCTCGCTGTTCACAATCACGCGATGGAGCACGCTCTTGTAGCGATCGTTACTCAGCGCCTGCACGAAATTATTTTAATCAGCATATGTAGCCAACTAGCCATAGCCAAAACGTCAGTAGGATTGCTACTTTTTACTACTAGTTGAACATCGATCTCGTAGCCTAATTAAGAAGCAACAGTTGCGAGTATGGTAACCTGTATACCTGTACTTGATCTCCGATGTTGATGACCAGCGCGTTGGGCACGGGGTTGACGGCCACCCAGCGGCCGTCGCGCTGGACCTGCAGGCCAGACACGCCGTCCTGGAGGAGCAGAGTGATGGCATTGGGGTCCTTGTGTTCCGGCAGCCCGTAGGTCAGCTCGGGCTGCGGGCACGGCGGGTAATAGTTCACCGCCATGTGCTGCGCGTGCCGCCCCATGGCCGTCGCCATGTGGCCTCTTTCGTGTCCAAGGCTTTCCGACATCGCCTCGAGCAGCCTCAGCGCCAGCTTTCTCGCCTCCGTCGAGTAGGTGCCGACTACTTGCCTGTCCAGTCAACACAATTTGTCAATTTACCATGCCGCAGTATGTGGATACATACGAGTTTACGGCTTAAATTCAGTCTACTACAGGAGTTTTGGGAATCTTCGACCAATTATTAACAAAGGGGGTACAAACATGTGGTCGTTATCTAGGTTTTGAAGTAAATCCGGTGAGAAAACCACCACCACCTCGCAGAAGTGTTCCTCGTCGAATACTCCTGCTAAACGGCCGTTATGAGTACTGAATAATGCTATTCTTACGCACTGTGTACTCCTTGAGTCTTGACTTCTTGCCAGCGTAGAGGATGGGTTTGGGACATGGTCACCAGGCCAATGTGATGTACAAGACCGTACTAGTCGTGTTTTGACTACACTAATCTTGTATAACCATGTTGGTCTTGTTCTCTGAATCCCAACTTCTTGCTAACGTAAAGGCTGGGTTCGAGACATGGTCATAAGACTAATATGATTGTACAAGATTATACTGATTACATTGGTCTTGTATGATCACGTTGATTAGCATTATTGATTAGCATTTGAGGGCTAACAAAAACCCTTAAGCGCAGAGTAAAACAGAGAGTTAGAGATACATATCCCTAACTAATCCTAAAAAGGGTATTTAATGCTAAAACAGAACCAATCCATCGACCCTGTGTCGCGTAGTCTTCCCGTGCGCTATCCCGCATCGCCTAGCGACGCCCCCTTCACGGCGTCGCACGGCTTCCCCGGCGTCCGCGTGCATTGTTGCCGCCAAGTCCCGGCACCACACCCTAGCGCCGTTCAGTCCACGCTCCTCCTCCCAGCGCCTCTCCCCATCGCTGTCCCGTCCAGCCGATCGAGTCAATGGCTACCAGGTTCGTTGTGATTCCCTAGTCCCCTAAATTTCCCCCCCTTTCCGTCGTTGCATAAGGGTTTTTTTCTCCCCTGATTGAATTATGAATTAATCTCATGGTAATTGCTGTTTACTTGTTTAGTGAATTAGCCATTCGTGCAAATTCTGCTATGTTTTGTGCTCGTCTCCTTGGGCTCTGTATCCAGTACTTAAGATTAATCAAGCATTAAATAAGGAACTGCTTATTTAAACCGAACAAACACAAACTGCTGTTCTGTGAAGCACACTTCAGCCTGTCGTGGTCGTATTCTGGAGGAGTGTTATGTGTGATTAGTTCTAGAACATATAGGTTATGTTCCAGCTCTCATTGCCTGCGAGAAAGCTTTTCGTCCCGCTCGTTTCGGTTCGAGCTTCTAGCTTATTTTTCACTATTAATAAATTTCGTCTTTTTTCTGAATGTTTGCTTTTTAAAGCTGTTTTGTCGGTTTTTTCGTATTCATTTGCGTTGTCCGTAATAAGCTAACATATTTTTTCTATTTTTAACTTTTTAAATTTAATTACGACAAATAAGCCATCTTCAACTACAATGTAATTTTAGCCAGCTACAGTGCAATTTCAGTCATAAGCTACTATTTTTCAACTTATCTGAGCAGGGCATGACCTTCAATTTAATAACAAAGTTTGCAGTTTGCACCTTCTTGTGTTGTGGCAACACAAGTCGGATCTGCACCAAGTAGTATTTGAAAATCTTCCAAGCGCTTGTTGTGAATTTAGCTGCAAGTGCATGTTAATAGAATCTAAACTATTTCTACTGTGTGCTGGGGCGTGTCGCTTGTTCTTCACTACTTTCCTTTTCTTTTTTTCCTAGTCGCGTACTGTACTTCTACAGGCAACAATTAGTCATACTTTTTGTGGCTGATGCATCACCTCATCAGAAAATATAAGTTCGATCTTATATTGTTTCACTACTCACATTTATCTTTTAGTTGCTCTATACTTGATCACGATTTTGAATGCTTGTACAAAAAAAGGATGAAGGAGCTTCAATATACTTATGCTCCAAATTTAGTTGTTGAGGATAAGTTTTCCTCACCATTGATTTTGTCCTTGGAGGCTTAGCACTAATCAGAGAACCATATGTACCAGAGGTTATTGCTATTATGGTTTTCAGGTAAAACAGCCATGGCTAAAATTTATTTCAAAACTGATTTGGGATTTTTTTTTTTAAGTACAGAGTTCGGCACCTTCAGAGCATGACACCGCACATGTAATTTCAAGTGTATAACTCTATGTAAATGTCAGGTGAGTATTTAATTTCATTTTTTTAACCTGTGACATAGCACATGCATTGCCTGCAAGTAAGAAATACTAGACAATACGCATGTCCTTTTTTCTATTTGGAACATGTCCTTTTAGGTATGGAACTTATATTGGAACAAGCTATTTTTTCTGTGCTGCATCTAATTAATTAGCTCCAGTTTGCTCAGTAACTTATGTGCCCCCAAAATGTTGACAAATGTATGCATAACTACTGGCGCTGATCAACTCGGCTTCGGCTTCTGGCTTATTTTCCACTATTCATAAGTTTCGTCTTTTTCTGAACTTTTGGCTTTTTGTTGAGCTTTTCTGCCGGTTCTTTTTTTCCCGTATTTGTTTGTATTATACGTAATGGGCTAACATATTTTTAATTTTTTTAAATTTAATTATGCTAAATAAGTCTCTCAACTACTGATTGCTTTTTCACCAACTCTGATGTTTTTCACCATAAGCCATGAGCTTTTCAGCCGAACCGATCACCACCAGAATCTCGATCACTTCTTTGTTTTTTTGCATAAATTAATAGTTATTTGTGGGATATACGTAAAAGTGGCATTGATATCAGTCCCACACTAATCTCAATGTGATCACACAAATGCTCCGCTCTAAAAATGATCACATGTGTCCTCTTATAGTTTCCTATATATGTCAATGCAGTTGTTATAACTGATAAAATCTTTGTTATTAATTTCATAGGGTTCGCAATGAAGCATAATTGATGCTTGAGAAGCCAATAGTTGTCTACAAAGGGCTGCCCTGTATGCAATCACCGAGTTTGGTGCGATAGAGAGTCTCCATCTGAAGATGAGAATGTGTTAACAAAATTCTAGTTTTAGGGTTGGTCTTCAATTAGGTTAGCTGCTAAAATGATGGTAATGAGTGAATTTTTCATGTTCCTAGATCTGTTTACATTTTCATTATTGGATGCAAAGAACTAGTTGATGTTATCAAATTTGAATGGTTAAGTGGTCGCTGCTACTAGAGTAATTGATTGTTTCTGCTTTGTTCTTACAAATATGTGGTTGCTAATGTCAGAAAAAGTACGCATTGCGATGCTTTCTACAGTAAAAGGGTGGTCGACATTAATGTCAAATAAGTGGTCGTTAATGTCAGGAAAGTGTGCTATGTACGGTTTTAGAGCATCTCCAATGGTTATAGCTAGCAACTAACTATAAGACTTCCACATCATTTATATAGTACACACTAAAGTTAGCATTCTAAAGAAATATCTATAAGGATAGCTATTTGATATTTACATGCACACACAGAATTTATAGATGCTGCATTGTTTGGCGTTATAGACTAGTGCTTAGAGCATCTCCAATAGTGGCTTATGAGCTAGCTCTAAGTATATTATTTTGTATTTTAATAGAAGAGAGAGAAAAACTATCTCTTGATCAAGAGCTAGGCTCATACACACATTCCAAGATTATGTGAGAGTGTCATGTGAGGCTATTTGTGTTATGAGCTATGTGTTAAAAGTTAGTACTATTGGAGAAGTTGTCTTAGAGCTAGCAACTAGCTCATACTGTTGGAGATACTCTTAAGGAAGAGGTGGCTCGGTTTTTTTGCATACTCTCTTTCCTCCATATAAAATATATGCTGATGTGTATATGCATATAGCTAGCTGATTCAGACCATTGGAGATGCCCTAGCGATGAAATATGTGGGCATTAATGCTCCAACAATGACCATAGTAGCGTTGGCAACAACCAAAAAGTGACTGTTGTTGCTTCATAATTACCGATGATACACTATCCTATCATTAAAAAAATAACGACAGAAAATTATATGTGGTTGTTAATTCTATTAATGATAAACCCTTTAACGACGACTGATAACCACGGAATTGTGGTCGCTAATGACTATTAACTACCACATCTTGATTTTTAAGGGCTGTATTTCTCGTCGTTAATATTCGTTTCCGAAGCAGTGGTCATAGTCTACAACTCGACCCATTTAATTACTACCTGAATAGTTCCATTATTTGCCTTTTTTTTTCTGTTGTTACCAACCTGCTCAAAAGAGCTTTTTTAAAGTGGATTATGGCTGAAAAGTACTGGCTGAAAAAACATTATAACCGACAGAGATTTATTTAGTATAATAAAATTTAAAAATTTAAAGATAGAAAAAAATGTTAGCCCATCACGTATAATGCAAATAAATATGAGAAAAAACCGGCAAAAAGGTTCAAAAAAGCCAAATGTATAGAAAAAACAAAATTTATAAATAATACAAAATAAACCAGAAGTCAGAAGAACAAGCCGGGTAGAACCTGAAACTCCTCTTCAAAGAGGTCAACGACGCACATGTTAGTTCAACGTCCTTTTTTGACTAAGTAATCAACGGGTCACATTGAATCATTGAAAGATTTGGCACGAACAGGATTAAGGACCAGAGCCAATTAATTAGTGCCGTTGGTGACCATCTGCAGGGAAATTGATTCCGACACGACATATGTTCGATCGAGCGATGGGCGTTCACCTGAAGTTGGGCGGGTTTGACGGCCACTGGTCGATGAAGCTCTCGAGAGGGTAGCAATGCAGGCGCAGGAAGTCGCGCCAGTTGCTCACCTTCTCCGTGCGCACGTTGAAGCTCGTCGACAGCCGGATCGCCTTCTTGGGGTCGTCGGAGTAACATTTCAGCCGCTCCGACTCCGGCAGGTGGAAGAACTCCCTCGCCACGTGCAGCATCCCCTCGACGACCGCCTCCGGGATGCCGTGATTCGTGACCTGTATGTATGACTACTGCTGTCAGATTTTTCAAGTTTCGTCGGTCATCGTACATCGGTGGAGAACTGATCAAGCCCGGCCACCAACTGTGCACGTACGTACCATGAAAAATCCGTCGGTTTCGCACGCCGAGCCGATGGTCTCGACGACCTTGTGACGCTCCGGCCCGTCGAGTTGTTTCAGGTCGATCAGCGGAATGCCGGCGCCGAACTCGTGGTCGACATTGGCGAGGTCTGGGCGGTCTCCGACCGGTCTAATGTGGCTCGACGGGACTCGCCCGGATTGTGCCACCAGATCGCTAAGGAGAGCCTTGGCAATCGCCGGCGCCATGTTATAATCCAGGGTGGCTGGATGCTGCACTTGCTGGCTGCTAGTATTGCCACTCGATGCTGTGGTTAATTAATGTGATCTGAGTACATCTTCCAGTTTGCCTTGCCCTTTTATAGGCAAAACCGATGGCAGGCACAACAGGGAAAACTTAGCAGCTAGCATTGATGGACACCGAATAATCGAGTATAAATTGACTTGAGCTAGCACTGTGGTTGTTGTAAAACGTATGGTAGAAATAGATAACTAAAAGAACGAAAGACGTGAATTTAATGTAGAAAATTTTAGCAAAAAAATATAGATGTACGAAGATGAAAGTAACTATGTGATAAAAGATTACAAGCACAAAGAACTTATGTATATCTAAATTGTGCGACAACAAAGGTACATGTATAAACTATGAAACAAGAGCCTTTAACGAAGAAGAAAATCGAATCAGAGTTAGTTGTGTCGGCCGTTGCCATGTCTGACATGGCTTGGTGAATATGTTCGCTTGGACATGGATTCGAATTTGGGTCATACTTTAACAATCTTCACATTAAGATGAATTTGCTCCTGCAGCCGAAATATGAAAATCTCATCAAAATAAGTCTTCTTCAACAAACTTTGTGCCTCGAAGGTACACTAGACAAATCTTCAATAAGAAAGACCGGAATAGTCTTATCCAAATACTTCTCGCGAACAAAATTGAGCAAATCACCAGCAGGTTCAAACACACATCTATCAACAAAGTAGATGAACAAATCTGCGTCTTTAGTAGTTCATAACCCCAATAAAGTTTGAATCTGTGCAAATGATCTCCTGAAACAAATGTTTAATCATCAAATGGCATAAAGCCAAAATATTACCTATGGTGCTAAATAGATAGTGAAGAACTCATATCATAGAATTTGACATGCTCTGTCTGAAACATAAAACTTAGCAAACAATACCCATTAGATAGCAACCTGCACGTGTGGCCATCACTTACATCAAACTGCCGACTTTAAAGGTATGTAAATTCCATGACATGGTTAAAATTGCTGAAACTATACTGTAGTTGATGGCTTATTTGATATAATTAAATTTTAAAAATAGAAAAAATAGGTTAGCCCATCACGTATAATGCAAACGAACATGGAAAAAAGAACTGGAAAAAACTCAAAAAGAACCGAAAAGTAAAAAAAGACGAAATTTAAAAATAGTGAAAAATAAGCCAAAAGTCAGAAGCACAAGTCCAAACAAACGGGGCCTTAACAGGTCGAGGAATCTAAAGTTGTTGTCAGTCTGTTTGGTGCCGACTTGAAATTGCTACTGCTATTTGTCAGCACTCAACCCGGATGGTGTTTTCCTTCCCAAAACATTCTGCATTTGCACTCCATCGACACCGGTAGCCTGCCGGGCTCGGCAGCCGGCAGTGTGCCGTGAACGTTATCACTACGAATTTACCCGCAGGAGCATATTAACCTGACACGTAGGTGCCACGCATAGCCTTACGATTGTGCTAAACCACAAGAAAGTGATGGCTGTTGCATAATTAAACCACGATTTTTCGCTATTGTGGGCACCGCCGTGCAATGGTGGCGAGCATGATGAGACATGCAAATGATAGGAATGCTATCGTGGTCAGAGCTGTAAACGAGTCAAGTTCAAGTGAGCCTGGCCATTTAGGCTCGAGCTCGGTAAAAATTTGAGTTGAGCTTAAGTTGGGATCTGAGCTTAGATCTAGACTCAAGCTCGGCTTGCCTCAGTCTAAGCTTGAATAGGCTCGAACTCGGCTCGTTGAAACTCGATAACAATTAAAATAATTCATTATGCACTAATTTTCAATAATATAAAAAGTTTGAGTTCAAACTCGGCTCAAGTAAACTCGATAACAGTCGAAATATTTCAAACATATACTAAGTTTTAACAATAAGAAAAAATCGAGCTCGAGTTTGACTCGGATAAACTTGATAAGAGTTAATATGTATTACTATTTAAACTCGTATCGAGACTCGTGAACTATTCAAGTTCGGTTTGGTGAAGCTCGCGAGCTCAAAATTAAGCTTAAATTTAGTTTCTTTAAAGTTTGAGCTGAACTCAAATCAAATTTTAAATAAGCCGAGGTTGAATAGCCTGCGAATCTCAAGGTTTTTTTACTGGCCTAATCGTGGGCACCATGCTCCGCAGCTTTCTTTTCAGCCGAAGGCGGCCAATCGTACGGCTATTCTTTTCAGCTAAAAAATATCGCACCACGCCTCCCACGCCACAGCCGCAAAATAAGGCGACAACAAACACTTACGGGCCCGGTGGCGGTATGGCGCACCGACTTTTCCACTGTGCGGGAGTGCTGCTGCGTCAAAGATATGGTCGATCTGGGCTCGCGATCTTTAGAGGCCAAGCACGCGGCCGTGGGGCAGCATTATTGCGATGGGAACTTTGACGCAGCAAAGCTCGAAAGCTCAAATCTCTCAAAATCTGGGAAACCTGCGATGGAGGTTGCTCGAGAAGCTGATGCTGAAGATGCCGATATGCTACCGTCAGCCCGGGTGACGTCTGCCCGATGACTTCACCAACAACCATCGGCGGCCTCCGCTCCGGCAGGCGGCCGCGAGCCCGGCGTGGCAAGCTTTGTTAGGTTCATCTGTTTTGTTTATCTAGCGCGTGTATTGCATTGGCTGCAGCGAGGGAGGAGTTAGGAGTGGTGTGAGGCTCTCTATGAAAGCAATCGAGCTAAAAGAGACGGGAACAGGCGGTGAGAGCAGTGGTGTGGTTCAGGCGGTGCTGGTGCATGGAGGGGAGAGAGAGCGGAGGCTCTGTTGGGGGAGGGAGCGCGCAGGCGAGGCAACCCTGGCGGCACTGCGGTCTCTGCAAGATGAGATGGTAACTCGGACGGAGAGGCGCACGCATCGAGCGGGGAAGGCTGAGAGCTACGGTGGGAGTGGTGGGAGTCAAACAGCGCAATGCGCGCGCGCGGGGGGGGGGGGGGTTCACAGGGAAGGGTGTGTGGCTAGGAGGTGGGGCCATAGCGTCAGGAGCTGGTAGGCGGGTGTGAATGGCCATGGAGAAGTGGTTGCAATTCTAGGCATGGCGCGAGCAGCTGCGTGGAGGGGAGGAACAGGGTGGTAGTGGCAAAGGCGGCTTCTCCAGGGGCGCCACCGGGTGAAGGAGATGGGAATGCAAACAAGGAAAGCAAGGATTAGAGGTGAGTTGCCAAATTGGGAGAGAATTTGGGATTTCAATCAATATCCAAAAAGCATTCAAATTGTTTGAATTTTTAAGGTGTTTCAGCTTTCTTTATTACATATATATATATATATATATTATATATATATATATATATATATATATATATATATATATATATATATATATATATATATATATATATATATATATATATATATATATATACACACACACACACACGAGTGTTTCATGCACTCAGGTGCCTAGGCACCCATATCAATACCCGTTGATTTGCTTTGAGATTTGCAACGTTTGATGTGGGTATCTTCAGATACACATAAAAAAAGTATATTTGAGATGTCAAACTGTGACGACCCGCATTATTACCATGGGGTAATAACGCTAGTCAACGGATTATTATTCGTTTTAGCCGATAAAACATCGCTCTAACGAATAATAAGCCTATCAGAATGTTGCAGCAGAACAATAATTAGAGACAAAACACGATATTACAAGAATGTCGCCACGCAGGGCTAAAATTTATTACAAAGCCTCAAGGGCTTAAATATCTCATACTAACACAACCTTCGCATGGAATGCCCACCTTGCCCTATTGCAATCCGAGTCCATGGTCTTCCGTCCAAGCAATCTCCCACCGACTTGCTATTCTCGAACCGACATGCTCCTAAGCAAGGGAGATTTATAGCAAGAGTGAGTATGTATACTCAAGAAGCGATATTAGCAAAAATGCACGAATGATTATCCATTTTCACTTTTAGGAATCTCAATTCCTATCCTCAATTTCTTGCCCAACATAGAAAATAAGGTTTGTTGGTCTTGAAACAATTACAATTTATTAATTCATAAAACTCACGAACATACGCATGAACAAAAAAACCCCATAAGTTTCCGTAATTCTCCTTTCCGAGACAGGCATGAATTCATGATTTGGATAGCATTGCGCAAGCTTGTATCACTTTACCCAACACCACTCTTGATCCTGGTGGCTTAGGGATTTCGCAATTCCTTAGATGCGCGCCTGCACTGCAGTATAGTACGTTTGCATCTATCTCGTAATTATATCTCCACCCAACTATTCTCACCAATGCCCGAGGTGGTTTCTCACCTCGCTCGGCGCCACGGACCTCGACATAGTTGTTGGTTGGGGCGGCCCGAGGTGGTTTCTCACCTCGCTCGGCGCCCACGGGCCTCGCCCTACCCCAACCTCCACTCGCGCTAATATATGCGCCTTGCATCCCCCACCCGACACCCAAACTCTGGCCCGGATCATGTGGGTTCCTGCGGTGGTGGAGGTCCCCACCCGCACCCGATTCTTGGCCCGGATCTTGTGGGTTCCTCCACGGGTCCCCACCCGCACCCAAGTCTTGGCCGGATCGTGTGGGTTCTCCCAACGGCTTAATAAATACTTACCCATGTGGAGAATATAACACTTTGATAGAGCTACTAATCTGTCCGTAAAAACGGGATGTTGGTCGATACGGTTTGGTATGGTCTGCTCACACTGACGGTTGGTAATTCCTTATATTCTATGCTTATGCAGAGGTCCCACACCTTCCCACTCATGACTGCCCGCAACCTCGCCCACCTTCTTACTTAACTTTAATGGCCAATTGCTCCATCGGTTGCCATTCATTTCTTTCTCTTATCTCTTGCCAATTCTCGATTTAAATAATCTTTTATTTATTTCATGCAGGTGATACTAGATTAATACAAAATACTTATTTTACGAAATATACTGAAGCTTTGATCAAAGGAATGCTTGCTCGAACTTTAACCATATATTCGGATTCAATTAGGATCGGTGAAGTCGTTCCGTAGCTTGGTTGTTGCTCGCAATTAAATACGTCGACTACGACTTAATTTACGAAAATATAATAACATATGAGGTGTCGATGTGCTTGTGCTCCTAAGGTAAGACTTTGATTAATTTAATCCGATCGTGGTAATCAAGGTTAATTTCGTACACTACTCGTCACTCGACATCATCGCACTAGCGCCCCGAGATATGGTTGATCTAGTAGGCATGCCCAACGTTTTATTAATTCCTAGTACTATTAATTAAATTATACTAAAGCGTCTTCGCACGATCTCCAAGTTTTATTTTAGCTAGATGCGAATTGCTACGGCTTATGCTATTTAAATTACTACGCACGGTTTAATTGGCGGCACAACTTCTAAATCATGGCTTACTATTTTAATTTGGTACGAGTTATTCTAGTCGTCATGACCATTCTAAATCTTCTAACGGCTATTAATTTATTCTAATAATTTAGAATAGTTATTAGTGGATTTCCACGATTTATATTCGACTAACAAAATTTAGTTGGGCATTTAAACGCGTAATATAATGATCTAAATGATATTATGATCGCTTGTTCGCATGCGTGCAATTTTCAGCCACGGCATCAATTAGTTTATTTTTAGGATCCAATAATGTTTACTAGGAAAATTCTATGATTTAACACTATCCCGACTAATTAAGTATTTAGCTATAATCTTGAATGATTTAATTAACAATGCATCAATTAAATTGGTACATGCTACAACTTTATTTTACAGATGGCAATACATTTATTCTAATCATCGTAAATATTGATTACTGGTCTTCTACTATTTAGATGGACCTAATCAATTTATCCGGTATTTAAATCTGCAATCAAAATGGTCTTAGACTATAGTACTCTAATTAAATCCGTATGCGTATGAGTTTAATCGACTCGCTTCTTTTTAAATCATCGGACCCGGTTAACTTGTTCCAATGACCTTAAATAACCAAAGGTGGATTTCTATAATTTAAATGCTATTAATCAAATTGTCCGAATAGTTAAATTTACCTTAAAATAGTTTAAACGACGATACACAAATTTTAATCCACCTGCGTACCAGTTTTAATCCATCGACGAGATTACATTTATTATAAGAACTTAAGAATTATCCTAGACTTCTAACTTAATCTATAGCGTCGAAGAGATGCTATTGTTTAAGTAATTAAACTAATCTTGCTAGATATACTTGCGACTTTCTAGGCTTTCATTTAAGTCCTAAAAGAATCTCTATCAAGTTTATACAATTAATAGTCGAATACAAAATTCCTAAATGCACATTTTAATCTTTCACCTTTTATTTTCTCTCTTTTCCTTTTCTTCTTCCTCTTCTTCTCCCTTTTCCTTTCTTTTCCTATTCTTCTCTTCTATCTCGGCCCCTTTTTCCCTGCCTTCGCCGACGCCTCACCCTTCTTTCTTTTCCCCACCGACGCCTCCTTTTTTCTCGCTCCGCCTCTCTCTCTCTCTCTCTCTCTCTCTCTCTCTCTCGGCCTCTCTCTCACGCCGACGCCGACGCGCGCGCCTCTCCTCCGCTTCGGGTCTCGCTGCCGCCGGTCCGGCTCCCTAACGCGCCGCCACCCTCTCGCGCGCCGCGCCTCGGCGCGCTCGGCGCCTCGGTGCCGCTCCCCTCACGCCGGCTCCCCGTCGCGCCGCATAGCTCCCGGCCAGATCGTGGCCTGTGCCCAGATCCGCGCCTAGCTCCTCTTCTCCCTTCTACCCCGGTGACCCGCTTTGAATGGTTCATGTGTTCTACCGTGATGAGTGCTTATGGTTTCTAGCCTATGTTGAATGGATTGAGTAATGGCATTATATGGATGTTGGGATTGTGGAGTTTACCTGCACTGGTGCTTGTGATGGATGCTAGGGTTTGGGGTTGGGGGTGGTAGCCGGTTGGCGGTGGCTGATGCTTGAGGCTGGCTTGCGGTTCTCCTGTGGCCGTCACGTCCGCATCTCCCTTCGGCTTGTCGGTTCTTCACTCCCTGGACCTTCGGCTCCACTCGGCTGGGGACTCCTCTGCGGTCTGGGGATTGGCTGTGAGAGTTGGGGAATGTTACCTTACCTTGCTTGTCCCTCTGTGCTCTTTCCTCTCGGTTTGGCTACTGGTATGCAATGTGGGATATTTTGGTGGATGGCTTGCCCGTGAGGCTTTGCTGGCTGTCGATGCTCCCTGGGCGTGGCTGCTCGGCCGGTGCTATCCGGTTCATCATGCGGTGGATATTTGCATGGTGAGGGCTTTGACAGTGGTTTCTCTGTTGTGGGTTTGGCCGAATGATTTGTGCTCACTGGTCTTTGCCTTGGTTGGATTCCTATGTTCGAATGGTTTGTATAAATATACTTTCGACGAATACCATTGTATTGCAAACTCTTAATTGTTGAGATGGTTATTTGGTTGAGATATGGAATTGTATATTTGTTGTAATACTGATTGTCGCTATTATGTAATGCAAATTGTAATATTTTTATTGGACTTGATATGAGTTCTCATTATCGATCAATGTATGTTATTGATTTTACCCTACACCATTGTAATTAACTCACGGTGTACTACGGATCGTTATATATATTTTAATTGACTTGAAAGTTTCTATTTGTCGAGTAATTGAATTTTTGTTCCTTATTTCAGTCCATACAGTTTGATATTCATCCTCGTTAATGAAATGGTAAAAAAAAACAACGCATTACGTTATCGCTCATTGATTCCAATTTATACGATTACGTAGAAAATTTTAAATTCCCTCGTATTTTTATATTATCATTTAAGTAATTAATCCTACTTAATGTTCTAATTTGCTAATTAGGGTTAATTAACGACGTGAGTTGTTACACACTTCCTCCTTAAAAATGATTTGAACTATTTTTCGAAATCGGAAATGAACTCAAAAGTAGGAACTAGTTGTGGTAGGTCTCTTATTGATACCATAAATATATCACGTGGTCGTGGATATTCCTATTTCAAAAAATTATTTTGGTAGATACACCTCCTATGCTTGTATCGCTCGTTGACTCCTCACATGCCAATATATGAAATTCGATATCAAGCTATATATATATCAATTATCGTTACCATAGTGATTTGGTAACCTTAGGATCGGAATTATAATTCATGCTAAGGTAGGAAAATCGATATATTTATCAATCTATTCTATATTTAGTTTGAATACTTTGAGTTTTTCTAACCAATGAGTATATACCTCCTTAATTCAAACTTTAGCTACCCTTAAATTCCTTTAGTTTGACATCTCAAAGGGCTATGGTTGATAGTTTAGTAGTGTGGTTCAATCAAAGCGGTGTTGCTTAAAGCAAATGGGTTGAAATGTCGCCTAGGCACCATGGTGCATGAAAGATGTGATATTAGATCATATTATATATGGTTTCGACATTATACTTGGGCTATCTATATATATGGGTATTTATATATGGTTATATATCCTTTCTTTACTGTAAGGTCCCTATTCGGATGGCATTATGGTGTTTGAAATTTTAAAGCAAGACTTAAATTGCTTTCCCTTTTGTAAGTGGTAGATAGCTAGCTTGTTAAACGTAGTTTAGCTCTTTAATTGAACATGTTTAGCGCTCAATTAGGTTACTAGGTAGGCCTAGAGATTTATTTGTTACATATACGGATAGGTATTGCCATACTTGTTTTGGGATTCAGTGGATTATATATCGATGATATTGAAAGAGTGGACATTTGCCTATTCATAATATATGTCCTCATGGAATGCATGAAAGAGTTTTACAAAGCTTTAAACACTATGGTGCAAGAAATATTTATATAGAATGATGCAAAGAGGTTTTGTGAAAATACTTATTTCCTAATGTCATGCAATCTGTTAAACAGTTTTCATTTGTATTTTTTTTTGTTCATGGTCAATGTGATTTTCGAGACTATGACAAAAGTTAAGCCATATATCATATATTCATGTCGGGCGTCTAGGGGAAATGCACCAAACATGGATAATAATTGTTCGATCACTCAACTCAAATGATTCACGGATAATGGGGTGATTAACCCGCACTCCGCAGCACTGTAGGCTTAGAACTTGCCGAATGCTTTCCAATCCGAATTACAACGGAAACAAGGTAGGTATAGATATCGTGCCATCGGCGCCGACCATACACTCCAAGAGGATGAGAATTAAGCAAGTAACAAGTTTTAAGGACGTGAGTATCTAGGGATAGATTATTAAGACTAAACAAAGATTTATTTGGTGAAATAAAGGCATTTAGCATCATTAATCGCCACCCTTGAGTTGCATAACTAGTTAGCGTCATTTTTTTCAATTACGAAATCATTCTTGTAACTCTCTTTCTGTCCACGGAATAAAGTGTATGTTTGATTGTTCTCTCTTATTTCATTTTCCCGCAAGTTCGATAGGGGACCCCGGGTCTTGATCATCAACATAACCATCAATCTAAGTCTTTAAAATTTGGATTTAGCAAATTAAGGGCTGGATTTTCTTGTTGATAATTATTTCAAATTAACATATCTCTAAGAAAACTATTGAATTTAAGCCTTTAAAGTTAGGACGCACCAAATTAAGGGCTAGAAGTTTTTATTTTCTTGTGAGAATTATTTGAAATTATTATATTTCTAACTCAACTATCAAATCTAAGCATATAAAATTATGATCCACCAAATTAAGGTTTATATGTTTTGTTTTTTTACGAGAACTTCTAGTATATTTGTTGTTTTAGCAATTGCAAATCACCTGTCATTATCTTTTAGTATATACTAATAGATTATTTATAAGCATACTTTCAAAACAAAACAAGAAACTTTTTTAGGCAAGCAACTGCTACAATATATAGTATCTGCAGTTCTTCATTTCGAGTTTGTTACCTAAGAGAAACAAGACCAATGTCTTTTTAATTGATATACGATAAGCTCACCTGGTATGTGTACTCTGCCGACTGCCCAAGCGTCCGTCAGTACTCTGAAGAAACTAACGCCGATCAGGTCGAAATGCCAACGTGATTGATATGCCGCCGACTTCGGCCTCGTTTTTCTTTCTGATCAAATGGATGTTAGCCGTATATAGTTCATGGTTGTAATGATGCTGATGAAATCGGCAATGCTGCCGACTTCACCGCCCTGGAGAAAAAAAGTGATGCGCGAGCCTGAGTGAAAGGGGCTCTAGTGGACGATGATTAATGGCCTGCCAGGTTTTTCTACTCCGGCGATTTCGTGCGTGGATCACACTGCAAAAAAAGAACGACCATATTTAATTTCCACGTGACGAAGAAATGAACTATGACGTACTGCACTACTCCTTGTCGACTGCTGGAGTGCTGGTTACTGGCCGGCGTCGCAATGTTTCTCCTGTCGACTGGGCTGTGGGCAGGATTCCCTCCAGTCGACTGGGCTACTACTAGCGGAAAGGGCTGAATTGCTTCAAGCGGAATGATGAAAATTAAGGGCCATCTTTCAGCCCACTTAGAAAGATTACAACTTATAGCCCATTTAACCACACGGTTGACAGTCCCCGCACACGGGACGAGCCCAGCCCACGGAAACGGAGGGGTTAGAGAATCAAAGAAAGCACTAGTAGTAGGAGACAAATCACGCGTCCGCTGCGTTCCACTGGACTGCGGCGCCCGAGAGATTCCACGTCCCGATAGCGCGGTACGAAGTGTATCGCGCGCGAGGCGCACTCACTTCACCGAGTTGTCCACCGGCGGCACGCGGATGCGAGCGCCGGGGGCCTTGGCGTATCGGTCTCGGCGGCGCCGCGGCGTGGCAGTTCCTAGGCGGCCCCGGAACCGGCCCAGTTAAGTTTCCTCAGAGGCGGCCTCCCGCCACGATCTCCGACATGCCTCACGCCCGCCCCCACGCCATCGCCTCGTCCTTCGCTTCTCCTTCCTTTCTCCACTGTGTCCACACGCGCTCGCTCCCTGCGCGCAGCTGCAGTGAAATGGGAGCGTATGCTTTAGTCTTGGTATGTGGTGTAATTACTGTAAGGTGTTAGTCCTACTAGCTGTATATGCCGACGTCTGCTGTTGCCAAGGGATACTCCAATCATTGCAACAAGACTGATCTTTTCGTGATGTGATACTACCAAATTTTCTCCCTTTCATGCTACCTGGTGCGAATAAACACTACCGTGGTTTACGTACAGGTCAGATTAGTGTCACATAACAAAAGTGATGGGATATACTAGTAGACGATTGGAATGTAGTAGTATACCACAAGAAGCGTCTATCCATTAAATTGCGAAGTGTTCGAAACACTGACCAAGTTTATAGGGCCTGCTCGGTTGGGCTGAAAAATAGTGATTTATAATTAAAATTACATTGTAGTTGGCTAAAATTCATTATAGTTGAAGGTGGCTTATTTGGCGTAATTAAATTAAATTTTAAAATAGAAAATATGTTAGCTCATCACGAACAACGCAAACGAATATAGAAAAAAGAACCAATAAAAAAGCTCAAAAAATCAAAAGTTTAGAAAAAGACGAAATTTATGAACAGTAAAAAATAAACCAGAAGTTAAAGAACTAAAAAAAAAGCTCAAATCAAAATAAGCGGGACGTAGATTGGAAAGCATACAATAAGCTAGTGTCTATACACTGAATTGCAAAGTGGAGAGCTCCATACACTGGCCAAGTTTAAGCTCATCCCCCCTTGGTCCAAGCACTGGCATGCAAGATTTATCCACGGCCACTGGATGAATATTTAGGATGCAACTGATCTGAGACAACAGGATTTTGATCGATTAATTGACCATGAACAAGCGGAAACACAACCTACTGAGACATGGCCATACACTATGAGATGCGCTGTAAGTTGCAAACTCGGAACGATAGGAAAAGAGCGGGAAAAAAAAAACCCTTCAAGCTCAGGCCACCGCTACTGTTGAGTGTTTTTTTATCTCGCTACTGTTGAGTGTTGAGGCACCTATCTCGGTGCATCTCAGCCTCGCAAAACAATGGAACAAACCCAGCACCCACCCACTGGCGCGTGGGCTCCGCGCCGCAACCCGTGGCACAGTCGTCGGTCGTTTGATTCGTGAGCAATCGAAGAACTTTGGTAAAAAAATAGATACCTGTAGCATATAAATACTAAATTTAGCTTCCGAAGCATCGTAATTCCGTTTCTAGTCCCCTTCCAACTGCACGTTTAATTTGGCAACGACACGTGACAGTCATGCGGTCGCCGACCGCACGACTGTACTGTTCATGCGAGTCGTGCGGCTCAGCTTGATATCAAGTTAAGATGCTTCCATGGCAGCTCGCGTGAAATGATTACCTTCCGTTAATGTGTGCGAGCCATGCATGCATTGGTAGTGCAAGTTATTTTCAATTTTTTTGGAGCTAGCTATGGCACGCCAGTTCGCACGACTCGCATGAACAGTGCAGTCATACGGTCGGCGACCGCATGATTGCTATGTGTCGTCGTCAAATTAAACGTGCGGTCGGGAGGGGCTACAAACGGAATTACGGTATTTTGGAGGCTAGATTTGGTATTAATGTGCTACAGGGATTTATTTTTGACCAAATTTCGCAATCGAACTCGAACTGATTCTGCCCTCCCAATCGGGAAACAGGTCTTCCACGCTCCTTAGTCGCGCGCGCCAACCGACGTACGATTGCACCACTCCCAACTCCAACTCCACCTACAAGCTAGGCTACTAGTAGCAACTAGCAAGCAAGCATCCGCGTCTCTCCCACCACCGTGCGCCACCCATGGCTCCCCCTCCATCGTCGCTTTACCTCCTCCTGCCCCTTCTCCTCCTCTTCGCAGCCTCCGTTGTGCAGGCCGCGGACCCCAGCAGCTGCGGCGACCTCCTTCTCCCCTTCCCGTTTCCACCTCAACTCCTCTTGCAGCTCCAGCACCCACTCATCCCGCTTCTGCCTCTCCTTCGACCCCAACGCCACCCTCACCCTCCCACTCGGCTCCGCCACCTTCCGCGTCCTTGACTTCCTCCCCTCGGGATCGCTCCTCCTCGCTACGCTCCCGCGTAGCCGTCCCCGTGCGACCTCACCTACTTTGCCTTCTCCCGCCCCTCCTCCCCGGCGACCGCGCTCGACGCCGCGCCCTTCCTTTCCGTCACGCCGGCCAATGTCCTCCACCTCTACGCCTGCGAGGACTCCTCACTCTGCCGCGTCGGTTGCGACGCTGTTGCCACCTACGATCGCCCTGGGGGTGGCGGCACGTCTGGGTGCTGCTACCCGCTGTCCGACGGCAGCGTGTGCAAACCTGGGGACGAGCTTAGGGTGTTCGCGGGGTTCGGGTGCTGGGGGTTCTCGAGCTGGGTCAAGAACCGGTCGTCTGCGGCAAGAGCGGCAGGGTTTAGAGCATCTTTAACAGTATAAGCTAGTTACTAGCTCTAAGAGCATCTCCAAGAGATGCTCTTTCTCACCCCTATCTTAAAATATTATGTATGAAAGCTAAAAACAAGCTCCAACAGATACTTTAAAACACATCTAATAATTTTGGTACTCTAAAATTGAGGTGGATCACCATCAAATATACAGTGCTTAGATAGTAATTTTAGGGATCCAAGTTTAGAGGAGCTGCTGAAGGAGGGGAAAGATTTAGAGGACAATTTTTTTAGGAAGACTCATAATATGAGATTTTAGAGGATAAAATATTGAGCCTCTCTTGGAGATGCTCTAAGACAACTTCTTCAATAGTACTAACTTTTAGCACATAGTTCATAACATAAATAGCTTCACATCACACTCTCACATAATCTTAGAATGTGTATATAAGATAATATGCGTAGAGCTAGCTCATAAGTCACTATTGAAGATGCTCGGGGATCTAGGTGGAGTGGGCCGTGCCCAGGGGCAGCGCGATGGCGACATGCGCTGGTGGTGTGGTGCTCGTCAATGCCACGACAGTGCGCGGCGAAGTGCGATTCACGTACGAGCAGCTGGACGAGGCGACAAAGAGGTTCGACAGCGAGAAGGCGGCCGTCAACGTGGTTGACGGCACGGTTCGCGCCGGCGTGCTCGACGACGGCTCCGTGGTCGCGGTGCAGAGGATCGGCTACGAGACGCAGGAGAACCTCAGGCTGGTCTTGGACAGGGTAGAGCTCCTGTCTGAGGTCTCGCACCGGAACATCGCTCGCGTCGTCGGGTTCTGCCTCGACTCCAGAAACGCGCTGCTCCTGGTCCACGAACACTTCGACGGCGGCACGCTCGAGGACCACCTGCGGCAGATGAGGGGCCGTGTACTCAGCTGGTACCACCGCGTCAACATCGCCATCGAGCTCGCGAGCGCGCTCACGTACCTGCAGGCGCACGAAGTCGGCCCGACCTTCCTCCATGACCTCAAATCCAGCGAGATCTTCCTGGACGCTGACTTCACCGCCAAGATCGCCGGCTATAAGCTCGCAAGGCCGGTCACCTACTACGCCGCATTATACGACCAGGGCGTTGTGTGCAACTTTGGCCACCTCTTGATCGAACTACTGACGGGGCTGCGCCACCAGCACCCGTTCGACTCTGTCGCGCTGAAGGTGAGGGAGGGGGGACTCCATGAGGTCATCGACCCGGCGCTTCTTTTTTCGGGGAAGCAACTGCCGGCCTCGAACCAGGAGGTGAGGAAGGTATTCGAGCTCGCCGTCAGGTGCTTGCTGAGCGTCGAGAACGGGATGTGCATGCTCGGCACATTGTGAGGGACAACATGGGGAGCAGCAGCAAGATTGAGATATCCCTCGAGGAGACGTTCTTGAGCTCGAGCCTGAGGCAGATGATCTCCATGTCGCTGGAGACCCAGCACCACCATCTTCCTTGAAGATAGAGAGTGATGCGCTCGTTAATATTCAGAGCAGGCTTCATTGAGGACTCCGAATCTCCCTGCTAAAAGCAATTCTGCTGTTACAACTAATGTTTCTTGTGTGTGTTCTGATGCTACTTGGTTGACTAGTATAATCGGCATGTGTCTGCTGCAATAGAGAGGTGTACTTTGATGCCTGGAGAGATGTCTTCAGATGCAGTTTCAGTGTGATATAATATGATTCCCAAATTCCGATGTCTCCGCTGTCCACTACCATATCCAAAAACACAGTCAAAAGCCAGCAACCACAGCCAAAAAGTATCAGCTGCAGTCCAAAAGAACACCATACCAGTTGCCTCAATGTACCGATCAACGTGGTGTGATATGCAACTACTCACTTCCACTCAAGCTTGTTCCTGGCTTGGTCACGCACTTTGCAAAGCACTTGTTTCCAACAGTCTGCAACATAGATAAGCATTGTAGAAAATCAATTAACTACGAATATGTATATAGTTTTTTAGACAGCTAATATCGTTTAACAATGATACAGTATAGCAAATTTCTGTATAGAATGATACGGGCGTTGCTTATTTATCGAGAGTTCAAGAATTTCAAAAGTTATGTAGCCTCCCTCAAATCAGCCATGCTATATTCTAGCTCACAAGATCTCAGAATTCACACAGCCATACGAGAATGTCAGTCAGCATCCCCGGCTCACAAGATTGAACTGTTCACACATACAACAACGTAGCCCCCCTTTTTTTTCTTTCTAATTTGGCGCCGAACATCCATTTTTACAAATCTAGCCACCTCTCTAAGCTTGGCAGCTGTGGCAGGCGGCACATGTCGCCTGCCACGCTACAGTAGCTCGGCAACATCTGCCGAGCAATCGCAGGCTCAGCAGACGAGCTGCAACAAATCAACAAGTAATTAATTAGTGTTAATTAATCAACATATTTCATGATTAGCACTAATTAACCACTGTTGTGACTGGCCGACATCTTGCTGAGCTCAATGAGGGGGCTAGATTTACAAAAACGAGCTTCCAAGGGCCAAATTTGAAAAAAAAAAAGTAGCTACAGTGCCAGATGTGTCAACAATTCCACAAGATGTTGAGTGCATAAAACTTATTAGAGGTTGCCACCCACACTCAATCCACAAAGGAACAGGGTAATGAACTCCAATTTGGAACTAAAAACATAAACTATGATACGAGCACTACAGCTGATCAATTCAGTTCACTAAATCAGTGCTTGGTGCTACACTGTGTATGTCAGCTGTTGGATTTTAACTGGACCCTAGCCATAAGAGTCGCAACAGCTAACACAACAAAAAAATGACAACAGTTATGTTAAAAACCTAGAGAATAATGATCGTATAGTTTATTCTAGTCTTTTATTGGCTATTAGATTCATGGTTAACAATGGTTTCAGATACAGGCTACAGCAGCAACACTCCGTCCATCTGTAAAGATCCCAATGATGGCCAAACAAATGAAAATGACCTACCACTAGATCCATCCAACAAAAGCTCACGTCTGACCTATCTTCTAATTTGTAGGGGCAAAAAAATGGAAAATGAGCCAACACTGAATTGTGTAAAGCAGGATCTCCAGGAATTCCCATGTTATTGGGAAGAAGAAAAGGATAGAGATTGGCACAATAATTGAAGAACACAATTTCAATTTTTCTCTCAACTTTCATTGGAAGGAAAGATTTCAAGGCATCCACAAGCTGGCCTGAGCTACTATTGTTACGGCTCTTATTTATTTTGGTATCTATAAGTTACAGCAACCCCATTCTGTATGACATGAAAACTTCTTGATTAACTAAAACATGGTACAGCATGGAAACGGCATGGAAACAGGGAAGCACGCAAACTGCAGCAACTATTTTAAGTGAAGTCCTAAACATAATTGAAAAATACAAGGCAAAAGTTGGAACACATAAAACAGCATGAACGTATATAAATCTTCTTAAGAGGAAGAAATACACAACTTCAGAAGAATAAAACACATGTATATGCCTGAATTGCATAGCTTGCTGTTCCAGAAAGCTTTTTATTATGTTTTCCTTGCCCACTACCAAGAGCTTGAGTTGGCTGGCTCTAGGAACTACAGTTCTGATTGTTTATGCATGCACGTAAACATAAAATTATGAATTCTCTACAATTTAAAGTACATTTTTAGGAACAAAAACAGTTTACGACAGATAGAGTCATGACTCGCCATGCTAACATTAATTTATGTGCAATAAAATCAGTCCAACGGGGATTACACTTCTCCGTGCATCACGTGTGCACTATGCAAATGAAGCAACACACATTCCTCGTACCGTGTACTTTGCAAGTTCACACTAACAAAATCCTTTATAAACTTAACATGACATAGCATGGTTGCATTTTTGACAATTGACTCATTTAGAAACTCTGTAAGTCCATATTTCAAAGCATCATGTTAAGCAAACCTTCAACACAATCGAACTGTGATAGAATTGGGGTAACCTGCTGCTGGCCTCTACAACTCAACAAAGAAAATGGGGGTGTGCTGCATCAGAGTTAGACTGATATATGATACGCAATTCCATAGGAAAAAAAATGAAGGTGCAGCGAATCAAAACGCGGCACTAGTCAGAAATTACAACCTAACCATGTTCTTTTACAGTTTAATGTTATCTATCAGTAATTCAGTGTAGTGGCTGTGCCTGTATGGTTGGGGAGGTTATTTTGATCCACCACGACCTGTTGTGTTCAAAGCAGCAATAAGCTTGACATGACCACATTGTCTTGAGCATTAGCGGAAAATTCATTCTTCTCTATTTTTAGTACTTTTATTACATACGTAGCAGACAAATCTTGTGTTGAGGATTAGAGGAAAACCAAGACATATAATTGTTGATTAAATCAGGAATAGGGTAACAAACTAACAAAGTTTGACATCTTAAAATTAAGAATGCCAATTACTTGGTTTTGTGTATTAACAACTGAATGCAAGAGCAGAGCAACAACATTAAGGAAAAAAAGTTCTGATGGCAATGCTTCCTTGGAACTCCATGGCACATTCCACACGGCACATGGCATCCATGGAAACCAACTAACCAAGGGCCTGTGGTTTTGGCTTAAAAAGGAAATTTGTGTTCTCTTACATGCCAAATCTGTGTTGAAGCAAAAGAAATCCAAGGACCAGCTAGGGCATGGCAGTGCAAATGTTTGGACGAGCTCAGGCTCCACATTATACAATCTTCACCTGAGCAAGGAAATCAAAAAACAAATTCCAGTACAGATCTCTTCAAAGGTAGAGGACGACGAAGTCATAGCCGGATATCCCCCGAAATAGATGCGAGATTACGAGAAACACACGTACCAAGCACCGATTCTCTCAGAAGCTAACGGGATCAATTAATTAGCACCAAATCAACAACTACAACTCGCAATCTACTGCAGAAGACTCGACTACGGAAGCACACTAACAATATATACTGAGAAAAGTAGGGATTCGGGGGAAGGATCGTCCTCTCACCTCGAGGAACTCCCGCGCGTAGGCTTGCGCGAGCTGGGCCTTGATCTGGTCCATGATCTGTTCCGTGTAGCCCGGCGAGGCGGAGGCCGACGGCGACGAGGAGGAGTCCAAACCCACCGGCGGCTTCCCCTACCTTTGCTTGCTCCCAACTCTCGCCGCTCGTCGCTGCCCACCGGTGCCGCACCCTCGACACGGGACAAGGGTTTATATCGCGCGGTGATCATGGCGTCGTGCTTGCCAAAACCCTAGGCTCATCCAGGCTCAACCACTTCTTTTATTGGGCCTAGGGCCCATGTAGTTACATAAGATAACAGTAAGGCCGGCCTGGTCACGGTGACCGTCTAGTCCGTTTCTTCTTTGCTTTGCAACAAGTGTACAGCACTGGGTCTCTATCCATCTATCTGTCAATCTATCAATCACTGCGACTCTGGATTGGAGTGTTAGTTCTTGGACACTATTGACGGGGAATATCAAATGTGGCCTTGCTTTTGGCGACCTCGAGCTACAACTTTTCCATTTCTCGTGTCAAAATCATGGCGTTGTTCGACAGCCAACTCTGTCGCTGCTTTTTCCTGCAAGGTCTCCTTCAGGATCCAGTAACGCCATGGAAAGCACAGAGCCACGGCGCTGCACTTGCATCCATTTTACGCTGCCATCAAACACTGCCTGACGTTGCACTTGCACCCATCTTACATTGGCATCAGATTAATTACCTCATCCTGAGCGCCACACCAGTTATGTGTGCATGAAGTCGCTAATCACAGGGAAAATATTTTGCGTTTGGAAATGTGCTCTTGGCGTTGCCCGTGAAGCTGCGAGGAGCTGAGCATGCCATAATTCACCCAGGGCTGGCCTGTGCCGGTACTGGGCGTGGGTGCAGTAGCAAGTGTGGAGAAAACGGTAAAGAAAATGAAGGGGGAAGAGGGCGCCATGCGCAGCGAGACAAGTACACGAGAGAGTGGGCTAAATTGCTGTCGCGGCGCCTGGCCGCTCTGCCTGCGCTTTCCAAGCGGCATGCAAAAGCCTGCAGCGCGGCGTCCTCGTAGGGGCCCTGCGCTGCACTGTGAACCAGCGCACAAGCTCAAAAGCGCGCGGATTTAATGAAAAAGAAAAGGGGATCGATCGAGGCCGGGGAGGGGAGGCAAGGAGGAGACGCCTGTTCATGAAAGCAACAACGCATGCATGGCTCTGCTTCTGCTTCTGCTTCTGCTCCTGCGCCTGCGCTCATCTCGTCTCAACCGCGGCAGCTCAGCATCGCCTCACCTGCGCCTGCGCGTACTGCTGCCGCTGCCACATAAACCCGGTGGCATGCATAGCTCCAAGTACTTGCTTGCTGCTTCACCTCCAGATTAAACCCCCCCGCTCTACTACTGTGTATGTGCAAGTGCTTAACAATGGCTAGATCTCCTGCAGGGCTTTGGTGGAATACGTGAAATCAGGGCGTTTTGTGGTTGTGACGTAGCGGGGTTTATTTGGCCGTACAGGTACCACCGCCATTTAAGGTCCTACACAGGATGTAGACCGTAATATCAATGGAGGGGGTGAATAGTGACTCTGAATTTTTTTTCTAGTATTATCAAATTCTTCACTCCAATAAAATTATGAATATTAAATTTAAAAGCCAAAAGCAAAACAACAAACTGAAAGACCGAATAACTAGGCTTAGTACCAGAGCGATCTGATCACCGACACAACCGCCGGTCAGACCAGAACCTCTATTGCGGTCTGACTAATGTTGCCCTAGCGGTCTAATCGGTGGCAACTATGTGGTCTAACAGGAGACCGGTATGACCGGGCCAAAAAACGGTCTGAACACTGCTATGTTCTCGGAACAGAAAATCAACCCAAGTCTAAAACACTTTTGGTACAACTCCTAAAATCTATAACTAGATGAGATAAAAACTTATATGCATCGTGCTTAGAGTCTTATGAACCTATTCTATCTAAGTATCACAAGGATCTTAATAAAAATTCCAACATTTCCTAAAGACTAGCAAAATTGCACCAAAACTAGACAAACTTTAAAATCTTGGGATACAACCTGCTTATAAGTAGAGGATAACCAAAATGGCTCTAAATGAGTTCTCACATATTACAACAAGCTATTTCTCTTGAAGATTTAAAATAAAAACCCATGGATCAAAAAAATCTCAAGATGAGACCAAATCCAAGCAAAACTGGGTAACTTTAAAATATTGCAAGACCTAATGCCTATATAGATAAGAGTTGATCTCTATGAGTCATGTCCATCACTTACAAGTCCTTGGCACACAACAAGATCAAGAAGAGAGAGAAGAGATCAAAACTAACAAGAACAAAAGCAAATCAAAAAAACACCATGAGTGATGAACAAAGTTAATCTATTACTACTTAAGGATGAAGATTTTACAATCACTTCACCTAAGAACAAACTTTACATGCTTTATGCAAATATTAAAGCATTGACAAAACATATATCTAATCATTCCAAAACCAAATTCCCAAAATTCAAGAAATATACTTAAGTGCTAGTTTGGCCGCCAACCAGAGGCTGGTCTGACTAGTTGAACACACTGCAAATGACCATACTGGAATAGTGCATCCACCAACAAATCTCATATTATATCGCTCGGCGGTCTAACCACCACAGTCATACTGCTCGATGTGGTCTGATCGGCAACACGCCAATGGTCTGACCGACAACTAGCCAGCGGCTAGACCAGTGGTTAGCCAGCGGTCAAACCGGTTTGCTTGACAACAAACCTGACAAAATGCAAACTTTGAAAAATTCAAACGCCAGCTCCACAAACTTGGTAATGGTTTGTTACAATATTATCCTAGACCTCTCACATGGTCTCTCAATCTCCCCCTTGATGAACCTGTTGGTAATTTCTCAAAAATACAAATAGGGAGTGTTTTTAGAAGTAAAGAGGGAATTTTGTAAAGAGAAGCTCAAAAAAGTCACACAAGGATTGGAAAGACTAAAATAACCATATGAGCCGAAAATGCCGTGAACCTACTGAATAGAGCAAGTTTTCTACAAAAACCTTCAAATGCACCAAATGAATTTGAAAATCTCATTCTATATCTATAAGAAAGAATAAGAGTAAAGTCCATTACCGGTCCTTAAACTTTTTATGCTGTGTCATCCCGGTCCATAAACTTTTAAAGTATATCATCCCGGTCCAAACTTTCAAAGTGTGGCAATATCCTATGTAGTTGTAGCAATGAACTTTTTATGCTGTGTCATCCCGGTCCATAGACTTTCAAAAGAAATTGCCACACTTTGAAAGTTTAAGGACCGGGATGACATACTTTAAAAGTTTATGGACCGGGATGACACAGCATAAAAAGTTTAAGGACCGGTAATGGACTTTACTCAAAGAACAATTATTCTATATGAACTTGATCATGGTGAGAAGAGATCAAAAGATCAAGCGAACCGCAACAAGCTCCAATTTAGCAAGAATTCACACAAAAACTCTAAATCATATTCTAGATATACAATTTTACCAATCTTTTTCCCTTGGATAACAGAGTCATTAAAATGCATGAAATAAGATAGAGCATGAAATACATAAATTGGCTGCATTTTATTCATATTTAGCTTGATAAAGAGCTATGAATGTTATTTAAAGTGACTTTACAACTATTACACCATGCCATATTATATGAAGTAGCTGTTTAGATCAAGGTTGTCTATGTATAGAAAAACTAAGCCAATTAAGCAAGAGTCTAAAATTAAATGGATTTCTTAGCATGACAGTTGCTTAAAGTCATAGATTAGCCAAATATATCTAAAAATGAGCCAAGCCATATCCATAAACTAAAAAGAACTAAGAAACTATAATTAAGTCTATTTAGAGTGTTACAAGTTTATAATTGAATCATTTTATTCAACTACTTGGAATTGAGCACAGATAGTATATTTAGCACTTTCTAAAATACGTTTTTTGTCCTATCTTAGTAAAATAACTCATAGACTAGTAGCCATCCACAACTACCTCTGAAGTTTCAACCATTTTCACAATTCTTTTGAATGAGCCATGTACTAGATCTCAAGCCATTATCGATCATAGTCATCTAAAACTCCCCTGAGTTCATGCCTGGTGCAATAGTAAGCTGTTTTATGAGAAAAAATTGGTGAGATCAGTTTTTTCGCACACAAAAAGATATCATTTTTTAATTTTATTTTCTAGTTGAAAAACAATGAGGTACTTGTTAGTCCATAAGCTATACCAGACCAGAGCCGCAAAAGCCTACGAGAAATATACTCATGCTTCAACAAAGAGCTAGTATAGCTCAATGAAAATTCTAGATCAACTTAACATATTTTATATGGCATAAATCATAAGAGGATCACTAAAGCAAAGTTAGCCATAAGATCAAACATTGACATGCTTATTTCAAGTTTTTCACATTCAAGTAAATTAGCATGGCAAAAGCTAAACTACACATAGAAAGACATGATAAATATAGCAAATTAGCACAAGATATAGCAAGTTATAAAATAAGATATCATGTCACATAGATATAATAGTCAAAGCTCAATTTAAATTTTTACAATGCAAGTTGCCAAAATTTAAATATGCAATATGATACAATGGATGCCAAGAATCAAACTCTCCCTCAAAGCAAGCTGAAAGGATGAATAACCCCCAACTCCCCCTTAAAGAAGCAAAACGAGAAGAACTGAGAGCCTTAGTAAAAAATATCAGCAATTGGATGCTCAGACTCTACAAATCGAAGAATATCTCCTTCTATACATGGTCTCTAAGGAAATAACATCTAATGTCAATATTCTTGGTCTTGGAGTGTTGCCTAGGGTTTTGGCAATATTTTATGGCACTAGTGTTATCACATAAGAGAGGAATACTATCTAAAGCTAACCCATAGTCCCGTAGGGTGGATAAGAATAAGAAAACTTGGGAGCAACTACTAGCAACAACTATATACTCCACTTCTGTAGTGAACTGTGCAATAAAGGACTATTTCCTAAATGATCAAGTGATAAGAGATGTACATAAGAAGTGAAAAGCGCCAGAGGTACTCTTCCTATTTATTATACACACCATAAAATCAGCATCAGAGAAAGCGTGAAGAGAGAGTGTAGAACTAGAAGAATACTATAGTCCAAAGTTAAGAGTAGATACCTAAAATTACGACGCATTGCTTGATGATGAGAGGTAAGAGGGGAAGGCTAAATCCAAGTGTACAGACACACAATAAAGTGTTTATCTGACCTCAAAATAGTGAGGTAGAGGAGGGAGCCAATCATATTTGATACTCCTTCTGGTCCATTTGTTCTACATCCTCATCAAGATCTAATGCAATAGAAGTGGCAATTAGAATAGATATAGGCTTGCTGCTTCCCATATCAAAGTGTCAATGAAGGTCCTTAGTATGCTTGTTTTGATGAATGAAGGTCCATTCCTTCAGTTGCTTAACTTGAAGAATGAAGAAAGTCAGCTCACCCATCATACTCATCTTGAACTCTCTACTCATAAAATTTAAAAATCTAGACATTAAAGCATAAGAGGAGCCACAAAAAATTATGCCATCCACATAAATCTAAATAAGAAAGAAATCAATGCCTAAGAATGAATAAGGTTTTATCTACCATTCCTATTTTAAACTCATTCTTAAGCAGGGAACTCTTAATCCTATCATACCAAGCTAGAGACTTGCTTCAATCTATACAGGGCTTTGGAGAGTTTACACGCATGATTTAAGAACTTAGAATTTTTAAAACTAGGAGGTTGTTTGACATAGACCGCTTCTCCTATAATCCATTTACTAAAGTACTATTGATGTCCATTTGAAACAACTTAAAGCTTTTAGATGCAACAAATGCTAAAAGGTCTCCTCAAAGTCTAACCACTCTATCTAGGAGAAACCCTGAGTTACAAGCCTAGCCTTATTGCAAACTACCCACACATCCTCACTTTGTTTATTTTTGAAAACCTATATTATACCAATTACATTATGATTAGGAGGAAATTCAACTAAGGTTTTGACTTTATTTCTCTCAAAGTTTCCAAGCTCTTTATGCATAGCATTGATCCAAGAGGAATCAGATAAAGCATGGGTGACATCTCGGGGCTCAAAAGATGTAACAAAAGTAGAATGAGAATAGGAATATACAGAGATAAACTTGAAGCGTGTAACTCTCTCATGGATATCCCTAATCATCTACTCATGAGGGTGATGTCATTGAATATGATGCGATGGTCCTAATGTAGATGTGGTTTCTACCTTATGGGCTATGGAGGTAGGAGCAGAACCACTCGCCATGTTGGTAAAGATGCGAGGAAACTACTCAAGAGAAGTTAGAACATATAAAGTAGGCTCTCCAACCACTTCAGGAGGCTCAAGAGGGATTAGATCCCCATCCTCCAAGCCAAAGTCGTCACCGATCAAGATGCTCTCATGATCACCACGTACATGTATACTGCACTGTCAGATCTAGTATCAAGACTACACTTATCAAAAATGACTTCTTAAGTCTCAATGATTTTGTTAGTACCTAAATTTAAAACACAAAAGCCACGAGAATGAACAGGATAATAAGGACAATTTCAAGAATACCCTATTAGACACAAAGCAAGCAGTGAAAATTGCCTTAGCCCAAAATCTCCTAGGTGTGCTATGCTCAACTAACATAGTCATAGCCATCCCTACAAGGGTCATATTCTTCCTTTCAACAACTCTATTCTACTGGGGAACTCTAGGAGAAGAGAACCATTGCTCTAGGCCCCGCTCAGCATAGAAAATGGCAAAAGATGGTTTCTTGAATTCAGTGATATTATCACTCCTAATGACTCTCAAGGCTCTTAGGAGATCTACAACTAATCTAAGGGCCAGATCTCTAAAGCAACCAAAGCCCTCATCCTTAGAAGCAAGAAAAATGCACCCATAAATTCCTAGAGAAGTCATCTACAATGATAAGTGCATACCACTTTCCTCCTGCAGATTGGGCTCTAGAAGGGTTAACAGTGTCTAAGTGCAAAAATTGTCTAGGTGTATTGATCATCACCAAGCTAAAAGGTGGATGAGAAGAAGAAACTATCTTACCATATCTACAGGATGTGCAAACTAGGTCCTTGCAACTCTTTGTAAGTTCAAACTCCATTAATATGGTTTTGGTGATAATGACAAATTCAAATGTGAGACTAACTTATTTATTAACTATGACATTGTTTAATCTCATTTGGATGTGATTAATGACAAATACAAATATGAGATTAACTCATTTATCGATTATAACATTGTTTAGTCTCATTTGGATGAAAAGGTGAAAATCATGGAGGTATACATTTGACATCGTATTCTTATATTTTGTTGCAATCCTCACATTCAAATATATGATTAAATGACAAATCTATATATGAGAGTAACTTATTTATTGAAGTATTACAGTAACTTGTTTATTGAAGTATTACATCATCTAGTCTCATTTGGATGTAAAGGTAAAAATCATAAATGTATGCATTCGATATCCAAAATATAGGTTGGACCCACCAGAAGACTAACTTGAATATGTGCATTGTAGTTGTGGTTTGTTTTCTTGTACGCAATTTATATTCAAGCAATTTACATTCATAGAATTAAATTGATGCATTGTTATCCTTGGATTACAAACCTTAACATAGACCTAGGGTGTTGGTGCATTTAGGTGAACCTAGTTGATTTAAGCCTTATTTATGCTAAACTGAATTAATTTACACTTTTGCATTATAAACTCGGTTTTAGCTGAAGGAATTTTAAAACCACCTATTCACCCCCACCTCTAGTCGGCCTACTCGATCTCACACTCTTAAGTATAGACAATCTTCTAATAAGATCCTTGCTACTGACTCTAGTCTAGCGATCGAAGCCTACATAGCTTAAGCCTATGATGCCACAATACTAGATTATGACAATCAGAAGCCACAAGACATCTAAGGCCAGAGCTAGAAGAGCTACTGAAATCGGCACTAAACATCTTCTCAAATCTAGAGATCCCAAACATAAGCTTACCAAAGGAATCTAGAACTCTACACTCCCCAACCTTGAATCTTATTTCTAAACCCTCACCAAGAAGCTGAGAAATAGATAGCAGATTATACATCAACTTACTTACTAAAGCGACATCGCTAAGCATGAATTTATTGCTAACGCGCACAATGCCCTTATCCAATACGGTCCCAATAAACAAGAGCTACTAGGGCTATTTTGAGTAGGGTCAATTACAAGAGCCATCAACTCTATCTAGGAACACGTGAGATAAAGTCAATCTCATGTATCTTCAACCTTGAGTAGAGATTATCTATAGTAAGCTCACTCATGACAATGTTGTTATTGATGAAACTAATTTTCATCCTCCAAACTTTCACATCAAGAGCACCCAGTAGTTGTCGACCATTCCCAGAGTCTGAATAAAACATACCAAAAGCACACAAATCATGAATAATCTTGTCAAATCTTCCTCATAACTCATTTTCAAAGATTCACTTAGCTTTTGCTCAATCTTAGAGTTTTTTTTGAATTAGTTTTGTGTTACTTTCTTGATCACGGTCGAGCCCTCATGGTAGTCCAAGAGGGTCATTTAGATCTCATGAGCAGATGCCAAATGAGCTACTCTCTCAAACTTAGATTGACTAAGCCCTTGAATCAAAATATTTCAAACCTTGCTATTTGCCTCCACATTACAAGTATTGGCTAGATTGACCTTGGTAGGCATAACAAAAGGATTCTAGACTTTGAGCTAAATTGAATGTCCTTAGGCTTGGATGTAAGAAGACATCCGATGGCCTGGTTGAATACTTGTCTGATGCCACGGCTCTAAGACTAGTTAAGATCTAGGAAAAGCTGACCGGGCTCTGATACCACTTGTAGGACCGCAATGGCAATAGAGAGGGGTGCATGGTGCCTTAGAATTTTTTTCAAGTATTATCAAATTCTTCACTCCAGTAACTACAGAGCTATAAGGATCATAATTGAAAGCCAAGAGCAAAATAACAAACTCAAAGACTAAATAACTAGGCTCACTACTAGAGCGGTTTGATCGGCCACAAGGTTGCAGTCTAACTAGTGACACAACTGTGGTCTGACTGGCAACGCTCTAGTGGTCTGACCAGTGACAACCAAGTGGTTTGACCAGAAATCGGTATGACCGGGCCAAAGAACGGTTTCACTGCTCTCCTGTTCCTAGAACAGAAAATCCACACGAGTTCAAACCACTTTTGGTGCAACTCCCAAAATTCTTAACCAAATGAGATAAAGCTTCGCATACACCTTGCTTAGGGTCTTAGGGACATATTCTATCCAAATATCACAAGAATCTTGGCCAAAGTTTTAACCTTTACCAAGGACTAGCAAGATTGCACCAAAATTGGGCAAACCTCAAATCTTGGGATATGACTTGCTCGTGGATACATGATAGCCAAGACAGCTCTAGATAAGTTCCCACATATTACAACAAGCTATTTCTCTCAAAGATTCAAAGCAAAAACTCTAAAATCAAGAAGTCTTAAGATGAGGTTAAATCCAAATAAAACTGTGCAACTTCAAGATCTTGCAAGACATGATGCTTAGATACATGGGAGCTGATCTCTATGGATCATCTCTATCACTTACATATCCTTGGCATACAACAAGACTAATAATGGGAGAGAAGAGATCAAAATCAATAAGAACAAAAGCAAATCAACCAAATCAAGAAGACATCATGAGTGATGGACAAAGTTAATTTATTGATACTTGAGGGTGAATATTTTACAGCTACTCCACCTAAAGGACAATAGAGCATACCACAACACTGATACTTCTTAAACCCTAACACTAGAACACAAGGTTGAAATCGTTAGCTAGATGTTTGAATGGTTGCCTCACAAGCTTCCATTTTCAACCCGTTAAATAGATAAGACAACTAGCCCCTATCTAACCCTAATAGTACTATCCACTAGCATGTTTGGGAAAAACCCATTGACCTACACAATACGAGTTTTACTCATACACTTAACTTATGCAAGCTTTTCAAAGCACATGAACTCAAATCCGCTAAGTCTTCATCCTTTGATCTACTTAATCTTCTTAGCTTTTCCTCGATCTAATCCGCTTTCCCAAGTGTTGCTCAAACACTACAGTTTTGATCTAACGTAGTTTTCGGTATTTGGCCTTCTTACCAAAATACCGTTCCTTGACCCAGTTTTCATCTTCTTTTGCAAGTAATCACCATACTTGCCATGTGTAGGTGCATCAATGGCTTACCATGTGTCACCAAGTCTCTCTCTCTCTGTTTCGGTTCCACCAGACCACACCTCACTTGGCCTGATCAAGCCACTTGGTGCAGCCCATCTTTTGAACATTCCCTTCAATATTTCCCGCTTTCCTTGTTCCATGCTTAATCTTAATCATCTCACCCTAGCATCTTTGACCGCTCTGAGTCCCAGCTGCTCTATGAGCATAGCCCCAATCCTTACCATTGCCTAACTCCAAGCTTCCTGCATATTCAAAGATAAAGAAATTATTTTCGGGCATAAGTTCTACGTTAGCTAAAATATACTTCATACAACACTAATGCACTAAATCCGAGAAATATACTTAAGAGCTAGTCTAACCGCCAACTAAAGGCTGATCAGACTGGTTGAACACAGTGCAAATGATCCTCTATGGAATAATACAATCGCCAACAAATCTCCGGTCATACTACTTGACGATTTGACCATTGTGGTCATACCGCCCGATGTTGTCTGACCGACAACACATCGGCAGTCAGACCAGCAACTAGCCAGCGGTCAAACCAACTTATCTGGCAACAAACTTGGCAAATACAAACTTTGTAAAATTTAAACTCCAGCTCCACAAACTTGGCAATAGTTCATCATAACATTATCTTAGATCCTCTCACATAGTCTCTCAAAAGATGTAGCGCAGCTATAGCTGGATACAAGAATATTGGGTTTGCTATTTGTAGGCTGTCTAAGTTTTTAAAAACTAAGTCAATTTTTCGGCGCTCATATTACCTTCGAGATGTGTGTCTGATTTGTAGAATAATCCTATGGTTAAAGAATACAATTTATATATACTTAAGAAATATCAAACCAGATTACACCAATCGAGTTAACCATTATAGTATATAATGCGGATGCGTCAAACCTTTAGTTCAGGCTGGCTCTTAGTTTGGTTGATAGTGCCACTTCTTCATTGTGGGGATTGGGTTAGGGTATCAAGTCAACTATTATGGGCTCTCGAGGGTTCCTTGAATCGTTGACGTAGATTGGATCTTGGGGGTGTGTTTGGTTTCTGCTCAAATCAACCTTGTCAAAATTTGACTACCCTTAATAATTTGATCTTTGTTTGGATGGTTGCCAAAATTTTGGTAAACAAATAGCTCTATATTCATATCCTATGTATTTCTTGCCAATATTTAGCTAAACTATGAGCAACCAAAACCTTGGCCAAAAATTTGGCTAGCCAAACTTTGCCAGGTTTACCAAACACACCCTTGGTTTGAACATTCACATTGGACTGTTGGTAGATGCTGGATCTTGGCTCAAACACAATTTTACCATTACAGTTGATTTGCCATGTACAACTTGTCACGTCGTGGACTCTCCTCTCGTACACCACAGAAAGCCATGCCACAACAGGTCAAGTGTGGAAACTATTTTATGAAGTGGTTATGGTACAAAATCCACAGATGGCCCCGTCTCAAATAGTTTCATATTCTGTTTTTGTTTTACTTTTTGGCTTATTTAAAGCAGAAGCCACTTAAAACTAATCGACTTTTAATTTTGATTTATTTTAATTTTTGGTTTTCTTACATATTTCTTTACGTTGTCCGTGATGATAAAACGGGTTTTTCAAAAAAAAAATTCTTATTTTTCTCAAAAAAAAGTTAGCAGCCGTTACAGTGCAATTTCAGCTAAAAACCACAGCCATAAGCTTAAACAATAAGTTAGTTGGAGCACCACCATCTAAGCTTAAAAACCACGGATGTCTAAGCTTAAAACGTGACCATCCGACTCCAGCGCCTGACTCAAAGAACAAAATTTACCCGTACATAAAGATTAAGAGCAAGCGGTGAATATATCTGCTGCATTTTGTGATCGAGAGGAATAATAACATGACGTGAATTATTGCAAAATTGTGGTTTTCTAGCTTGTCCGCTTTTGAACCTAGCTTTTTCTGTGAGCGCCTGTCTTCGGACCCAACTGATACGCATATATATGCACGGTCAATAGCATCGCGCATAATCTATATTGGAGAATGCTTTAGGCAAAGGCAGCAGTGCACTAGCTCATGGACGAATCGGCTACTGTGCAGCCTGTGCCCTGGATATATTTTTTTCGTCTTACTACAATAATTTCCCTGACGAGGAGAGGACCACTGCCTTCTGTTGTTGGCCGGTCCCATGTGTCAGGGCCAGGCTAGCCTTTTGGCCAGAGCTGGGCCCCCTTCTCCAGCTATGCCAAACTAATCGATGGATGTGCCTGGATCGATGGCATCTTTGAATCGTTGGCTGGTCTCTCGCTAGCTCTTTCTGCTGAGCCGTCGTTTTCAGTAATCGGAGGAGAAAAAATTTTCAGAAATCAAGCTCGCTTCCAGTTAGTTATCCGTCCATTCGGCAAAAGTTCTGAACTTTTTTCTATCTTTGCTCCACACAAGGCGTGACGAGGAAGAGCCATCATATCATTGTGCGTGATGCTTCTTCGATCTCCTCATCTCGATCGCTGAAATCTCAGCCCTGTGCATGCTGTCCATGGCAGCGGTGGTATGGCTTTGGCCATCTGCCATGCGACTTTCTCTTGCTGTTACTGCAACTGGCCTCTCTCTGATGTCTGATCACCCTCCAGCTCAAGGCTGTAAAGTGGTAAATGATAAATTAAACTTCAGGGAGATAAATCCATACATGATTCAGGTGCATGCATGTATGATTCACATGTGTAATCTGCAGAATCATCCTATGGTAATAGCTTGGTGTAAATTTTCCCCGTGCGCACGTCCTTGTTTAGCAAGTATAAGTCAGGACATGGACCTGGCCAGCTGCTGGAGGGATCCAGTACATCTTAATATGGTTAAGTACATCGTTTGCCATGTGATGTCGTAAATGCTGTATCGAGTTAAACTACTAACGTACCGTCGGTACTGAGCTAACTCTCGCCAAGCAATTTGCTTGCATCACATCACATGATGTGGATTAATTAGTACGCAGCGAGTCCATGCCGACATGTGATAAAGTAAAGAGAAAAGAGAAAACTGATACTAGATCGAATTGAAACATGACAGGACGCAAACTGTGTATATATCACGCGTTTGTAACGAATGCAATTAGTTTCTGATCAGCTAGTTGAGCAAGGTTCATACATATATGTGCAGCTTATTCCGGCATATCTATTACGGATAATAGCATGTGCATATGCCTATAATGTATACGTACATCTGCAAAGAAAAGGCCAGTGATATATACATAGGAACAGGAGCACATAAATTAAAGCTGCGCGCTAGCCTGCGCTTGGACTAGTTGTCTTGAGCATGCATGGACTAGCCGCTAGCTACTACACATACTGCCTTCTTTTTGCAGTTTTAGTTTCTGGTATTGATCAGCTCATGCATGCCATGAGGAGGTTTGGAGGACAGTGGCAGCTCTTTTTGTGTGTGTGTTTTTGGAGCATGTGGCCGCAAAAGGCTGGGGCAGTTGTCGCAGTAGTGATACCTGTCGTTCGTAGCTAGCGCAACTGCTCATTTTGGACATCTCCGCGTACGGCGTACGATGGATTTATGTTGTATATAGGAGGAGTACTGTAGTAAATGCCCAAAAGTTCATCGTATGTCAATGCATGCCCTTCTGTCGTGTCAAATTTATTGGGTGAAATCGAACATAGTACGTACTTAAGTATAGGTAGGTACATAAGGGTTAAAACTTGAGATTGGACAACCTCAAGGAAAATGAAGAGGAGGTTGATGCAGGGCTTGTTTGGAAGATGGCATCAGAAATTTTATAAAGATATGCCTAATTCTAGATATTTCTACCAAATTCCTCGCAATAAGATGTGTTGTAAGACTTGTGCGATCTTCTCCGTATTCAACATGTACGACAATGTTGGCTATCTTGCCGTCGCTGCTAAATGCCACGACCCTTCTCAACTAGAGATTTATATTTTTCTATTTATCATAGGTTTGCAGACGACAATTGCCTTTATTCATAATCTTGGAGGCGATAGCGTGATGGAGTAGAGGCGTGCAACACAAGAGGAAGGTAGAGGAGGTGCCAGAATAGGATAAGGCACGGAAGGAGACGCGCACGTAGGGGAGGGTCGCTTTTGACGACAAAGGAGGAAGCGTATGGGCGATGGCACACGAGGAAGAAGCTGCTACGACATTTGTGTTGGAAAGGGATGTTGGGTGGGACAGATCTAGATAGTTGAGTATCCATTCAACGGTTGGATATTTTGAGTAGTTTTTTCGAAAAATATGTCGACAGATAAGTAGACAAACCCCTTTTAACAAATTTTCTCAAGCCAACAATATCTAATGATCTGGGCCAAGATTCAGGCAGTTTAACGCATGCCTAGGTCATTAGGGAAAGTGATATATATTGAGTTGCATACACCAGTTCAGTTCACCCAAAAGCTTAAGCTGAAGAGAAAACACGAGCAATTCATTTATACTTTAACACTCTTCCTCATGTGTATGCTCTCTCAGACCTAAGACGTAAAATAGAAGTGGGCTGCAATTATTTGTTTTAATTGCACCAGCTGAGTCTTGAATTCAAGACCTCTTGGTTCTGATACCATATTGAGTTGCATGTACCAGATAGTTCACCTAAAAATTTAAGCTGAAGAGGAAAGATGGATAATTTATTTATATATTTCAACAATATATACCCAATTCCAAATTTTGTTTTGGGTTGATGTTACCCGCTGCTCCTTGGAGCCGCTTCGAAAGAGACTAAAAATAAAGAAGCGCCTGCTCGCATGGCTCTGCAAATTAAAAACCACGATTTCATACAAACTTCGAAGGTCTCAATGCCCAACCCGTCCGGTTGTGGATGTTTCCGGGCGCCTACGTCCGTGTTAGGGTTTCACAAGGCAAGTTCAATCTCTCCCGATTATCCTCTCTGCATCTTCTTCTTATATTAATTGTTCTGCCTTTGTGATGTGATTTGTTAATTAATTAGACTGAATTTGTCTCGACGATTTCAATACTAGTCAGAGGAATGTGGCTGCTTAATTGTAACACTATATATGTAAGGACATAGAATATTCCTTTAAAAAGCCATAGTAACATCAACTTAACTGTGAGGGTTGTCGCCTAATTGTACGAACAAAATGAATTGTGACGGCACAACAGACAATTCACTAAGCCATGCGTGCAGGACCTGGCAGGCATAGTTAAAAGGGATTAGAAAGACCAGTAAGAGATATAAGGTAGAGATAAGTAATGCACTATGTTTAGCTTTAGTAATTTACCAATTTACTGTTATCTTGTGAATCTCTCTCTCTCTCTCTCTCTCTCTCTCTCTCCTGTCTTCGATGCCTAACGCCATGCACCATAACGGATTGAATTGCCAAAATAATACATGACAGTGTATGCGTAGACTTCTCCAGTTGTATATGTTTGAGAGTTGTATATGATTGCACCATAATGGTTTTCTCCCTTAAATCACAACAAAATGCCAAAGGAGACTAACTGTAGAACTTTCTAGCTAGGACCTGTTCTTAGAAAGAAGACGCATCGCCAAGTGTACATTAGGCCTGTTTGGCAGGAGACAAGCCGGCCGGCTTTTGGCAGCCGCTACAGTACCTGACTTTTAAATGAAGTATTTTCTCAAGACGGTGTCTACAAGTTAAACGTAGTACACGTTAAAAGCTCAACATCTGTACCAGCCAAAATCGCAAGTGAGTATCGATCTCTCCGTAATCTGTACCGTAAACAGCTAAAATTCAAAAATTTCAGCCAAAAACCATAAATCGCAGACAAAAAAAACAGGCCCACACTCCACCGACACTCTAAAACCCACGCTTGCATATACGTTCATGCAATTTTATTAAATGAACATGCATCACATCAACTGGTGCACCCCCATCCTAGTTGACATCCTATTCCATCATGGCGTACGTCCATGCGACTCATTAATGTTCACATAAACTGAAGTTGAATTTAATTTTTTCGGAGTTTGACATCTTAAATATACTTTTTTATGGGTATATGAAGATACCCACATCAAACATTGCGAATCTCAAAGCAAATCAACGGGTATTGATATGAGTGCCTAGGCACCAAGGTGCATGAAACACTCGTCATATATATATATATATATATATATATATATATATATATATATATATATATATATATATATATATATATATATATATATATATATATATATATATATATATATATATATATATATATATATATATATATATATATTACGGACAATCATTAATATGCATGGCTGTCACTTAGACTAGCTTATTCCGTAATTCTCTGCAGTATAAATACATAATCCTCATGTCAGCTGCACCATTTCTCTAAAGAAGAATATAAACAAACATAAAACAGAACTTCGTGACCAATCTGTCGTAGTAGCTCATACACGTAAACAACACCAATATTCTATCTCAAAAGGATGAAACCATAAACAAAATTTTATATTCCTCTCATAGTCTCACGCTTGTGTTAATTAGTTTGTTCTAATTAATTAGAAGCAATGCAATCTAACGACCCATCATTTTAGCTTTATTTGGTGCTGCATTCTAATTAGTTTGCACATACTTTATGCGCTTTGCATCTATTTTACTAAATTAATAAAGCTTTGGAACCTCACCAATATTGTCAGATAACCATGCGGTATATGTTGAGCTAGATGGACATAGTATGTGTTGAGATGCCTAAATTATCATTTGTATGCAAGCGCACACACACATATATGTATATGTGTGTGTATAGTATAAATAACAGAGACACCATGGTGCTCAGACTCTATGATTGAGACTTTCTAATGATTAAGACTTTCTATTCATGGTTGATTCAGCATGCTAAATCAATAACTTCCTTTCTAAATTGATGCCCTTTTCAATTAATGAATGTTAACAAGTTTGTTTGATATATTATATATCATTACACTTGCACGTATCTAAAATCAATCCAAAAACACCATGGTGTCTCATTTCTGCACTCAATACATGCTGAACCTCTAACGTACCTGCAACGTACATATATATATGATGAACATCACCTGACTACTAACGATATAATCCACTAGTTATTTAATCAAAATAAATTTGAAGATAACGGTTATAACACTAGAGCTTTCATTTGTGTGATCAAATCAATGTGTATTGAAATTGATATTGTACATGTAAGCATTATACACAACAGTTAAACAGCTCGACAAATAGATCAAAATCAATGGCTAGACCAAATATTATAACAGTATGTATGTGTGTGTGCACACACACACACTAAAACAGACCCCAAGATAGTTTGCTGAAAAAAATTAGAAGCTAGTATAGCTTAAAGATAGACCTTTCATAATATATGGTTGGGAGTATCCTTAATTATTAGACCAAAATGCATCAGCCGTATACGAAGATACTCCCTCTGTTTCAAAATTATGAAGCCTATAGTTTTTGCAATCTTGTTTCAAAATTTATGGCACATTGCAATTTAATGACTTCTTCTCTCTTTTACCCTTATTTATTTTCCCTGTCGCCTCAACATTTATGAGTACGCACCCACATTAACTAGCCTCTTACTTATTCCCAAGACACTAATGACCAAATACGTCTTATAAAAAGAAATGGAGGGAGTAACATCTTATTATTTGACACTAATGGAGGATTACACAATTTTATCATCTAACACTTCTTAAATACCGTTCCAAACATAGCATTGTCCTACTTCAGAAAATTTCCACTTAAATATTTAGTTGGTGGTGGAAATTGAAACGTAATAAGCACAATAATGTGGTCTAAAACACCACACGTGCACGCGTTTTTATGCACAACCTCTAGCAGTATGATATTATTTCTCAAGGAGCCTATATCTTGCTACTTTATCTAATTTGCACATTTCAGATTCAAAAGAAAATCATATTTCGCATTGTGCTAGGACAACTGATCCGAATGAACTTGATGAACTATCACTTGCCTTCTGCGTAGTTGCATGTCCAATTGTAGCTTTATATATTAAGGTCTGTAATTCTCTTCCTTAATTGGTTGAAGTGGTCTAAGATTACACTCATGCATTTGACACTTTGTCATGGATTGCTCTACAAATGGGGTATTGACAATGTTGAATTGTAAGGTCTAACATGTCAGCCGTAAGGTTGTTATATGAACAGTGTTAGATCTGCTTTCCTAAAAGATGCTGTATATGCAGATTGTAAAATAACTGGAACCTCTAGTAGTTAATTAGTAGAAAATTAGCCCTCCCTTACCTCAATTAATCCATCTAGATATATGCAATTTCTTCTTTAGATGTGTATAGAATGATTTGCATAATGGTGAACATGTTTATCTCAAGCAGAGAAATCAAAGATCCTTGAGTTCATGCTTTACCTAGATTATGCATGCATGTTCATGCAAAGTGTGTATATGCACATCACGTACGTGCTGCATGACTATAAAATGTCAGATGTGGTGCTATACTTGTCCAGATTAAGACAAGTGTAAACTTCCTTTTCGTTAGTAATAAGAAGGAACGACAATATAATAGTGGTAAATTTAGTGTAAGCACAAAGGAACTATGATGGATTACATATGTATAATTAGAACATTCAGTTACATATATGTAAACATATATGTTGAGAAGCCAGTATGAGGTACTATAAGATATCGATAACGATTAACGAGTTTCATATGTGAGACAAACAGTTTGCTTTCTCGTTAATGAAGATGAACTGCTGTAAATCATCATGTATTGAAAATGACATAGAGGTGCAACTTATCGTTGGTACAGCAAACTAATTGTGATTTCTTAATATTCTATGATTCCATCTAGAATTTCTTTCTGAAACACGTTGTTTAACTTTGATATGTTTCTGCTATTTGATTAGTTACAAAACTCAAGGGGCATTTCAACCTTCTATTTGATAAGTAGATTGGGAAGTTTATACACTTGTATATTCTTTGTGAGAGGGAGGCCAGAAGCCATGCATTATTCTTGGAAGACTACCCCCAGGTACGTCAGAACTATGAACTATCTATTCTAGTTACGTTGCAGGTACGTTAGAGGTTCAGCATGTATTGAGTGCAGTAAGTTTCAGAAAAGAAACCGAAGTGAACAGCCATGCAAAGAAAAGAGAGAACAAGCAAACGCATGCATATAGACACACTCCTCTTCTTTTTTACTTCCCCATAACTTCCCATTCCCTTTTCCAGCTTACAATGGACCCAAAGTACTTTCGTTAGCAGGCACAGCATCTATATATCTATTCTGGCCTTACCAGTGCAAAACGATCCCCCTCCTACACCTTGCTAGTTATGGATACCATTTGCCGAGTCAGGACGTGGCCTTGCCCCCCATTGCTCCCAGCAAACATACACGCCGTACCTACTCACTGCAGTGAAAAGGAGAGCGGAAAAGCAAGGCAAATACACACACACACACACACACTTTCTCGCTGCCTCGCACACAAGGACAAGAACAGAATAGCAACGAAGACTGCTCCAAGAGATGTACATCTACGCACATCTCACGGTTCCTAGTTCCTACTACTACAGCAACAGTAGAGTTAGTACTGAGGTCCTCCTCTCCCATAAATTCTTAACAGATGTACAAAGAAGTTAAGGCCAGTGGCAAGTGCCCCCCCCCCCCCACCCCACACACACACACACCAGACTGCCAAGGCCATAAAGAACTCTTGGAGTGTATACCACTCAAGGCCCAGACAATCCAAACTACACGTAAATTGGCCCACTGTAGGGTCTAATTCTCGGTTCCCCTTGGGTAAAACCACAGCAAGAATACTTTCTTTTTGCTAGTGCCTACCATATGACCTATGCCGTGATGATCCACGGATGATACATAGGAGTATGGACAGAGAGCGAACAGTACAGAAAGTGGCGGCAAAAGCACGAAAATAAAAACAAGAATGCCAGCACTCAACACATAAATATAAGAGATGATGAGCAGTACTAATGAAAAGAGGAAAGAATTAGGAATTTAGGATCTGACCTGCAATGCTCGTAGCTTGCTCCATGGCTTGTCTGCCGTTCGCAGCGGCTGATCCGCCGCCAATGTCTGCGTCATCGCCATGTTTATTAAGAGCTGTGTTGCAGCTTCAATCTAAGAGGAGATATCACACATATGATGCAAGAACGGGATTATGTATAGCACTGCACTTGTGCTGACATGACTCAGATCTTCGCAGTAATGCTGAGGGGAGTATAAATTTGGAGGTGTGTTATCGTATGTAGGGCAAATGGGATTGGCCTACCAAACTGCGGAGGAAGCACTTAGTAATCGAATATATATAATAGCACGAAGAAATCAAGAGCAATAGTGATGAAGAGGAAGAATCAGATTTGAAACCAAACGAAAGCATTAATAATTAATTGATTCGCCTAATTTCTCTCTATATATTCTCAAACCAACACAAGAATTTGAATGGACAAAACAAAAGCGAAAGCAAAATGTTAAATGCTAGCTCTCCTATCATCAATGTTATAATGGAATCGAAAGAGGTGGCGAAGAAGGCAACAAACGGAAGAAAGAATTGCTGAACTTTCCTTTGGTACGCTCCCGATTGAGGTCGCCTGATCTCGTTCACAGATCGAGATCCAATGAGGAACGCGCTTCTCTCTTGGAGGACGACGGTGACGAGGCGGAAGAGGACTCCGCTCCAGCTGCACCGTCTCCGCCGTGTTGAGGCAATTCCATCAACCTCAATGGTGTAGGCCTTTGCCATCCGGGCATCCGTAGCGACAATGCGTTGGCATCATGGCTTGACTCGCCGCCGTGCTGATGAGGGTTGTCGAGGTTGACTCCAAACAGCCGCACGCGCTTCGCGGCAGCCGTCGGGCTGTTGACGAGTGGCACCGAGCCGAGGACCATGGGCAGGCCGGCGGTGACCACTGGGCTTGGCCGCACCGTAATGTGCAGTGGAGGCGGCGGTTGCGGCATGGGCGCGGGCGGAGGCATCCCCGCGGAGCCGAAGAAGAGCAGCTGCCTCGACGGCGCGGCGGTGTTGATGCTGCGGAAGTCGAGGCCCTGGCGGAGGCGGTGGTGCTCATAGAGCGTGGCTGGCGGCATGAAGAATCCCCCCGCGCCGGCGCCCCACGGGCCGTAGGGCGAGGCTGCGGGCGTGGGCAGCGGCAGGCGCGGGAGGCGGTGCGGGTCGCGGACGTCGACGCGGCGCTTCGAGTCGATGAAGAGGCGGTCGCGCGTGGCCTCGGCGGCGCCGCGGCAGAAGGAGACGGTGTCCCCGGCGTCGAGGCGCTTATCCTTGACGAAGCGGCTCCAGCCCTTGGTCATGACGTAGCTCTGGCTGCTGTTCCAGTAGGAGTAGCGGAAGCGCCAGAGCTTGCCCGTGCGGTCCTCGAAGCTGAGCAGGAGGCCCTTCTCGTTCGCCGCCGCGTCCAGCGGGAAGTACTTCTCCGCGTGCTGCTTCGGGATCACCAGCCGGTTGAGCTTCCCCACGTCGCTCGGCGTCACCACCTTGTCGAACATGTGCTCCTTCTCGATCACCTCCACGTCGCCCCGGCCGCCTGCCCCGCTCCCCGACGCCCCCGCGCCGTCGCTCGAGCGGAAGGGAGAGCCCGACGCGGACGCCGACGCAGAAGCCGCCGCGGAAGGAGAAAGGGACGTCGGGGAGGAAGACGAGGCGGCTGCCGTCATGAAGGGGATCTCACGCGTGGAGGCCGCGTCCGCCTCCTCCTCCTGCCCCTCCCCCTCCTCCTCGTCTCTAGAAAACCTACCACTTGTCGTAGCAGTAAACTCCATATCCCCCCTCACAGCGCCGCCCTCCGCTTCGATCCCTTTTCCCTTTGCAGCGTGCGCGGCGTAGATGTGACGGTGATGCGGCCGAGGGGCCGAGGCGGCGGAGTGGGGGCGAGAGCTAGCGGGCGGTCGGGCTGGGTGGGTGGGTGGGAGAGCAAGGGAGGGGATCTATCCAGGCAGCCAAGCCGTGTACGAGTACGAGCCTATCTATCTATCTAATCTACCTATGCTGTGCGTGCGTAGGCGAATGAATTTGACCAGCTAGGACGACACGGCGAGGAGGCGATGGGGAGGGGATTCATTTAGCCAGGCTAGCTTGCATTGACCGCGCGCGTCTGGATCTTCTTCTGCCGGGCGATGGGGTTTTCGGCGTGCGCGGTGGGAAGAAGAGGGGGCAGGGAGATGGATGGGTGGGCGAAGTGCTGTGCTCTGGTAATTAAAGTAAGAGCAGTTGTTTTTTTTTTTAATCTTTTCTGTCTGTTTAGGTATGGTAGCTGCGTGTGAGAGCGTAAGCGTTCAATCCCACAAGGAAAGGGGGGAGGGACTGCCCTAGAAGATTCGTGGAAGGTGCAGCCAGGGAGTGGAATGGTAGCGTTGATCAACATACGGTTCAATCAAGAATTTAAATAAGTTTTTAGAATTATAAACGAGCAATAAAGTATGTTTCAAGTAGTATTTAAATGACAAGAGCAATATTAAAATAATTGAAAGAATATAATTCAATCCCAAGTCATCTAAATAAAATCATGCTTAACAGGACTATTCAAACTAAATGAACAATTAATATAATATCTAATTGTTGTTTATACATTTCTCTCTTAGATGTCGGCTACTCTTGTTTAAAAGCCTTCAGCTAATAATACAGCCTTCAGCTGGCTGTATGGACACTTACAGCCCACTTATCAGTCCATTCATATAGTATTTTACAGCCAGCTAAAGGCTGTATGACTCACCCCTTTCTCTCACAAAGTTTATTGGTTCTTGTGTTTCAGCTGGCTGTAAACTTAGGGCATCTCCAATGGTTATAGCTAGCAACTAACTATAAGACTTCCACATCATCTATATAGTACACACTAAAGTTAGCATTCTAAAGAACTATCTATAAGGATAGCTATTTGATACTTACATGCACACACAGAATTTATGGAGGCTGCCTCGTTTGGCGCTATAGACTATCTCTAGAGCTGTAGAGAGCTGCGTTCTCTTTCTTCATTTAATATCTTCCACGTAGGACAGTTGATGACATGGACTCTCTTGTAGATAGCTGTTATAGACCCATTGGAGATGCCCTAAACAGCCCACCTCTCTTCTCTCTCCTCCTTTCTCTTCTCCACCTCAGCATACAGCCTACTAACAGCCTCTTTTGCTCTCACCACAATTGGTCTAAGCCTAATAAATTATTAAAATGACAATCTCTATATATTCTTCTAGTCTTGAGTTAAAGTTCTTACCACAATAATTAATTGTAATTTAAGATAATTAAGAGGTAATAAATTGCACTTTTAGAAGCTGTGCTATAAGCAATTAAACCACTAAAACCGCACGCACGTACGCGTGCACACACACAACAATAGCAAATTATAGTTTTGGCAAGAATAAAACAACAACTATAATTGGTACGCAATACTCATCAACTAGCAAAATATCCTAAAATGCCATCCTAATCTCATGTAGACCATGTATCCTCATCGAGTAATCAATTATCACATAGATTATTATGCAATATCTCCCAAAACTAGTGAACAAGATTATTAAATACTACACACTACTACAAAAAAAAAGCTCAGCATAGACGGTTTAAAAACGTCACTACAGACGGTTTCTTGAACCGTCTGTGCTTATAGATTAGTAATACCCTAAGGGTATCACAGACGGTTTTTGAACCGTCTGTGATAACCCTTATCACAGATGGTTCTTACTATGAACTGTTTGTGATAGTCTATTGTTACAAACAGTTCTAGTTAAAATCCGTCTGTGATTGCATTCTCGCGATATCATAAATAGAACTCCTTTAGTTCATCAACATTCTCTAATTATGCTGTAAAACAGCACAATCAGATAATATAAATAAACCAAAGCAGACCTATTTATGATTGGTGCCATGTCTTTGGTGGCTCGTTGTTTAGGTTGTAGGTGATGTTGTTTTGTTGCTTTGATATGTCGTGGTTGTAGGCGCGTAGTCGTAAGCTGTGGTCATAAGCCGTGGTCGTAGACGCGTGGTCGTAAGCTATGGTCATATGTGCCTATTCTATTAGCAGCTATGTCTTTATCCTGCAATAAAACATGAATTTCCACAAGGGCCAAAACCCTAGCCATCCATTAATCATCACAAGAACTAATTAAGTCATCAATAATTAATTTTTACACGCACGAGCATCAAGATTTACATGGTCAAAACCCTAGCTATCCAATAATTTCTTAATTTCATATCCAACCATCAAGAAAGAGAGGGGAGGAGTGGGGGATATATCACCGACGATAAAGGAGAGGCCGTCGGTGGCAATGTCACCGCGTTGTGTCACGACGGTGACACTGCACATGACACTCCTATGACAAGAGTACCTTATGCAGTGAACCGTGGCATCACAACCGGAGGTGGAGGAGCTCAGGGAGGTAGTCGACATCGTTGGGGGAGGCAACGCTTCGTTCGGTTTGGGGGAGCTAACTAGGCGGCGCTTCGGTTTGGAGTGTTTGGGGGAGGTGTGTGGGCAGCATATATATGGGCATTGGGGTAGTGGAACTGATCAGTAGTTGAGATGTTGTGATGCCGCTTCAATTAGAGGGCGGCAAAATCAGGCGACGAAATATCGCAGACGGTTTTTAATACAAACCATTGCCATTAGTACCTTAGCACTAAAATAGCTATTAGTACTAGATATGTTGCACATACATACATGAAGTTTCTTTTCTACTCCCGGGTGTAGTTACTCCCTATGTTGTATCTCGTAAAGTAAGGAGTATCTCCCGATAGAGAGTATGTATGTATCGTATATGAGTATATAAAACTATCTAGATGGTGTGCATTCCTTTTTTAAGATGACATATATAGTTTTTTTAACATACTTCTTTTTATGTATGAATATGATTGTATTAGTAAAATATACCAAAAACTATGTGCTCTTTTGCATTTTTTTTATGTGGTTCGCATTGAAGTTTCTTAGAATTAGTGTATGGGTATACTTAAAGTGATAAAAGAGTATGTTAAATTCATTTAGGTAGTATATCATGGATGTGAGTAACTACACATGAGAGTATAATATACATACCCACACATATACACATAAACATATACATATATACATACACACACACATACAGGGGCAAAACTAGCCCAATCCCAGGCCCTGGGCTAGACCAGCTGCTCTTGGACCGACTCTTGGACTAACTCTGTTTTTTTGTGATTTTTCATGAATTTTACATGGGCTTTGATTGCCAGGCCTCGGGACTGCACACATATACATACGTACATACATATAACATATATATGTGATACATACATATATATAACATATATATATGTACATATACATATATAGGTATAGGAAGCCTCTTTGCTACTCCCGTGAGTAGTTATTCCCTATGCTGTATTTCACAACGTAAGAAGTATCTAGTGTAACGGAGGGTATGTATATATAGTATACGAGTATATAAGACCATCTAAGTGATATATATATATATATATATATATATATATATATATATATATATATATATATATATATATATATATATATATATATATATATATATATATATATATATATATATAGTTTTTTAGGCACTTCTTTTTAAGTGCATATATAAATGTATTTACAAAAATACGCTAAAAACTATATACTTCTTTGCATTTTTTGGTGGTTCATAATAGAGCACCTTATAATTAGTATATGGGTAAAACCAAAATAATAAAGAAGTATGTCAAATTTGTTTAAGTGATATATTAGGTGGGAGTAACTACATCAGAAGTAAAAGGTATTTTTCCTATATGTACATATACATATATACATATATGCGCCAGTATTAAGGCACGAGCAATGAAAACAAAAATAGATGTAGAGTGTGCCAATGGTAGAAGATTTTTTTTTATCAATGGTGGGAACCGGTTCACGACAGGTAGGAACTAACCCTATTTTTACTTAGAAGTGCGTGGATTATAGGCCGTTGGATCGACTCAATTGGTTTCCATGCACTGCATGAGGTGGGGTGTGAACGTTAGTTCATCGTGGAGTTGTTCCTGTCATAAAATAGGGTTCTATTTTGCACATTAATGTTGTAATATGAGATGATTTTGGAACAGTGTAAGATCATATAGCCGATGCGCCCGGAACATCATATTTGCAAACATTGCACAACACAAGAGGGCAATGGCTAATTAAGCAAGTGTTCATAATACTTCGGGTTTGCAAGAAAAATTACACATGGCTATGGCTTTGTAAAACTTGGGCAAAATACCCAGAGTAAAACTTGATTTACTCTAAGTTTAGCAAGTAATTAGGAAGAGAAAAGGTAGGTTGTGCAGTGTAGTGAGGATCAGGCCCGGCCCTGACGGGGGGCGAGCGGGGCGGCCGCCCCGGGCCCCCAAAATCCAGGGGCCCCCCAATCCCCATATACATATAACATATACTATGTATTATACAGTATACTATCCCTGCCTCCCTGGGCCGACTTCTCGTCTTCTGTTCTCATTCTCTGAATCTGAAGTATGATCGTCTTACGTCTAGGGCCGGCGTCATCACCGCATCACGCCGCGCCGAGCCGCCGAGGGTGGTCATCTCTCCGCTGCCGCGCCGCGCTACGTCCCCCCGCCGGACGTCGGTAAGCGACCAAGCCGAGCGGCCGAGCTGACATGCGCCGCTCAGAGTCTCTCAGAGTCTCAGTCTCTCATGTGTTTGATGTTTCCGGCAATCCGGCTTTCCGCTTTGCATGCATGCAGTGCAGGCGCGTACGGGCACGGCCTACCAACGGCCTAAGATCGCCAGATCGGCGCATGCAGGAATCAGGATTGCAGTTGCAGGCGCGCCGCGCATGCCTAAGATCGGCGTGTGGGACGACTAGAGTTGGAGTCCGCACTTGAGTTCTTCGGGAAGCTGGGGAGGGAGACTGGGGTCAAGGAATTCAATGCGATGATTAGGGTTTATTGGACAAGGCGAGGGCTTGCAGGGATATTGACTCAGCGGTGGAACATATTTATAGGTCATATCGCCTCTTTGAGATGATGAGAGGTAGGGGGCTTCCGATCGAGGAAGATACTTATGGCCCGTTCCTCTTGTATCTGGTTGATGTGGGGATGTTGGGGGGAATTTGAGATGTTCAGTACATTCTTTAAGGATGCGAATCCACAGTCCTACAGATTAGCTTATTATGAGATGTTGCTTTGGATTTCATCGACTTGTTAGAATTACTTGATCTAACAAAAGCTTGAGCTCAATGTACATATCTAGTATATTCAAATCTTTGGGTAGGTTAGAACGCGGACTACGTTGAGAAACTTCTTGAGAGATGAGGTCAAAAGGTAATGAGTCAGTATGACAATAAGATGGACACATATGTAATATTATATGAAAATCTTTGCATTGTTTTTATGACAATTGGAGAATACAGTGCCATTTCTTATTCCTTTTCCCCTTTCAGGTCTCCCAGTGCGTTCTTCCCTTACCTGCTAATGTTATTTGTTTTCTATTTCAGAATCTGCTGATGGAAATATTTCATCCTTAATTTTGGAGTATACTGCAAATATACCAAACATAGCGGTGAGGAATCTCTTATGATGACTACTGGTAATACTCATAGCTTAATATAAAATGAATGTTATGTGTAGTGTTCTTCAATCCTGTACAAAATGATCTTGTTACAATGTGTTCTAAATAAAAGATACAAAATCCGTAATTATTTACATAACAAATTATGCAATTCATGGCCTTGTCATATGGTATGGTGTTACCTTTCTTATTATATTCAAAAGGAGAATGCTGTATTTTCATAATGCACATCACATGCTTGGAAAATGCAGCACATTTATATTTAGATATTTATACTAGGGCCCCTATTTTTAGTTTCGCCCCGGATCTCTAAAATCTCAGGACCGGCCCTGGTGAGGATGGCGCGGGAGACGGTGGGGCCATGAATCAACTGGTTGGGCTCATGTGAGCTCGTCCTTGTCATGGTATGGGGATCAAATGTGACACGCCTGCCCACCATACAGAGCTTGTGTAGACTCAGTTCGTAGGCTAGCTGGCTAGCTGCAACCAATCAAGGCCAACCACACATCGCTCTCACGGATATGTAGACGGTAATCATATGAGATGTGCAGAAAAAGCTGTGCAATTCTGGCGAACTTCCGTATTCCTCGAATTTATCGTGCTAGAAAGTGGGAGCAGCTTAAACAAGACTGTTTTTATTATGATAGAAAGTATATACTGTTCTAAGGAAACTGGGAGCGATTATTTGGCCACAACGTTTTTAATTACAACTTATTAGTCTAATAAATAATAAAATACTAAAAACCAAAGCAAAAACTAGCTGAAAAGCATAAAAGAATGGGACTACTATCCCGTGATCAAGTATGATACTTCCTTCATTTCGCTATATTTATCCACAGTTCATCGTACACAGAGATCAAGAAAGCACTAAATCTAAAAATAGTTAATAAGAAATGATCACATATATCACTATTAAATGACATAACATAACCACCTAACCTCTTATAAAGCATTTAATAGGGGCAATATATGAAAAAAAAATGCAACAATTATACTCTAGATTCCCTTAATGTACAAATATATTGAAACCCATACTCTTTAAGACTATGAATAAACATAGCGAAACGTAGGGAACATCTTTAAAAAAAAATCCCAAATTACATGGAAGAAAAGTGCCATCTTCTTATAAGGTAACCAAAATTCAGGGAGGTTTTGCCCATCTGCCCCTGGGACCTTTTTTTCCAGATATGGCATAAAAGGACACATTTTTACACAGTTGGCCCCTCGTGATCGCGGAACCACCAGTGGCCAACATGTGCCAATTCCGCGGTCAGGAGGCGCGGAACAGCGGCTAGGGGGCACGGGCTTTTGCCTCCCCTGGCACATGCGTGTGGAATGAGGGCCCACCCGAGAGGTGGAGTGGTCAAAATGTCATGGTCGAAGTGCATGGTCGAAGCGCTGTGGTCGAAGCGTCGTGGTTGAAGTGCCATGGTCGAAGCGTCGTGGTCGAAGCGTCATGGTCGAAACTGTGTTAGAAGCGCTGCGGTCAAAGCGTCGTGGTCGAAGCCGTGATCGAAGCGCCGTGGTCGAAGTACCATGGTCGAAGCGTACGGTAGGGAAGACAATAGCCCACGCTCCTCGACGACTACTCCGTGCCCCTGGCCACAGAATTGGCACACGTCGGCCACTGGTGGTTCCGTGGTCGGGAGGAGACCAATTTACGCAAAAACACATCCTCCTGTGCTATATCTGCAAAAAAAATGGTCCACGAGAACCTGATGAGCAAAAACTTCAGAATTCAGTGATGAACTAGCTAGCTAACCACACATGAGTTTAATTTCCTTGAAAAATGCCCTAGCTTTTCTACTCCTTTGCTTTCAGCATAGATTTACTGGCCTAACATGATACATGTCATGGACGTCTATATATTGCCAAGGAGAGGAATTTTTGGCACATATGGTGTTGTTTGAATCCGTATTTACAAAAATGGTAGTATGTGTATGGTATTAGCAAAAATGACCTTTTTACCGCCCAATCACCGGGCGGCGACACTGTGCAGCTGATACATCTTACCTGCCACCCGACCACCATGCGGCCAAGGCCTGTCGCCTAGTCACCAGACTCCAGTGGCCTGCCACCCAGCCACCGGACTCCAGGTGGCCTGCCACCCAGTGACTAGGCTCCAGTGATTAGTACCACAATTAATTAGTTTAATTGCATGATTAGAAAATTTAACACGCACTTCTCGTAGAATTTTGTACATATAGCAAATGAGCATAAACAATTACGGAATTTTTTGTGGAGCTTCCTGACGCAGCGTAGTTCGTTGTGTAATTTGCTCGTAATTTTTTCATTATTAATTTTACTAAAAATTCATTTATGTAAACTATTTTTAGAAATTTCTGAATATAGGAAATGAGATGGAAAAATTACAACAGTGGACTTAATGGTGCAATTTTAGTAACAAAAACGCATTGCATGGGATGCGATATGGCTCACTCATCTGAGCCACTACTATCTCCTCGCCACATCTTCCTCTGCATGTGTGGCCTTGTTTTCCATTGTTGAGCATATCTCGTGGGGTAACGTCAGCCAGTTTGGAGCTTGTGTGTCGGTTCGGATTAGGTATGCATACTGTTCCATTTGTTGAGTGGTGGACGGTGGTGCTGTAGGCTAAGATACACCATACAATGTCTGGTGGTAAGTGTCGATGTGCTCCTACTTAGACATGCCGAATTGGGGGCCGCCAAAGATGAAGTTGTGAACAAGCGACTCCAGGAATCCTCCCGATGTGCGGAGGAGCCCTGGCCTTCACCGTACGGTGTGGCAGCGATGCTGAAGGAGCTATGCTCAACGAAGTCCCCAAACCCAGCGTATGGTATGAACAATTAGCTCTGCCCTGCGTACGCTGCAAACCTTGGTGTTGTGTACTCCTCCTTGAAGCAGCCAAGAGGCCCGTGTTATAATCGGTAGACCGTCCGTCATCCCCATGTTGAATTAGAGGCTACAAAATGGAACGATGTTAGTCACAATAAATATTTTAGATGTAAAGTGCGAATCTCATATCTCCCGGATGTGCAGCGAAGATGACCGATGGGGAGTGGTAGTCTGTGTAGGGTATGCGAAGGGTAGAAGTGATGCATCTCAATGATGGACCAGCAGCGAGAGAACACTATGATGTTAGCAGAACATGAGGCATAACAGAAAAACAAAATATAAGGTCGTATGTAAGTTACATACTCGTCGATCTGACCCACGGATGATCGACGTGAGCTCCCTTTTGGTGGTCTGTTTCCTCGTCGCGTTTGCACGGAGCACCCATTTTGGCCCACTCTATTCTTTCCCATGCGCAGTAATGCATGCAAAGGCATGGGCGATGGCCGGCTTTGCCACATGTTGCCAAGCCCTGCTGCTCGGTGGTTGAGTGGCAGGTCATTGGACCGTGCACTTAGCCGGGGTAATTACAAGGCTAATCACCTGGAGCCCAGTGGCGGGTGACAGGCTGCCTGTCACACGGTGGCTGACGATAGGTTGTCAGCCGCACGGTGGCTAGACGATATGTGACACGTGTCGGCTCTACGGCATCGCCGCCCGGTAGTCGGGCGGCAAAAATGATATTTTTGCTATTGTCGTGCGTACCACCATTTTATAAATACGGGATCAAATAGTGTCATGTGTGCCAAAAATTCCAACGAGAGTAGCATTCGGCAATACACGGGTAGCAGGCGACGCTAAAGCCTTATTGCAAACAGTGATGCTTTCTACTTTTCAGAAGCTAAAAGTCGTTTAGAATGCTTTGAATTCATGGAGATATAATGTTCTTTTATTGTTAGTTTTCTTTTTATTTTTAATCAAATATCTAAAAAAACTAATGATACCTACATTATCATATCGGCAAAAAAACAAAAAGGAAAAAAAAAACAAAGGCACACGCTTTGAAACATGGCCCAAGTGGCATGCACTATACCACGAACGGCGACGCACGTAGCTTAAGGATAGCGTGACGGGACAGATAGTGGCGAAGCAACGAGCCCCTGTACTTATGTATGTGGGTTATATAAATATCCAAATATCTCAGACACAAAATGTGCCTCTTCCAAATATAATATGATTTATTGAGTGGAGGTAATGATTGATACGTGTATGGTGCATGGGCCCAGTTCACGCGAGCTGCGACAGGTGTCTGGTGAGGCTTCCCCGAGACAAAAAGGCCAGTAGGGTTCCAGTCATCTTCAACCAAAGTATCCATCCATCCATTCCCCCTCTCCTCTTGAGATAGCGCCCACTGTAACAGGAGAGGAGTAAAAGTGTTTTTATGGCGGAAAGAAGGATAAGTGTTTTTATGGTCCGACTCAATGTGGCCTATAAATTATGGTTTTTAATATTTTTATACTATAATAGCTAAATATATACTATAGTGACTGTTATTTTTTCTAAGTAATTAAATTTTAAGAAAACATTATATTATCACAGACAGTGCAAAGCAATAAGAAGAAAAAATCCCTAAAAATCCAAAAAACAAAAACTATAAAGTCAGAACTAAAACCGTTTGAAACGAAGCCTATATGCAGCGCATTTGCTGCACACTTAAACACTTTGAAAAGTGTTCGACGCACACATGCTATACGTCAAGCATCTTCTCACCTCCTGCTCGTTGATCGGATTAGCCACGCCTCTCATTGGTGGATCCGCCTCTCAAAGGCTGTGCTTCAACTACTTTTTGTTTTTTTACTGTAGCGATGGTTAGGTTTTTGAGTAATTAGATTTAAAAATAAAAAGTTATATCATCATGGAAATGTAAAAAAATAAGGGAAAAACAGAAGGACAAAAGGCTAAAAAAAAGAATTAAGAAGTCAAAAGTTGAAACCATTTGGAACGGGACGTCTCAACACAAAACTTCAAGTTATTTACGCCTTTGCCCTTAATCAACTGCAAGTTTATCTATTTCTATACTAGTTCAAAAAGAAAAAGGTGGCACTCCATAGTCCATGGATAGGCTTATGACTTGATACAATGTTTACTATAATCGACTTATAGACCACAATTTAAAAAGATGCACCATTTAAAAACGACTTACTAAAGCATGTACAAAAGCCAAAAAGCATTAGCGGAAATGAACCCAGCACATAGATTATCAGAGTATACCATTGTGCTCAATTCTGGAACTAAAATTACACTAGATTGGATTTCTTCTTTGTTTTTTTGACAGGGACAATCTGACGACTAAGAGAGGAGTTTTTTTAATTAAGGTGGGATTTTACAAGTATGAATGCTTTGAGATATTTTTACAACCGAAGTGATATGTAAACATGACGGCTATTCGAGATGCGCTGTATATATACATTGGTGCATAAGTGAGACTTTTTGGTTCGGGCGGCCGGAGAACCGAATAATGCACAAGAAAAGGGTGGCCTTTATTTGACTTTTTTTGCAGAACAATGGACAGTATAGTGGCGCGCGTGCCTCGGCTTGAATGGAGAAAGGGAGGAGAGAACAGTAGCGAGAAAGAGAAGGATAAGACATCGTACGTTCGCCTAAGCACACTTGTGGATGGCAATTACCGGAGTAATAGCAAATGTACCTGTTTCTAAAGACTAAGGTTGAGTTTTTTACGCTCCGGCTTATAATTTATAGCTAAACCTTTTAAACCATATACTATTTATGAGAGCCAGTATATAGCGAAAATAGTTATATAAGATTTTAGCTGGTACAGTTGGATCCGGTAAGTTTATACTATAATTTATCTGTAGATTTTATCTTAAAAACATACTATTTAAAAAGAAGTTACTATAACAAATGGCATAAGCCATAAGCGGAAGTACAAACGAATCCGTCCTTAGGGTATGTACAATAATATAGATAACTACCATCTATAATATCCTTCATATCATTTATAAATGGTACTAAAAGATAGTTTATGCAATAAGTTGTTTTTGCATGTTTTTATAAACAGTTTTTTCTATGATATAATATATCTTGTTTATTATGTTATAGTCAATTAATACATGAGAGATGGTATAAATCTTTATGCTTTTTCTCTTTTACATTGTCTTATGTTTTATGCAGCAATGTTTATAGATAGTTAATATTATATCATCGTATATAGCCCTAGGGAAAAAGAACAGCGAAGGGAGTTGGTTTAATGATTGAATGGCTGTGTGGTGAACCGGTAATGGAGCATGTGACTCGGAGATGCCCACTTCTGCAAACATATAGTTTTTTTTATACTTTGGAGCTTGTCAATAATTAAGTTGTAAAGGAAAAGGAAAAAAGAAACTAAGACCTAAAGTCTAAATATCGAACACAGGAATCTGAATTTCCTTTCTGAAAAGAAGCTCGATAAGTGATGAAACTATTCAGAATCAGTGCTAAAAACTGCTTGTTTGGGCATATTCAATTTACTGAATTGATTTAGGTTCAAACATAAGCCACCTAATCAAGCTCATAAGCTAGTGCATTTTACTCCAACGTGTGAACCAACTTTTCCATCTTATATGGGACCCACGTAATAAATAAGAAAAGAAAAAACCTACCTGCTACCTCTCTTTTCCATGCCCTTGTACTGGTGCACAACACCACACCCTCCGATCACTACTACAGAAAGAATCACCATAAACAGTTCAAAATCATCATTACAGATTATTTCTAAATCATCTGAATTTATGCATCTGTGATGATAGGTGATTATTATAGATGGCTCTCAAATCGTCTGTGATAATTTATAACATAGTTGATTTTTCAATAAAAATTGTTTGTGATATATCAGATATTACAGACGGTTCTTAAACATAACATAGCTGTTTGTGATATTTGACAGATCACAGACGGCTAAAACTAATCATCGTCTGTGATATAAAAGATATCACATACGGTTCTTAAACATCGCCGTCTGTGATATCTAACATGTCATAGACGATTAATTCCACAAACCGTTTGTGATATAAAAAAATATCACACACGGTTCTTAAATATAGTTGTCTGTGATATCTGACATATCATAGATGGCTAATACAACAAATCGTCTGTGGTATCTTACATATCACAGACGACTAATAAAAAACCGTCTGTGATACGGTTTGTTGTCTGTGATAGCTATTTTAATAGCTAAATTATTTCCTATTGTTCGGCTAGCCTCAGGAAGTGCTAGTCATGCCCTCTAAAAATAAGCAAATAGATCATATATATGACACAAGATAATCATTACACATATCTCATAAATGAATTAAACAACTGAATAAAGTCCAATTAAATAAATTGTTTGATTAAGCATAATTGAGTGATTACAATTGTATGAAATGTTTGAACATCTAATCATCATTGCTGGGGTGAAACTCTCCATTCTTGTTTATGACCTTCTCCATCAAGAATTCGGAGAATTGTCCGGCGAGTTTGTCAAGTCGAATGTACTTTCATTGAATTTCGCGCGCTATTGCTAGTAGTGTCAAAATCATTAGTGTATATATATGTATAAATTGATAATCATGAAATATTTATTGGCAGGTAGACAAACCTCTGGATCATTCGTCTTAGTGTCTATGATTTCTTGCATATGGCGACAAACGTAGAATCCATATACGTTGCCCTGTAGCTACTGTTGGCACTACAAAAATAGAATTACATACATATGTATTATCAGTTCTAGAAGCATTAATACCTCTAAGTGCAACAGGAGCAATTGTGTTATTAGCACATGATTGTCATTAGACTTCATGCCAATTAATTTCAAATTTTGCATAGAAACAAGTTTTTTCATGCTGGTGAAGTAACCAGACAGAACTTTCACACCATGTAAGCACTGACACAGTTCAGTTCTCTCGGACTTAGATAGAGTATAGTAAGTTGGGGGAAGGTACGTCCAGTCTTTATTGGTCTTTATTGGAGCTAACTCGGTCCTGATGTTCATAGTGACCAAGTCATGTTGTGCGTTGACACCATTCTTTGTTTTGTCACGAATGTTTAGTAAGAGACTAATCAAGCTATCACATGCATTCTTCTCTACATGCATCACATCGATGCAATAGTAAACTTCTAAGTGCTCCCAAAAAAGCAAGTCCCAAAATACTGACCTCTTCTTCCACATGTTCTTCTGATGTGTCCTCAACTTACATCCCTTTTCAAGCACAACATCGATATCCTTGACCATATCGTACACCTCTTTTCCACTAAAATGTCTTAGTGCTGAGTCATTCTCTTTATTTCCATCAAATTGTTTCTTCATCTTACGGTACGGGTGATACCTTGGAAGGAACTTATGGTGACACATGTACGTAGTTTTGCGCAAGTTATTCAACCACACACTCTTGGTATAATCTAAGCAGTGCAGACAAGCTTTGGCTCCTTTTATACTCAACCCCGATAGGTTACCAACGGCAGAAAAGTCATTGATGGTGCAGAACAACATGGCACACAGAGTGAAGTTCTCTCGTTTGTCCACATCCCATATCTGTACCCCTCCGTTCCACTGTGTAACAGGTACACATCAATATCGTTCCCAGGTTGCTTCGGCCATTGGATAAGTAGTGACATCAAAATGAACTTTCGCTTCATACACAGCCAAGGAGGAAGGTTATACATGCGTACATTCACAGGCCAGGTGCTATGTTGGCTGCTCATGTTACCAAAAGGATTCATTCCATCTGTACTCAACACAAATCTTATATTCCTCGGTTCCGCACCGAAGTCTGCAAACATCGCATTGATGTTCCTTCATTTGGTAGAATCAGCAACATGTCTTATCATTTCATCTTTCTTACACTCATCCGAGTACCAAAGCAACAATCTTGCATCCTTTCGGTTCGCAAATAAACGCTTCAAACGGAGAATTACAGCTAGATATCACAACACCGTGGCAGCTTGCCACCACCCTCGCCCTAGCCTCCTCTACGTCGGCCATGAGAGAGAGGAAGAGGAAAAGTATTGTGTCCAGCCCTAGCACTGTGCTACGCCAACTCAGCGTTTTTTGTTAGTAAATGGTCCAATGGACCGGCAAAACAAATGACAGTAAGTTTAGAGGGCTGAGAAAGTGAAATACAAGTTCTGGAGTAAAGTGACATAGCTCCACAAGTTCCGAGAGTTATATTGCAATTCTCTCAAAAAATTTCCTAGCATCAACTACTCCAATGTGTTGAGCCTGTTCAATCTATACTCTCTCTCCTCCTTTTAATCGGCTATAACACAATATGCATATGGCCTTATGCAAGTTTCGCAAGTTCATTTCTCCTAATTAAGATGAACTATGAGTTGAGGCTAGTTTGGAACAGAGGAATTTTACAAGGGGAAAGAATCACCCATGTTGCTTGGGCCTTCAGGGTTCTTTGGAAGAACCATCAACTCTATACGTTAGCCTCCATATTTCATAAAAAGAAAGAAAATATAGCGAGCTAGATCATGCCAGATTCATATAACTCACGTGTAGCACTCCCATTTTCTCTTTGATTTTCTGTGTTCATCACGTAAAGTACTGTTGTTACAGATCACACCAACGTGCATTTCCTTTTGTGTGCCAATTAATTTTCTCAAAATATCAAGTGGGCTTCTATATATGGTGAAGCCACCACACAACACGCCTCATGACTTCCAAATATAAGCAAACATCCGCCTTGTGCCGTCGGACCTAAATCATATCGGCGACATGTTATAATAAAGCTTATACCCTAGCTATAACATCGATCGGGAGCAGCCAAACTACTCAACGTGCTTAGCAGCCAACGTTACTGCCTTTGTGAATATTATAATACAGCGATAAGTTAAGTTAATCTATTTTGTTTATATTAGTCGATCGTGGCCCCAACTCGCATACATTTCTTTCGATACTCCGATGTCCAATCGCGACCAGATTCGTCGTTTTAATTTCGTTTCGAGAACTTTCAAACCTTATCAAAGAGGGGCCCGGGGCTGGAAGATAAGAAACTTGAGCTGTGATACAAAAGAAAATGAGTCACGCGTGGTCTACTTAGTATACAAGGATGCAAGTAGGAAAGACGAAGAAAATAAAATCATGCCGCCTTTACCTTAAACGTTATTATCCCAACAACTTGGGAGCCAAAACTAACATATATAGCTAGCTAGGAGCATAGCGTTCTCACCAAACCAATCATGTACAGAAAATTAGAAATAGACATGCCGTTTGCTTGGCTGTCAAAGACAAATGAGAGGGACATACAGGAAACTTGAATATGTCTTTATTTGTGCCCTGCTGCACAAGCAAGCCTCCTTATATATGTAGGATTGGATAGGCAACAAAGACCGGAAAGACAATAGAGGGAGGGGTGGGGGAAGGGTAAATGGTGTCTTAAAATTTTCTTCCAAGTATTTACTTATCCTATACTCCGATAGCTATAAATCTATGAAAATTAGGATATAAATTCTACTTGAAAACCAAAGAATCACAGAGCTGCGTGTAACCTGATCAGAAATCAACGTGGTTGGATTTCGACTACTAGTCGGTAATCAACGTGGTCGGAATTCGACTACCAATCAGAAATCAATATGATAGAAATTCGACTCTAGTGGTCGACGACCAAAGAGCGGTCAAAAAACAACGTAGTTGAAAATTAACATGGCGAAAGCCAGCGTGGTCGAAATTCGACTCAAGTAGTCAACGACAAGAGAGTGGTCGAAAACCAACGTGGTCAAAATTCGACTCGAGTGGTCAACAACCAGAGAGTGGTCGAAAACCAACACGATAAAAAATCAACGTGGTTGACACCAACGTGGTCGAAGACCAACGAGTGGTCTAAAACCGACATGGTTGAATCAGGTCGAAATACGATTAGTGAGATCGATGATCAGTGAGTAGTCGAAAACCCAATGTGGTCGAAAAGAAGCATGTGGTCCAAAATTTGAGCGTGGTCGAAAACTTAGAGGAACAAAGATGAACGGTCTGCTTTCAGCACAGTTTCAAAACAAAAAATGATGAAACTTTTGATCCGTAAATCCAATTGATATGAAACTTTGTAGGAATCTTCTCTAAGGAATTTTTACCTATTCCAATAAACGATCATGAAAACCATGGCCAAAATTGAGAACCTTTTTAGTTTGTTGGAAGGCTCCTTCAAAACTAAGCCAAAATCAAAATTGGTGAATACAACTTGATCATAGGTGGATGTTGACCAAGATGGCTCTAGATATATTTCCACATATTACAAAAAGTTAGAACACCAAATAAATCAACTCAAATGCACTCGGATCAAGAAATCACACTTTTAGCCCAAATCAAGCAAAATCATGTTTTCTTGATAAACTTGCTGTTAAAGTGCCTAGATGGCTGGAGATGGATTCCATGTGGTAGTCTCTATCTCTTACATGTTCTTCACATAGCAAGATCAAGAAAAATAAAGAGGAGATAACAAACCAACCAAATCAAGAGCAAATCAATCAAAATAAGATGGATTCATAAAGATACACAAAGATTGATGTATTGCTTACTTGAGATAGAAAGTTTTATAGCCACTTCACCTTGGAGGAAAAAGAGTATACCAAGTGCTTCACTCTCAAACCCTAAACATAAACAAGAGAGCACATGAGATTGGATGGTTAACCTTACATGTCTCCATACCAACCCCCTTTCATAGGTAAACAACCACCTACACTCCTTAATAGATCATATCCACTATTACAATGGGGGAAACCTGTTAACCCCACACACACGGATTTTACTCTCATAAATTCACTTATGCACACTTTTCAAAGTGCATAAGTATGAATTCGCAAATCCTTAGCCTTTAGCCTTGATCTAACCAGCTCCACCTTGATCTAATCTGCTCTCCAACGCATTGCCCATGCGTCATGATTTTGATCCAAGATGGTTTTCGGTATTTTGGTCAAACTACCAAAATACCCTTCCTTGGCCTGGTCATCACCAACCACTACAAGTAATCACTATGCTTGCCACGTGTAGGTGCATGCGTCGCCAAGTCTCTCTCATCCCAGTTCTACTGAACTACGGCTCACTTGGCCCATGCAAGCTACATGGCGCTATCCCGCCATTCGAACTCGCCTTTAACATTTTCCGCATTTCTCGTACCGTGCTTGGGCTCACCGTCTCACCCAGCATGCTTGATCGTTCTGAGCCTCAACTCCTCCATGAGCCTAGCCCGAATTGTCGCCGTTGACCATGGTTTACTCCAAGCGACCCTGCACATCCAAAGATAAATAAATTGTTTTCAGGCACAAGTTTTTTACAGTCAAAACATGCATCATGCAATCTTAATCCATTGACTCAGATCATCCCATCTCAATTCCCAAAACCCTATTTTCTAGCAAGATAGGAAGTAACAACCTACCACGCCGGTACTTTCGCAATACAGAAATTCCACCTCTCAAAATGGTACTTCCGCACGCTGAAAAGCTCACTTTGGACTCTCTGGAAAAACATACCGCAACTCAATCTGGTACTTCCGCCAAGCGGAACTACTGCACTTATACCTGTGGTCCTTTCGATTTTCCTAACACTTCCAGAAGATAGTCCAAATCAAATGTAATCTTTGCAAAAATCATTTCACAAAACTTACAATGGTTCATCACAACATTATCCTAGGCCTTCTCACATGGTCCTTCAATATGCCACATGGAACTCTTTATTTGGTGTGTTTAGTTCATGCGACTATCATTTAAAGCAAGGTGTTATTTCCTATTAGGGCACTCTCAATGCATCCTACATCAGCAATGTCTATGACATAATTAGCCTGCCAAGTAGAAATGATGCTAAGGTGGAGAGGGGATTAAAGAAGAGAGAGAGAGAGAGAGAAAACAGTGTCTCATGCAAGACGCTGGACACAAAATCCAGCACACAAAAAATAACAAAAACTTGTATTAGAAGGAGATTAATGTCTATTTACAATAATTATTGTATTAGAAGGAGATTACGTATTTATTGTTTAGGTCTACCGGTGAAAACTATGCACTAGAGTTGTAATGTCTATATGATATAGAGATTATAAATATTATTGTGAAATATCTATCACTGAGAATGCCCTCAACGTTCTAGTATCATCTTTAATTGGTTACTTGATGGACATGTTGAAATATTTTATTATGCGGCAATTTCATATAGTTTCTGACTAGTCAATTCCTAGCAAGTCTCTAGCTACTCTATGCATCTCATGGATGTATAACTAGCTAAAATTCGTTGCTTTAGCAATTTTGTTGGAATTGGTCTTAATTACTCAGCTAGCAAGCTAGTTGTTTTGAGACTTATCAACAACTACTCAATCCGTTCTTTTTTTACTTGGCTCATTAGAATCCGTACCATTAAACTTTCTAAAGTTTAACTATTAATAGATTTAAAACTATTTAGATTACCTATACAAAAATCATACCATTAGATTTATCATTAAAAATACTTTCATAATATTATAATTTTATTAGCATATCTTAGTACAAAGTTATAAAAAGTAACTGATCAAAATTGTATATTAAAAACTATGAAAAATTAAAAACATTAAATAAAAAAGAACGAAGAAACCATGTACGATAGTATGATCATATTGATTCCTTCAACCCCACCTTACGAGCAACTATATATAGTATGATCAGATCGATTCCTTCAACCCCTTTCCTTCACATGATCGACAAATGGCTTTGGACTACAAAGTAGCTGCATGACAAAGATAAGCTTTTTTAACAAACTAGTCAGGGTGGACCACGCAATTGCTTGACTAGTCCTGCTATATATATTTATGGTTTAGAATATGGATATTCTATTTTTACAACAGATTATGTATAAGTACATGTAGCTTGAAGAATACCATTACTTTTGGCTACAATTATTCTTATTGTGGAGAGAGTACAATCAAACTTTGTATATAGTATCTTTCCGAATATTTATGTTCAATGCGCACACATGCCTCGTAGTTTCATCAGTTTCTCGTTGTTACGCACTGCACCATACACGCCTTCGTTCTATATCTCTCTTTGCGTTGCATGCTATCTCATAGTTGAGAAATTCTAGTCCTCAGAGCTAAGCATGATGGACCGATAATAATAAGAGCGGGTGAATAATTGTGAAAGCTTTTTTTATTTCTTCAAGTATTCTAAATATTCATTCAAATGACTATAAGAATCATCAAGCTCAAATCACACCTCCTACAAGAGAATCACAGAAATCTAGAATTAACCAGAGCCAACAATCAAGCTTTGTCTGTTGGTCCAACAGTACCATCCTTAGCATGCCGGAATGACCGTGCCAATACTACCGCCAACTCAGGGCCAGTATGACCGCTCTATGGTACTACTGCTTGCCCTATTCCTGAGTGCAAATCTCTTGGGACAAAAATCAAATTTGTGGATCTTAATCAAACCTTATCCAATGCTACCAAAGTTAGTATGGACTTAAGCAAAGATGTCAGGAACCCAATCAAATCAAGAAACATGGGGTTTTTAGATTTAGATCATCCAATTTGGAAGAATTGTTTTCTAGGTTAAGAGAACACACCAAACATTAAAACCCAAATTACTTCTTAGTCATGAAAATCTAAGTCATGAGACTTTTCAGATCATCTCTCACATATCCTAACAAGGTAATCTCGTCACGAGTTTGGGCTAGAAATACCATGATCACAAAATCATAAATCTTGGTCAAGACAAGGTTAAAATCAGGTAAGATCTTGATTCTTACTATAGAGTAATATAGCTGGACAAAGATTGTTCACAAGAACCTACTAATGCCTCTTACACATCATGGATCACAGCAAAAATAAGAGAAACACGAAAAGAGCCAAACCAACACAAGCATAGGGATTGATCACTACTACAGAAAATGTCATCATAGACAGTTCAACAACATCGTCACAAATGGTTTGCTGAGCCGTCTGAGTTTATAAGTCAGTAATGACAAGGGTCACCACCGACGATTTTTGAACCGTCTGTGATACTTACTAACACAGACAGTTATTAACTCATAATTGTCTGTGATAGTTGACTATCATAGACAATTTATAGTAGAAACCATCCGTGATATGTTGGTTATCACAGATGGTTCAGATTAAAAATAGTCTACGATGTCTGCAATTATCACAGACGAATTTAATTAAGAACCGTCTGTGATATTTGTACTGATGATTTTTTATCTTTCCATTTTCTCATCTTTTTCTCTACTACACAGAATGCCTTCAATGGATCATAACATTTGTGCTCTTGCTCTGTGAACCAGAACTTTACCATGACTGATCGACTACGATAGATTGACCACAGTAGAATGACCAAGGCGGAACGACCATGGCAGAACTATCACCACAGAATGACCACGGAAGAATGAGCACCACAGAACAACCATGGCACATTGACCATGGCAAAATGATCACCGTAGAACAACCACGGCTGAATGACCACCAAAGATCGAACACGGTAGAATGACCACCGTAGATTGCCTACAGCAGAAACACCACGAACCGAAACTTCATGTACTCGTCGAGGCTGCAGGGACCGTACAGCAGAGGGTCATCAAAAGTATGGAGCACACCGCCTCCCTTGGGCACGGACCTGAACAGAATCTAGTAACGCTTGAGCTTGCTCAGTGTCCTGACGTGGTGCATGCAGGATAGCACCCTCCCGTTTGTCACGGCCTATAATCACATTCACAAGCTATAGTCATTGCCTCATCTTCTTGATAACCTTCAGAGGGAAGGGAACAAAGGATGGATGGGACTTGTACGTACTGTGAGTAGATCATCGGTCTTGACGGTGAGGACGTCTGGCTCATGGGCACAGTGAGCCAGCTCCTATCGTTGGCCTGCATCTCAAGGCCCTCGAGGTCATGCGAGGTGCGAAAGGGAGAATAGCAGAATGGCGAGGCCTGCATCTCGAGGGATTAATAAGGTGTGAGAGGTGGGGAAGACCAATGCTTGTCGTTCGATGTGGAGATAATGGACAAGTGAGATTGAGATCTTGGGAGAGATGTTGTGGATAGGTGACGTGGCGGGGCGGTACTAAAACTTCATACATAATTATCATAGACGATTCTTATTAAAAAATTGTCTGTGATATTACCTCTTCACAAACAGTTTTTAGTACTGGCAGTAACATAGACGATCTCTAAACCTAAACTGTCTACGATTGTATTTAATATTGACGGTTTTCGTAACCGCCTATGATGAGGCATCTAGTGTTAGCTTTTTGTAGTAGTATCTTGCAAGGGAGATAACCATGGAGTATGCTTAGGGGAGATGTGAGGTCCACGATCAAGGCGAAGGAAGCGTGAAGCTTCATGAAAGGCGGTAGATGGGCATTCTGGTAAATTATACAATATAGAAAAGTAGCAATATGTGAAACCACAATGGTAGCCTAGCTGGTTCAGGTCATGTATGTGCTGAAATTGCTAAGTGGATGAAGTATTGATTCATTAGTGGGTCAATGGGTATGTACGCTTTGAGAAACGTGCTTGTGTGAGTGTAAAACCTGATAAGGTGTTGGGTTAACATGTTAGCCTATGTAAGTAATGAAACCCAACTAGAGGTGCTGGTTAGGGTTTTTGTGTTAGCCAAGACATCCATATCAAGTAGAGGAGGTTAGGATTCTTGGAGAGAACTTTGAGATGTGAGAGACTCTTATGATTGCTCTTTTTGTCATCCCTAGACCTTATGTGTGGCTAAGAAGTGGTTGTAATCATACCTCTCTAAGTATCAATATATGTACCAAATTTGTCCAAGTCTTTGCCTCTTGTGATCAATGTTAATTTTTTGATTTGGTTTGGTTTCTTGTGTTTCTCTTTCCCTTCTTGATTTTGCTTCGTACTAAGGATGTATAAGTAATGGAGATATCTCTCGAAGACCAGATCTCATCCATTTAGACACCTACCTTTGAAAGTTCCTATGATTGCCTGGTTTTGGCTCAAGAAAGGGTGATTTTAGGGTTCTTTGGTTTTAGGGTTTTTGGCTTGGAATCTTGCTAGAATATGGCTTGATAGGACATGCAAGAGTAGATCCAAGGTTATCTTGACCATCCTTTGCCTACGAGCAAATCTTGATTCAAGTTCTTGAGTTTTGATCAATTTTGGTGTAACCTTCTTTCAAATAGAAAAAGGTTGGAACTTTCATAGTGATTCTCTTGATCGTTGATTGAAAAAGGTTTTTGATGTCCTAGAGAAGGTGTGTACTAAGTTTCAAGTCATTTGGAGCTGTGGATTAAAAGTTGCATTAATTTTTTGTTTGAAATCATGTTGATTTTTTGCTCTGCCTTGAGGGCGGTCGGACCGGTACACATGAGCGGTCTGACTGGTTTGCAACAGCGGTCAGACCGATTAGTATAAGAGGTCAGACCGCTTATGGTAAGAAGGCTTGTTTCACTCTTTTCTGCTTGGAGTTTTCAAAGCGATTGTTTTGTCTCTGATCTTGATAGCTTCTCATAGGTTTTGAAGTGAAAAGCTTTGTTGTCACCCTTGAAGAAAATATTTAGAAAAGCATTAATCAGGTTGGCTCCTATTAACCCTCTCTAGTCGTTGTGCTAAGGGCCCGGATCACATGAAATGACGAAATGCCCTCGACTTTAGCTAATTGTTGTGATCTTATGCATGGGTCTAGAAAAACTGGCTTGGTCTGGTGTCTGACAAAAACAAATACTTGCAGGCTAAAGTGTACACTACTTTTGTTTTTCCTATATCAACTATATCCAACGCAGTGTAGAAACGTGCAAACCCATGAAATATTTGGGGGCTGTCGTGAAAGCTTTTGTGAAATATTTTTTGCCGACCATTAAAGAAAACCTTTGAAATAGTTAAATGCGCAATGTCAACCACAAAATTTATATATGTTGACATATTGCACATCACAATTGGTAGTTGTGTGTTGCCCTTCTCTACAAATAAATGGTAGGTCAAGTTTGTAGATGTACTGTGCAAGATCATTGTAATAGTCCTATATTTGGGAACAGGGTCATTGTACGTTCTACAACAGTCTAGGAGTTCAATTGTGGATAAAACGAGTATCATACCTTCTCACAAACATTGAAAAAGGATTAACTTGATTAAAATACGACCTAACGATCAACTTTAGAAATTTAATGAGCGTCCAAGCCTAAAACTTAACTTACATTTAGAAGAACCGAAGAAAATTTCTACAGGAACACTTGAGTGTGGTCATAACCCAAACACGAAAACTTAAAACACCAAGTCTTCTTCTGGTATCTGCTCTAGTGGAAATGAAGTAAGATTAAGTACAACCAACCGTACACAACAAGTCACATGGAGAAATGCTATTTAACTACTTGATGTGATTCTCAAAAGATTGGGATATAGTGGTTCTATTAAGATATTGGTGGATGCAATTTTATTTGTAAATATTTTTTAATATAAAATAACAAACTTTAACTTCTTAAGGGTAATGGGATTGAAACAAGGTAATTGCCATATTGAAATATTATTAAAGCTACTTATGCGTTGTTATTGGAATCGCCCAGTAAACACAGCTTCATTTGCTAGAAGCACGGCGTATTCGAATACCATTTATAATTTTGACTCTGCAGAGTTACCCAACTTTACCTACAAGATTTCTCAACCCTCATGACTGAGTTGAGAAAATAAGACTTTTCACTGCTTTCCTCTTTATATAGCCTCTACCTGGTAGGGAATGGGACCACACAATAACACAATCAGGTGTGCTACGACCTAACAATGAATGGACCTACCGTTGTTAAGTATGGTTTTACCGCTTCTATACCACTTCCTTCTTATGTGGGTTGTTCCCTCCTCTGGAACCCCAATCATCCTGTAAATATTCAATTTATTCTAACAGCTACTAGACTAGGTTTGATAAGTCAGCTTGTGGTTGAGCTATCACTCTGTTCTTTATTTAACATAAGGTTCTAGTCCTTACTTTTTACCAATGAAATAGCCATCCACAAATCAATAACCCAGAGCATTGCAGCACTGCCACCACACCAATCCAAGCCTCCTCTCTAGAGTAAGGTCATGGACTTCAACCATCTCGTGACTTCCCATGTTTCATCCTTCACCTTAGTATCATTTTGTAATTCTACCTTCAAGACACCAAATTCCTTAGTAGTGTGATATATTTGAATTTCTATTCTACCATGGTTTATTTTATAATAATTTATTTCTATAAGGCTTGTCGAGGTAAATATGGCCATCAAATAAAACCGGGCTTTTCTGGTGGTAGAACATAACTAAATCATTATGTCATTGTAAATATTTATTTTAAGTAAATAATGGTGTGTAAATAAAGAATAATAAAAAATGATAATAATTAATTAAAGAATGTAGGTTCAATATAATTAAAAATATGAGACTTGCCTCTTTATCCATAGTCTCTAATTATTTCGCTACAGGCATCAGGCTTGACACCAATTGCCTTAATTGTTCTTGTAGCTCCTCCGTTAATCAACTAGTCGAATCCAGATACTAACGTGAAGAATGAATACGAATAAGTTCACACTTTGCATAATGCAAGCTAGGAACAAAAGATAGTAAAATAACAAAAAAACATAAAGAAAAATGAGTCTGGGTGGACTCGGTTCAAGCAATGTTTGGTTTAGCTAAATGGAGTTGGAAATGGGGTAGGTGGGTTTGAGACAGTCAAAATGGTTATATGTGTGTTAATAGGCTTTTTGTGAACAGTAATGAGTCTAGACAGTACGAGGCCTAGGGTTGCAATAGCATTTGGGTTGGCTACAGTTTTATCAGAGTTTGGTATGGTGAAACAGAGTTGGGAATGGTTTAAACGGGCTCAAAATAATCAAAACGACTATAGTTATGTTTATTGGGTTTCTGGGTAAATAGTAATGGGTTGATACTGTTCACTATGGGTCAGCTGGAACAGTAATGAACTTTACTGTTCAAAGTGAATTGGGTTGCAATTGGTAATGGGTCCGACTTGGGTTGAACAGCACCGGGTTCTTACTGTTCACATTGGACCGGGTCTAGAATAGTATGGAACAGTAACAAATGCTAATGGGTTGGGTCGGTGAACAGTAATCCATAGTTTTTGCCTCGGCTTGATGGGTTTTGGAGTGTTGGGCCACCGTTGTGCGGCCCACAACCTGTTACTGTGCATCATCTTCAACCTCCAATCGCTACAGTGACCGAGTAGGGGAGAAAACAATGACGAGCAATTGGTGACACTACGGTAGCTTCTGAGGGAATCTAAGGGCATGGATGGGTTCCTGATTGCATGTAGGTTACATTTTAGGGCTTGGTGGTGGCCATGGGGCACTGTAGATGGTCGGCGGTGTGTGGGTCTCCTCAGGACAATACCATGGCACATTAGTTAACCGGTGGTTAGTCGGCAAAAACAAGGGGTCTATGAGCATCACGGGGGCGTAAGAAACCTCTTGGTGGGATTGGCTTGGGTCCTAGGGATATGTGGCAAGCTGCCCACAGCGAGGTGCCTCGGTTGGGCGGTAGAGTTCGTTGCCAGCGAGGTAAAGGGCTAGGGTGGCTACGGTATGGCTTCAGAAATGTTCAGGGGAGCTATGTACAGGAGCAAGCGAAGAATGGTGAAGCAATTAACCAGAATTGATAAACGGACTCACCAAGGGGATTTCGGTGGTGACGATGTTCTTCCGGTCAGCGAGGGGAGTAGGGTGGCTTGGGAGGCTACTAGGTGCCAATGCATGGTCTAAGAAGCATTCGCGGGCTTTTATAGCGAGTATGGCGGTTGGGCATAGTAGAGACGCTGCTCGAGCAATGGCACATGGCGGCGCGAGGAGGTGCGAGAGGGTTTGGGAAGGCTCGGCAACTGCGGTGGGGAGTTCAGCATGTAGCGTGGCACCTCGAGCTCAGCACTTCCTTGATCAATGAACTACGATGGTCAAAAGGAGCGATGTGTTAGGTCATCCATGAGTGAGAGGCGAGCGACGGTAGTGAGCTACAGCTTGGCTTGTCCGGCATGCGGTCAGGACGTTATAAGGGCACATTTGATGAGGGTACAACCAGTTGACGGCTAGGCGGGGACAGTGTGAACAGCTGTGAGGAGATGGTGGCGGTGAATCGGATGAAATCGGGTGGAGGAGAGGGGTGAAGGCGGTTTTGTGGAGGGCGCCAGGGGGAGGAAAGGCGTAAAGCCAAAAAGAGAAAGCACAAAGTGATTGGGAATTTCCAAATTAGGAAAAGGTTCAAATTCAAACCAAATTCAAATAAATTCAAAATCATGTTGAATTTTTGGGGCATTTCAATGATCAATGTGAAAAACCTGTTGAAAACGATGTAGGGATAATTCTTCATTTCTTTATGGAGATAACATGGATGAGGGAGGTATGTTTTGTTATATTAATTAGTTGCAGATAATTGTGTTGAATAAGTACGTAGTATCAGCCAATGTGACCGTTGTGTTGTTCCTATTAAAGGGTGGGTTCTTTTTTCCGTGGTTTATAGCCGTGGTTTACAATTTTTTTTATCATAGCGCCAGTGCTTGTATGAATGAACCAAATATTAATAAATCGTTTTTAAAAAGTTATTTTGATAAGCTGCTTTGAAACGATGATAAATAAATTGTCTTATTTATTTATTTGAGAGAAAATATAAAATATAAATAAAAAATAACTCGGCCAAAATAGATGGCCAACTCAGGTCACGCTCGTCCATCGGTCCTTGGCCCATTGTGCCATTGGACAGCGCCTCGGTGTAGGTCAGCCCTGGAGCTTAGCTAGCTCTACCAAGTACCAACCGAAAGTAAGGATTTTTCATGGCCTGAGCTCAATAGACAGCTTGTGTTTGCTCCGTCAAATTCCTTATTTAATTGGTTCTGTTTTTTTGGTTTTTAGTGGATTTTTTACTTCAGTTTTTTCAGTAACAATTATTTATTAAATGAGAACATATGCTATGCATCAAGTTTATAAATCACGGTGCACTCTAACTAAAAAAGTCATGAAAAATTCTAAAAAAAATTGTACATGTACGGTTTACTCCACTATGTATAAAATTTTAAATTCAAATTTATTCTATGTTATGAGTAACAAAAAAATAAAACTAACAAATTTTTCTCCTTTTTGCTAATATTAACATAGAGTAAATTTGAACTTAAAATTTTATATATATAGAGCAATTTTAGAAGTATATGTACAATTTTTTCAGATTTTTTTAATAACTTTTTAGTTAGAGTACACCGTAACCTTAAGTACATAATATATGTTTCCTTATTAGATTAATAAGTAGTAACAAAAAAACAGGGTCATTAATTGCCTTTGCTAGCAAACATGATACTAACCTCGATTTTCCTGCAGGTTTTGTTATGCAGGTACGCCCAAAAACCTTCCATTGGTTGCAATGATAAGTAGTAGTAACCCACACATAACAATATCGCATTGCATGTTCTTTCAGCCGGATTACAAATACGTGTTCTCAAAGCAGGGTATTATTTTAAGAAGATCATATAATGGAAATTTGTGATGCGTGTGCTGTTTATGTTTTCTTTTCTCGGGGACTCATCGATCTTGTCACTGCCACTGTCAGGAACAACTTAAATGCTAATGTCAGGATGTAAATGATCAAGATGTTAATGTCAGGACGTTTGCAAGAGGCCATGGGAAGGAGAAATGTATCGCCACCATTGATGGAGCGACAACATGGTCATAGATATGTTGCCATTTCGGCATTTTCTTGGCCGGTGCTGGACCGACCCATCAGAGTACTGGCACAAGTTGACTATAACAGAACGCTGCCGGGGATATCTGTGCAGGCCTGTTCCGCCACCATGACCGTAAAAGAATAGGAAGAAAATATTTGGATGATATTTATCAATACCCAAAAGAAATAAACAGAGAAGGAAACTATTGTTTGATTAGTGCACACAAAATGGTATACCTTCGTGGCCATTTTTTATATTTCTTGCTCTCTGTAGACGTATAACTATTTTCAAGGACAAAAGGTAGCAAATAAAAACAGACGGCAGTACGTAGTACTATGCCTACCACAACTACTGTAGCAAAAGAAACACGAAGAGCCGCTGGCTGGGCACCACAATGTCGTTGGCCCGGTCTCTTTTTTTGTTGGTTTTTAGATTAGGTTTGCTCAAAAGTCAAAATAAATAAGATAGATTTTTAAATGATCTTTCGAAACTACTTCTTTAGATAGCTTTTTGAGTTCAAAATTATATGTGTCGTCTACATCAACGTCTCTACTATCCGTCGTCATCTCAAAAAGTACAAATAAAATAGCTACACGCACAGAGTTGTTGACATCTCATCCTTGTCGTGCTGTTTGGTACTTCATGTGATTCCTGACCTATCTTACCGACCTTCGCCACACCGCCACCGACCTTAGCCTCACCATTGGTGAGCTTGGATCGTGCCGCCGAGCTTGGATCTCACCGACCTCCACCACACCACCACGACTTCTGCCTCACCAACACCGGATCATGTCTCCTCACCAGCATCTCGTCGCCACCACCACGCTCGTAGCAACCCGTCGGATCTCGTCTCCTCGCTTGCATCGCGCCGCTACTTCCTCGTTTGGCTGCATCCTGACGCTCAAGGAGGGCGGAGATGGAGGAGGAGGAGAGGGTGGAGGGTCGGCGAAGAATGAGAAAAGTTGCGAGAGCTCTTCGTCCTCGTATTTTTCATATGCTATCTTGGTTGGAGATAACTTAGATAGTTTTAGAAGGGTTATTATAAAAGCGTATTTCATGTTTTTATGCTTTCTAGTTATCAAAACATTATTTCTTAATTTTATGCTTTCTCTAGCCCAGTTCTCTAACCAAACACTAAATCCTCATGCTGTCTCGCAGGTAAAAATCATTAGAATTTTAAGCTACCTCTAAACACCACTTTTTATCCAGTAAGAAGCCCAAGGTACTAACCAAACAAACCATGTATCCCGGCTCGGGTGCATGTCCATATTTAATTTGATAGCTGACAGGCACGCACTAGAGATTGCTTCACTAATTCATAACAGATCGAACAGGACTAGTGTACTCTTAAGTGCAGGCCATATGGATAATAATTGAAGTACTTGGATGTAGCAGGACAAAGGTAACTTACTCGTCAATGGTCTCTAGAAATGCAAGCTTTCAATTTGGTAGATGGACTATTAACTGATCTCTCCCTCTTGATTTTCGCAGTGGCCTGATCTCCTAGCCGGAAGGGTACACAACAAAAGTAATACCAAAAAAATCACGAAATATTGCAAGAGTGCATTCCTTTCTACGCACACTACCGCCATGTGCACTCATAGCTCTTGATAAGAAAAAAAATCAGTACTATATTTATACAGCAGATGTATTTATTTCTTACAACGATGCACTGACCTGTACTGATGTGATCATCCAATTCGTCGGTGATGTCACCATTATTGGACAAATAAAACTAGGCATCGTTCTGTTGAACAAAATACCGCACGGGATTAGTTTAATCACCAGTTTAGCATCATGATTAAGGCCTTAATATTTGACCTCAGTGGCGACTCGGAACTCGGAGAGCCGGACGGGGTTGCCCGCGGCGCCCCTGTAGTTCTTAGAAGAGGTGGCTACTACTTCTAGGACTAATCAAATAAATAAAAAGAGTATATATAGCTCATGATGAAGGTAGTTAATACAATAAGTTGAGTAGAAATTACCTCTACTAAACCACTTAAATATTTAATACTTGTATAAATATATCAGAGATCACCTCTTATATAAAAAATAGTTTACCTCTCTCTTGTCGTATAATATGCTAAAGGACAACTTACCTCTCTCTCCTCTTTTCTCCGCTTCCTGCGCCACGGCAAAAGCCACGCAAACAGACAGACGCACAGGCCCAATGGCCGAGCGTGAGCAGCCTCGGATCTCCCCTACCAGTTCGTGCTTGACACTTATCAAAGCAGCATTGGCTGGCCATTTTACTGCTGCGCCTGTCGGCAAACTCGGCATGTGCAGACGGTGGTGCCGCCTCTTTTTTACCTGGTTTATTTAAGGGGTAAATCAGCTATTACTTCTAGTTTTTAAAAGCTGATTTCTAAGCAAAAACTGATAGGGTGTTTGGATCCCCTAGTTTTTAAAAGCTGGTTTCATTTATGATTGGTGCTAATAGACTATTATACCCTTACATTTATTGCTCTTGAACAGCACATTAAACAGACCATGCGTGGTCTTTAATGAGTAAATGAGTATTTATGCAAAAAAAGCGCAAAAGCGGGTATCAACGACTTCTTGGTTTTAAGAATCAGGTAGGTAGATTTTAAAACTACCCCAAAACTAGTGTTTAGATCCCACCTAGTTTTCAAAAGTCATATTCTTAAAATCTGGGTGGATCCAAACAGGCTCTAAATTGAACGCACTACTTGCTATGTACATCCTCCTGTCTGTGCCGACTTCTGGTTTGCTATTTAATGTACTCAATTTTTTTAGAAGCGTCGTATCATAGTAAGTCAATTACAAAGATCAATTATTAAGTCAATTACAAAGATCAATTATTACAAGTTTTTACTATATATTATTCCTTTAATACTGAAAAAATAGATGACTGGTTATAGTTTGTTATTTAATAGATGTATTCATGGTCCTTTGACGTTAACTTTTTCTTAGATTTAGTATCTCTTTGGACTATGAATATGGTAGACTTAAACTTATATTGTGGGACAAAGGAAGTAGAGACTAACATATATGGTGCCTCTCTAAATAACTTCGGAGCTTAGTTTCTGATTTCTACTTCTGGCTTTTTGCTGCAAGTACAATGTAGTAGTTGTTACCTTTTTTGAGTCAAAAAATAAAAAATAGAGAAAAAGAGAAAATTGAAAAATACCGCTATATCTTTTAGGACAATGCAAAGCTGTAAGGGAGAAAAAGAAAAACCAAAAAAGGCCAAAAACAAAAAAAAACTAAAATTAAGAAGATGGTGTGTTCCAGGTGCCTTCAAGCTAGAAGCCAGAAGCTGAATGTTTAAAAGCCGTTAAGCTAGAAGCCAGAAGCTGAATGTTTAAAAGCCGTTTGGAGCAGGATTGATCACATGGCTGCTTTTCTAACTTTCATGTTGGGAGAGAATGCCCCACCGGAAGGGTTTTGCTCCTGCTTTCCTCGTCTCTTCTAAGTTCTGATAGGCCTATATTTTCCCCTGGTGTAACCCTATTTAACTGGCTTACAGTAATGTCTGACTAATGATACACAGACATATATTTCAATTGATACAGTATTAAGTAGTTGAGTTGGCACTAGATTGAACACCTTGCTAGTTCGCACTATGGATGCAGGATCTGGTTGGGTTTGTTACATGATTAGCTAGTACCATAGGTGGTTTCGTAGATAGGCAAGTTCTTTAGTTTGAACATGGGATGCATGCATGGTTCTTAAATGATCATTTAGCTTGCTTTCATAGAAGATAATGTATATTTGGGCTTAATGACTTTTTTACTCCAACTTCCACAAATTTCTTGGACCACTAAACTAATTAAGAAGCTAGATTGATCACATGCTCTATAGAGACTCAAGTGTATAGCAGCATATAAGTCGGGGTCTATTGATTAGTGGGGCTTGAAAAGTATATGTAAAACAACACAGAGGCTTAATTTAGGGTCAATTACTCCTATAGAAGTGCAAATATATTTCATTTGTATATTGTCTTACTGATAGTACAAAATTAGCACACACACACCTCTATTAACCTTTGTTCAAATAAGAAGCCAGTCTGGCTCCTCGAGATTACTCTATATATACAGCTCTAACCAAAGATTTCTGTGACAACTTGGGTTTAGACAACTTTTAAAGTTAGGTATGTGGAACTAGTCGTCTAAGCCTCCTCTTTTGTTTTAGGGCAATATATAACCCACCTCTTTTTTCTTTCTCAACTTGTTAATTTGAGGGGGACCTTGCAATTTTGACGTAGATTGAAATAACTACTTGGCCATTTACACAAAGGTGGAACTAGCTCGGAGCCGGTGTATCTTGTGCCCTTCCTTCAAGCTCAACCAATGAATAGCAAATTAATACTCTCTCCATTCATCAATAGAGATGACATTCGGGTATTCCAAGTGCATTATATCTATATGTTGTACATCTAAGCATACCACATCACATAGAAATAGCTCCAGATATAATCTTACCAATACATAATATCTACTAACTACCCGGCTCAATTTTTTCCCCTCCTACCTCACCTCTCTCTCTCTCCTCCCTCCCAATCTTTATCATCTAACTTCCTTGGTTTTCTCAAATGGGTTGTATTCTCTCTATCCAAGTCAAGAAAGCATATTTTCATCTTACACGTAAACCAATAAATGTTTGAAGTGACTAAGGCCCCGTTTAGCACAGCTCAACTTCACTAGTGAAGCTGTTTTTTTTTGTTTCAGCTTCACGAGCAGCTTCACCGGTGAAGCTAAAGCTGTTTTGGAAAACTGTTTGACAAAACAGCTTCATGCATGGCTGAGAGAGGGCAATTGTCCAAGATGCCCCTGTCTACCTGACTTGTTCTAACATTTGGAGTTGTATATTTGTATATGGTCATATGAATTAAAAAATAATATATTTGAATGAGTATGAATTAAAAAATAAAAAAAATTAAAATCAGTGCGAACGGTAGAGAAGTGCGAACGGGAGGAGGAAACAGGTGTGGGGACCCAGTGGCAAAGTGCTGTAATTTCTATCAACTACAAGGGCAGTGGGTTCCTAGAATCATGAGCTGAGGAGAGAGCTGTGAAAAGCTACTATTTTCAGCTTCACCCCACCCTATTCCCTTGTGAGAGCATGATTTAAGGAGCTTCATCCATGAAGCTGTTTGCAAAAAAAAGTGTTTGGCAAAAAAAAAACAGCTCACAACAGCTCATAAAACTGTTGGTGAAGCTGTACCAAACAGGGCCTAAGTACCTCAATTACTTCCTTAAGTATTGTATCTAATGTTTTCATTTCATTGCACCTCTTTTCTAGTCACCCACCCAGGTATGTGCATGCATCATGCATGCCTGCTTGCATATTCAATACACAGCACTACTACCATTCAAGCCATATATCTGCATGCATGTAAATTCAATGCATCGCACGGTAGCCTTGAGTCAAAGACATTACAGGGAAATTATAAAAAAACTGCTTAGGAAGATGTGCGCCTTGTATAATTGAACAACAAAAAAGGGCGCCTTGTAATTATAGATGGAGGGAGTATCTTGCAGGAGAAACAACTCTACTTTCTCTCTTCCTTAACTCTCTTAGCTTTCATCCTACTTGGCACGCTATACAAACTACTTACATCATTGCATCAAGAGTACCAGGATTTTTGCGCTACAACCAATACATGCATGTGTAAACAAGACTATATTATCCTTCTTAATTTGCTCACTTATTACTCTTGAATGGTATATGTGTTATTCAGCCTATAGTAGTAAATTATATCAGAATGATGAACGAGCTAGAGGGATATGTAAAGAAAAAATATGGTAAAAAATTTAAAGGCTAAAGTGACGTGTGCTTGGTAACAAAGGGAGTACCCAACAACAGCACGAAGCAGAGCAAAAGCTGGGAAACGGTAGTACTACAAAATATTTCCACGGTATCAGTCGTAGAGTGGGGAAAACAAAGCACGTGAAAGTGAACATCTAACGTTTATAGGGGCAGAACCCGATGATATAGGGCTTGTTAAGCACGAAGCCACGATACATAACAGATTCTTCTCTATGTGCTCGTTGCCCAGCACACAGTACGAGCTAGCCATGCTTCTTTTAGACCGTACTCCTGTGCTAATAAAAAGGCTGAGCTGCCTAACAAAAATGGCAGCACTGCTCTCATAAAATGCCATATAGATGGATCAAAAGTGATGGCCAGGCCAGGAGATACAATATTTCAAATGGTAATCCACCGCTGCCAGAGTATGCTCAGGGGTCAGAACTCGAAGTACCAATATAAGATCGATGCAGGATTATTTGAACAAGCAATGAACAAGCAAATGAATATATATATATATATATATATATATATATATATATATATATATATATATATATATATATATATATATATATATATATGGACAAGTACACGTTGCAGTGTAAAGGCCTGTTTGGACGAGCGGGATCGCTCTAGGAATTTTTACAATTTAATACAAATTTGAGCTTGAGTCCTAAGGATTTGTTCATTGATTTGACTGCACTTGTTTCTATGCTTTCTGCTGGCTGTTTCGCCGTTAGGTGATCCATTTTACTCCAATTTGGTCTTAAAACAGCTAGTTCCACTTGAGTTACATAAGTATTATTTTGCTCCCTGTTAACAAACCCCAACTAGTATAAAAAAATGTTGCCAGAAATTAACGATCAAGGGTATGCAGAGAGCTAGGCGCCATGCATGCAGAGATGCGGTATTGAATCCAATGTTTGTACCACTACTGTACTGACAGGCGTTTTTACGGGCATATAGCGTAGGCTGCGTAGCGTAGAGGGCGCTGCGTAAAGATTGAAGTGACGGTGCGCCATGCAGTGTCGACTACACAGTTACCAACTTTTCGGGAGGCCACAGTAGTACTAGCTAGTGCTGTCAGAGAAAGCAATCGATCAATCGACGCATGCGCACGCACACACGCGCGCTCTCAGATAGATGGATGGATGGATGGATGGAACAATCTCATCTGGGCGACCACATGACACGCATGCATGCCACTCGATGAAGCCTCCAACGAACCGCCCTGCAGCTAGCTGCTGCCTCCATGGACAAACCTGAAGCTAGCTAGCTTACACGCCTTTTCCAGCAGGGAACATATGACTTTAAACAACAAATTTTCGCGATGGTACTTTGACGTGTAAAGATGTCGTCCCCCGTCTCCTCCCTTCTCGATCATGCAGGCACAAGAGAGAGAGAGAGAGAGAGAGGAAGAGTGGTCCCTGGGCAAGGGCTGTCAGTGAGTTGGGTGGGCATGGCACAGCTCATTCAAGTCGGGCACCATTGCCGGACACACAAACAATACAGTCGACACCAGCGGTTTCCTGCCGAAACCAACCAACGTCCAACACCACACTCAGCAACTGTGCGTGTGCCATAGAGTTCACTTAATTTGGGGAGCATTTTGTCTATTCGTCTTGCCACATACAGAGCCACAACCAGACCTCAAGCTAGGTGGGTTATAGTCCGAGATCTGAAAACTAAAGGCCACAGAAATTAGTGGTTGAGTGTGAAAGGCTAGGAACGAAAGTAAAAGACAGCCTAAAACCAGCTGGCCCAGTCCGAGACTTGACTGAGCCTGGTTCACCCCTGGCTATATATATTATATATTGTGATAACTTTGAACTGTACTGTACATGCCGTAGAGTTCGCTGCGAAAAATTTCTTCCGAAAACCCTCTAAACCTCTCTATCTAAAGTTGACATCAAAGTTGTAAACCGTAGTCTTCAAAAAAAAAAGTTGTATATCGTGACATATCTCGTATAACACATTAATCAGTGGCTTTAACAACTGATACTTATCACATGATCACCTATAACAAACAGCATATTTATCACGCAGTGTCCGGTTTTATCTTATGCAAACAACAAATTGCATCTGATCTGAGATGAGGCGAGAGAGACTGTTTTGTACAGTACGGCAGCACTTCAGAAATGCCAAATACAACAGTCGTTTACAGTGCACTAGGGGCCATGAAAACGGACGCGAGAGGTGTACTGGTGTAGTATAGCAGTATGGGAGTACGTACATGGAGCTCACATTTATTGGCATCAATAATAGCAGCAGGATGGTATCATACGGATCTGCAGAGGCTTCTAATTCCACACCTGACACCTGCATCATGATGTTTTTTTTAAATCTTTTTCCCCTTCTCTCTGCATGGATATTGTTGGGAGGGAGAGAGGCCTAAAGAGGGCTGTAGAAGCAGGAAGAGAGTAAGGGCACGCAGTGGCAAAAAGGAAAGCTAAAACAGATGAAAGCCAAAGGAGAAGGCCGGCTGAGGCAGCCTTTTGGTTATCATAGAACTTGCAAAACAAAGGGCCCCTTCTTTCTCAGAGCAGCAGAAGTAGGAGCTTTCCATTTCCATGTAGCCGAAAAGACTCCTGCACTGATCCCTTCTTCCATGGACCAACCTTTCCTCTCCTTCCCTTCCCTTCCCTTCCCTTCTCCCCTATACGGCTATGCGCATCATTGTACTCAGATAATAACCCCATCAGTTCTTAATGGTGCTTATGCAGCAAAGCACAAACAGTTTTGCTAAATTAAGCACTGCTAGCAACACTTGGCATCTTCAGGTAGGAACTGCAAGTTGGAAGAAATTAGGATATGTTTGACATTGGCCTGATTCCCATAAATCTACATATTGCTCCACAAACATGGTGAAGCAAGCGCAAAATGTTTGCCTTCGATACTCTGACGTTACTACTAGCTAGCTAGAGGGGTGATTTTATGTCATACTTAGCAAACAAGCATCTGCAAAGCATGCCAGATAGTTCCTCTAATCCAACCCCCCCCCCACCCCCCCACACACTAACTTGTAGGGGATCTTTTGTACCCGTCATGTGGATATCATTCATGTGGTGCAGTGTCCCTGCTTTATATACACAAGATAACGTGCCAACGAGTAAATGGAAATGAACCTACCAAACTGCAGGAGGAGAAAGGCTATACGTACGCACGTATAACGGTACGCGTACGTTCTGTAACGAGGCCCCAACCACAAATGCAAGAGAAACTTGACAAGTGGCTAGCCGCGCGCGCGCCCCTCACGAGAGCTGTAAGGACCCTATTTCTGAGAATAGGATTGTGGTGTTTTTTCTCCAACAAATAAGAGTTCAGTTGTGAATAAAAAAAGTATTATATCTGCTCAAGAGTATTTAAAAAGGATTAATATGATTAAAAATATGACCTAACGGTTAACTATAATAGCTTTACGGACATCCAAACCTAAAACTTAACTTACATACACAAGAACCGATGAAATTCTACATGAATGCTTGAGTGCGGTCGTAACACTGATATGTTAGTTGAAGCCTCCTTCCTTCTTCATGGTATTGTTCTAATGAAAAGAAGCAAGATCGAGTACACTAGTTACTCAGCAAGCCACCTAGGGATGCTATTTAACTATCATGCAAGATGTTTAACTGGATAGAGTCAAAGTTTGTAATATGATAAGAATAAATGAAAGCTTACGGGTAAAGAACTTTACACTTAAAATAGTAAAATATTATTTAATTAGCAAAGGGGCTTTATCATCCGTAATTTTCTCATTAAAATCCTTCAACTTTTAATTATGCCTTGTTATTGAAATCACCAAAGAAACATAACTCTATTGACCGGAAGCACGATATATTTGAATACTATTTATATACTTTACAGAGTTGCCCAACTTTACTCACAAGATATCTTAGACTCATAATATCAAACTATAAACATGTAGTATATTAGCATGTGACTGGGTTGAGATAATAAGGTCGTTCCATTGCTCTTTTTGTTCAAATTTCTACCCAGTAAACTTAGAGCTATTCAACCTCATCAGGAATCCACTGGCTAGTGCATAAATCATGAACCGACACTGAGTGGATCTACCATTATAAATAATGGCAAGTGGCATACCTAGCCTACTTCTATTTCACCCCTTTCTTGCAGGTCATCCCAAAACCCTAGGATAGTAGTCTTTATTGTAGACATTCGATCAGATTGAATAGTGTGCTAAACCAGGTTGACAAGTTAAACTTGTGGTTGAGCAAGTTCTATGTTATTTACTTGGCATAAGGGTCTAGTCCTTATGAGGCTATCATTCACATACCTTGTGCACACTGGCACTACGCCACCAAATCATACCAAAGCCTCAATCCCGAGATGAGGTCATGAGCTCCAACTATCTAATGACTTCCCACCAAATAGCTTTAAAGTCTACTGGCGTGAAGCCAAATTATTCTTAGTAGTTCAAATAAATCATTTTAGTTGTCCAAACTACTATTAATTATCTACCTTAGTAATTAATTACTAAAGTTACCAATGTGAATATCGCCTTCATAAATATGACAAGACTTTTCGGTGGTAGGATTTAATTATTCATCATGTCATTCCAAACTATTATAGTATGCAAATAAGAATGCTCAAATAGTAATAAAAAAGTAATGATAATTTAATAATATGGGATCAACCTGATCAAAATATGTGACTTGCCATTTTATCCAGAGACTTTGATTACATCTTTGTAAGCTTCAGGCTTAATAACATCCACCTCTGTTACTCCAATAGCTTCTTCATTGGTCAACTAGTCGAATCCAGATATTAGTGTAAATGAATGAATATAAATAAATTCCTGCTTTGCAGAAAGCAAGGTGAGAATAAATTGAAATAAAACATCCAAAAAAGATATAAAACAAGGTGGGTCTTGGCGGATAGGGTTCAAACTAAGCTAGGCTAGGTTGAACGGATTGAAAATGGATTACATGGGCTCGAAATGGTCAAAATAAGTATAAACAGGCTTAACAGGTTTGGATGAATAGTAACAGACCAGATGAATAGTACCAGGTTGGCACTATTCCTAACGGACTGGATTGGGTGAATAGTATTGGGTTTAGGCTAATTTTAATGGACTGCGCAGTAACGGGTTGGGCTGTAAATAGTGCAGGTATGGGTATGAACAATACTGGCCTTAAATAGTATGGCCTGGCCCATTTGACCAACTGGGCTATAAAGTGCTTTGGGCCAACTCAGTCAGCCCAACTAATCGTCCTGTAGAGCATGAGGCCCACTCTTCTTGAGCTCATGCTCATGGCTACCTGAGCAAAGGAGAACAATGGTGATAGTTAACTGAGTGATGGTGCAATAAGCTAAATTGAAAAAGATGCAATCCATTTTAGGCATGCACACAGTCGGAAGAGGTCTGGAGATGGCTGGCGACAGTGATACTTGGCTGGAGCAGGACCATGGCACAATTGTGATGACAACTTTGCTCAGATGGCTCATGCAATGCTAGCAACGGTGACCGTGCACAACCGGGCGGTGGCGCATGGTGCCGGTAGGCTAGGGGTGATGAGATGGGTCAGGAAGGCCGGGATGGCATCGCGGTGCTAAGGTGGTGCTATGAGCGCAAGTAATTGGATTGGAGTTGAGGCTATCAGGAGAATTGACTTCGGGATCACCGGTGAGAGTTTGATGTCGACGACGAAACTTGGCCGGAGAGGAGGATGGCTGTGGTCATATGCGTCTAGTCTGTTAGCAGCCATGTGCGCCACATTAGTAAATTCTATTAGCAAACGGAGAAAACGACCTATGGTGCAAACGGAGACAGGTTTAGGGAGCTAAGAAAATAAAATGGAAGTTCTCGAAGTAAAGTAGTGGGGGATATATCTTCGGTGATGCATGTTTAGGGAGACAAGATTTACATGGTCAAAACCCTAGCCATCCAATAATTTTATGATTTCATATCCAAGCATCAAGGAACAGAGGGAGGGGTGGGTGATATATCACCGATGATGAAGGAGAGGCCGGCGGCGGCGGCGTCACCGTTGTGTCATGACGGTGACACTGCACAAGAAACTCTTATGCCAAGAGTGTCTTATGCGGTAAACCGTGGTGTCACAACCGAAGGCGGAGGAGCCCGGGGAGGTAGTCGGCAGAGCCTTCTATTTTTAAGAGAAAATTTGGCGAGGAGAAGTAGAAAAGTGAGAAGAGGAGATGAGGAGAAGAGGAGTGGAGAAGTGAGAAGAGAAGAGGAGATGAGGAGAATTACACTCGAGCCTTCTATTTTAAAGAGCAAATTCAATGAGATGAGCAAAAAATTTAAATTCGACAAGAGCGAATAAGTTGAAATATTATCACAGATGGTTCTTTCCATCGCGGTGAACTTAGACGGTCCAAATCTGTAAGTGTAAGCGGATTGACCCGTTAGTGTACATATCCATTGCATTGGCACATATCTTAAAATGTGTGTGTGTATAGCAAGGTGTGAAACCTCAGCACCAGTGTCCTAATTCAGCCTCCTATATATATATAAATATAACACTAGGTGAAGTAGAGGGTGTTGCCGGCCGGCCGGACTCACCATTAATTATAGGTAAAGCTGTATCTAACAGAGCAGGGACCTCTCTCTCCCCCCCGTATTCAGATGATGGTCTAGGGTGCAGTACTATACGTTGTACGTCATGAATTAATCACACACGAGGGAGATAAGGTCATTACTGCGTGCTACTAGTATATGCTCGATATGGGTAGAAAGAACTACAGGACCACCTGCGAAGGTAAGAGATTGATGGACAGCAAAATCTCTTCAATCCTTATTGATTTTAGGGGAACTTCAATCCTTTTTTTTAGGAACTTCAATCCTTATTTGTTTCGCTACATCGATCCGTTTCATAATCTAACTAGTAGTAATTACAGATGGTCGTTGGAGATCACGGTAGGGCGAGGCTTGGGTAAGTCGGACTCCTCTTGGGTGATCATAATGTCACTGCCAATAGTACGCATAAATGTCTTGTGCAGTACTACAAGCATACAAACATAGAACAACAGTAATGTAAGGGCACGAGATATTTGGTGCTCATTTGGGTTTTTTTATGGGTTATGGCTGAAAAGCACTGTAGCTGACTGAAAAAACACTGTAGCTGACAGAGACTTATTAAGCATAATTAAATTTTAAAAAATTAAAAAAATATAAAAATGTTAGCTCATTACATATAATACAAACAAATACGGGGAAAAAAGAACCGGCAAAAAAGCTCAACAAAAAGTTAAAAATTCAGAAAAAGATGAAATTTATAAATAGTAAAAAATAAACCAAAAACTAAAAACTAAAATCAAAATGATCACAGCCACATACAGCAGCTGACAGCATGCATGCACGCACATAAATAAACTCCTAACTAGTAAGGTATGGCGTACAAAGCAGTACTAGCACCAACAAAACCTTTTCTTCGCTCTCTCCCGTCCCCCTAAGAAAATGAATGGGCATCGGAGGGTACTGGATACATTTGATAATCTTGCAAAGCCACTGCACTTGTGTCCCTCCCACCCATGCATGCATGCAGCATAGATCACTCGATCCCATGATGAGGCATTGTCAACGAGATCTGCTTGCTGTAGCACGTACTCCTCTACTCCTGTTGCTAGCCCATCCCCACCATTCCATCTCTCCCCCAGCTCCGATTAATTGGTGCATGTGAGATGGAACCAACCAACCATATCCCAACAAAGCTGCATTAATGCCTTGGGTCAGACAGTGCAATGCGCTGCGATTTGATGCAATGCGATGCGGAGAGGGGCCATCAGGCCAAGTGTGTGTATGCATGGCTGTGTAGGTGTGTGTGAGAGAGAGATGTGCTCATGGTCTGGCGTCTGGCCTTTGTGTAGCCTTTGTGTAGCATCCGAGAGAAAGGAAGGTGGTGAGCTTGGGACCAGTGATAGACACAGAAATATTAGAATGAGTGTTCGAAGTTATAAAAATATTTTTTAACACAAAATATAAAGATCCACAGTAGTAATAGTTAACGTACAATTGTTCGTACTAGAGATAATATCTCAAATAATATAAACAAATTACAAAACAATTACAAAAGTTCACAAATTAACTTGGCGATGCTTCATGCCTTAATTAAAGCGTGATATAATGTCACCATCCTTAACTTGCAGAAAACTTCTCGCTCAAGAAACATAACTAAGCAATCATTCAGGTATTGTTCTCTTATTTTATTTCTTAGCTTGTTCTTCACATAATTCATTGAAGAAAACACTCTCTCCACACTACCAGTTGCTACGGAAAGAATGAGTGCCAATTTGAGAAGTTGTAAACAATTGCATAATTGATGTTCTTCTTTGTTTGAACAAGCATAATGAAGAGCTCAAAAAGATTGTTCACTTTTATAAACCTTTCATCTCTACGCATATCAATAATGAAGTGTGCAAATTGAAATGGAAGATACATTAACTCCGTGCTTGAGAAATCTATAGGATAAAACTGAGCAAGTCTAACTAAGTTGTCCTTATCATAAGCAGCAAATGACTTTATGTATTGTGCGGTGCTACGTGGTGGTTTGCTTGTTGTTGTTGGTTGCAGAACTTTGGAGCTAGGTCATGGTGAGGCATAAGAGGACCGGAACTAGGCACAGGGTGATGCTGAGGTCCAGAACGGCCAGAGAGACGCCGAAGATGACTGAGGCTTGCGGGATGGTTGCAAGCCAAAACGATGAGCAACCGGAGCGGGAGCAACCAGCGGTGGACATGACAGGCAATGGCAATGTGGACCGGGACTAAGCTCAGGGAGGAGCCAAGGTCCTGTGCGGTCTAGGAAGCCAGGTGCCGTTATGCGCAAGAAGAAGCACGTGGTGCGCCAAGTGACTTGGGCCATTGTGCAAGTGAGGATGGTTCAGTGGGATCCGAATGCGTGAGAGGTTTGACGCCAAGTCATTGGAGCCATGTGAAAAATGGTGAAGCATGGGCAATGCTTCGTGGCAAAGAAAGCGGGAAGCTTCGAGAAAGGCGGTAGAGGGGTATTTTGGTAAATTGCCTAATACCGGAAGAGTGATAGTATGTGAAACCGCAACGTTGGCCTTAGTGATTTAGGTCTTATATGTGCTGAAAATGTGAAGTGGATCAAGTGTTGATTCACTACTGAGTTAATGGTTGTAAGCCGCTTTGAGAAGCGTGCGTGAGTAAAAGCTGGTGTTAGGTGTGGCTAACGGGTTATCCCTAGTTTGGCTTAATGAGGGATCCATTAGGTTTTAGGTTCAGGTTGTGAGTCTATATAAGGGGAGGAGATGCAAGAGCTAGGGTTTAAGAAGGTTGGTTAAGACTTTTGGTGACTAGCTCCACCTCCCTCCCATGGGGAGATTAGGGTTCCTTGGGTTCGACCCTTATATGTGTGCTCTAGGCTTAGAGCTCTGCTATTCTAAGGGATTAACTGTAAAAACCTACCTCCTAAAGAAGTAATACATCAATATTTGATCATCTCTTTATCTATCTCTTATTTTAGTTGATTTTTGATGTCCTCTCTTCCCTTTCTTGATCTTGCTGTGCCAAGAATGTATAAGTGATAGAGAGATCCTCTGAGAATTATCCTCCACCCATCTAGGGACGTTGGTAGCAGGTTCATCAAGAAATTCAGTTTTTGCACGTTCTTGACCTTCCAAGTGGTTTCTTGATCTAATAGTTTTTGGCTGCAGTTCTTCGGTATTCTACCTTGCTGTGATTTGTCGGAATACATCTAGAGCCATCTTGGCCATCATCTACCCACAAGCATGTTGTATTCACCGTTTGGGGTTTTGCTTGGTTTTGGTGCAACATTCCAACAAATTGAAAATGGTCTCAACTTTGATCATGATTTTCATAATCGTTTGTTAGAATAGATTCCTGACATCCTAAAGTAGATACTTGCAAACTTTACTAACCGTTAAAAAAATGAACATCATTATGAACTTTTCGCCTAGACTTATGCTGACATGTGCAATTGTTTTTGTTTTGCCACATTATCCACATAACTTCATGCTACCGTCTTGCAATTTTTTTGGTCCATTTGAAATGTAGGATTTCACAGAAAATAATTCAATTCTACTAGTAATGTAGGACCGAAATGGCGACAGAGGGGGGGTGAATGTCGCTCGCTTAAAATCGCCCCCGAGAGATCGAACACTGGTTTTTCAAAAAGATGCAAAACACAGCACCTCACAGAAAATTAAAAATAATTTCTCTGAATTTTGGAACGCATGCGACACCGAAAAATTCACCATAAATCAGAGATCATCCAGTAAAAATTTCAACTGAAAATATCGCTGTTTGATCTGCATGCAAAATAGTCAAAGACAGCACTAAAATAAAAAGAAGGACAACTAAAGCATCTTCCTTGCCATTCGATACTGTAGCTACGAAATTCAGAGAATGGAGGCGCTGCAAGCAAACTGGGAACTGAAAATATTGAAGAACTTCACTACTGAACCTTTGAGAAATTGCACAAACTGAGAGGTCCTGCTATTTTCCTTTGGCCAAAGGGTCACAAATATATTCCAAATATCACAGAGGCCTCAAATAGCAAGATCAATAAAGAGATAATCAAGAAATTCAGAATCTCACCAAGAACTGAGCAACTACAGGGAGCACTACCAAAAACCAAAAATCTCTCAAACCCTTAAACCTTTGCACATGAAACTTTGGGAGTATATTAGCAATATCAGAGGGACCTCCCAGACCAGAAAATAGAAATAGCCAAGGACAAAATCAAGGGATTACTCCAAACCCTTGAAAAAGCAAAAACCTGAAAACCTTCAGAGGGCAACACACAAAAAGTCAAATTACTCCATGGTCTCAAATCCTTTGCTCATGAGAATTTGCAGGTAAAATAGCAATAGCAAGAGGACTCCTCAGACCAAAAATCAAGTCATCTCTTGAAGGGAATCAAAATCTGGACAAAACCCTAGAAAAGACAATGATGAACAGGGGAAGCTCAAATGCAAAACTGAGAATCAAACTAGGTTTGCTCTTGGGATTAGGTAGCCAAATGGCTTTTGAGCATCACCCATGTCATAGCAACCCATTTTGGCACTCTCCAGCAAGCAAGAACTCAAAAAGACGAAAATCAAGAAATCTTGCAAAAGAGGAAAAATGAAGAACAGAGCTACGAACAGGGAAACTTAAACTTCAGAATTTTATTCATCTCATCACAAGGAAAACCGATACATCCCCATACGCATGGACATTAGGACTCGGGATGATTGATTACAAACTCTCCACTCAATCCATCCTCTTCCTCTCTACTCAAGAACACAACTCAAGAACACATGAGGGAGGGAGCACTCAGGAACACATCGATGGAGGACAGAACAACCCGCTGCCTTCTCCACCCACTCTCAACAACTAAAGCCTAAAGCCTAAAGCAACCACTAAAGACTCTTTTGAATCTAGCAAACCCTAATTCCACCTCAAGTGCTCAAGTGGGCATGCAGCCCCTCAATCCTATTTATAGCCTACGGCTAACGGGTCTCCGCCCCGTTACGCCCGCTATATCCAACGGAGCCCGCTCCCGCTTGTGCGATCTTGCGAAATTCCCGATTCGCCTCTCGCACCTTCCGGAAGCTTCGCGCTCCTTGTCTCGCACGCCGCAACCACCTCGAGTCCACGTCGTCTTCGACACATCCCGACCGTTCGACCTCGGCGCCACTGCGCTAGTCCGGTCCACCGTGTCTCGCCACGACTCCACTCGGCGCCCCTGCACCATACAGACAAGAAAACACGTCAAATAGCACCGCTCGATACATGAAAACATAATCAACATCATACTTACCATGACGAAGTCCAAACCTGTCAAATCAAAGAATCAGCGTCCTAATCCCATATGACCAAGTTTGACCACAGTCCGACCGAGCCCGTTGCACCACGCAACGTCAGGGTCCGAACCACCCAAACCAAACTCGACTGACCTAAACCCTTGTCAATTACTCATCACTCTCATGGAGTCACGACCACATGGTCTTTCAAGTAATTAGAAAAATACCCGTGTTCCAAATAGGACCCTCAGAGGAAGCGATGAACCGCTGGCTTTCGCTGAGGGGAAAAAACAGAGGAACTGATGAGGTTTCCTAACAGCTAGTCTAACAGAGCTACGGCCTTCTCGTGCCCATTGGCGCGTGACAATATTTTGTTGTCAGGGGCATTAAAAAACGCTGCATGCTGGTCAGTTGCGTACGAACGGGCTCAATTATTGGTGTAATCAAACTACGCCTCTCAACTCCCAACACTGGAACACCAGAAGCATTCCTGTTTTCAGTTGGCTGCTTGCCCTACGCTGCTACACATCGTGGCCACCAGGAGGGTTCGTAGGCCGGTAGTAAATTCTCGCGGCTACTCATTGCAGCTGATGAGGCCAGCCTACACGGAGTTCTTAGCTGTTTGAGTAATGTAACCTTTTGCCATTAGGGGACAGAAGAAAACAATTTCAGTCTGATCAGGATCATGTTACTGCTCGCCTTTTTTTTATGTCGACGGTGGGCGCGCGCATGGCAGTACGTACTGTTGGGGTTTGTGGGACAGTTTTGTTTAGGTTTCTTCTCGACGTCGGTCCTCATGCAGGTGCGCTCTGATTGCATGCCCAATTTTTATCTCATTCTTTCGCGAGGAGGTTGTGTTAAGATAGCCTATTTTAAGTGGGGAGCGGCAAGAAACAAGTAGTCCCACTTGGCATGAGGAGTTAGGCCGTTAGCATTTGTAATTGATTTTTTGGGGCATCAGGCTCTGACTTTTCGGCGCAGTGTCTCAAGTCTGAGTGCCAGATCTTACTGAGTACTATATTCTTATTCATCGCTGACCTAGTAAAATTGCTCTTCTAGTTAGAACTTATGTTTTAGGGAATTCCAAGTTAAAGGGCCTGTTTTTTACTTTATCATATAGTTTTTGGCTGTGATTTACAACTTTTGAGTCATTTTAAGATAGAGTGCAGAATAACAGAAACTTACGTGCAGTTTTAACCGATATAAATAAAGTTACTATAGTTTATACTACAATCAACCTATAGACCCCGTCTTAAAAAACATTTTATTTAAAAATAGTTACTATGGAAAAATACAAAACAATTTTTAGAAACTGAAAACAACACTTAGAAGCTGTGCGTAGAAGACCGGAAGATGGTAGTACTAGACTACTAATAGGAATCAAAGTCACTTTTGGCACGGTTTCGCACCGTATTTATAAAAATAGCAGTATGCCGACTGTATTGATAAAAATATCATTTTTGCTGTCGGGGGGGCCAAGCGGTAGCGCCCGTGAGGCGATGCGTGGCATTGCCGCCACCGGCAGGCGCCTACCGCCCCCTCATTGGACGGCAGGCAGCCTACCGCCCGGGGAGCAGGCGGCAGGCAAGCCTGGCATCCAGCCCACAGGCAGCAGGTAATTCAGCCAGCTAATTACCTGCCTAATTAGCCGACTAATTAGCCGGCCTAATTACCTGCCTAATTTTTTCTGTTTAATATCTGTTTGAATTTTTAAATATATGAAATGAGCTCAAATTACGAAAATTTATGTACAGTCTCTCGACATAATGTTCCTCACAGTGTAATTTTTGGGGAATTTTATCCATGGCGAATATTGCTAAAAAATTCATAGAATTTCAATATTTTTACGAGTTTTTACATATAGAAAACGAGCTCTAAAAATTACAAAATTTTATGTGAAGCCTCCCAATACAATAATAGTTATTATGTAATTTTTTGGGAATTTTATACGGTCCAAATTAGCCACGTGTATTCAGATTAATTTAACCATAAATTTAACTAATATTTCACGTTCTCGGCATACTCAGGGTTTGAACACTTCGGTGGGCAGAGTTCCTCCGGCTTCGCTGCCACATCGTACAGTTAGGGCGAGAGCTCGTTCGCACCACAAGGGGATTTCTAGAGTCATTTGTATACGATACTATTGTGGGCGGCTCGTAGTTCGGCACGTCTAAGCTGGACAACTTTGACCCTTACCGGACCCAGCGTACTGTACCTTAGCCCACCGCTGGCCACTGAGTAGACAGAATGGGCTCTATACCTCCTCCGACCCGATACGCAACCTCCTGACAAACTGACGTACTCAACGGGATATGCTCATGTGCGATAGAAGACAATTCAAGACCACGTACGGGCAGGCAAACGCGGCGAGAAGATAATAGTGGTTTAGAAGAGTGAGCCATATCACATCCTGTGATGCATTTTTTGTAGTACTGTAATTACTTTTAATTATACAAATTCATAATGTATCAAATTGTAAAAAAATGTGAAATATTCGTTAAATTAATGGTTAAGGTAATACAAACAAACGTGGCTAATTCGGATAATATAAAATTCCTAAAAAATTACATAATAACTATTACTGCATTAGAAGGCTTCACATAAAATTTTGTAATTTTTGGAGCTCGTTTGCTATATGTAAAAACTCATAAAATATCAAAATTTTATGAATTTTTTAGCAACATTGGCCATGGATAAAATTTTCCAAAAATAACACTGTGAGGAACGTTGTGTTTGGAGATTGTACATAAATTTTTGTAATTTTTTGAGCTCATTTGATATATTTAAAAATTCAAACAAACACTAAATATAAAAAAATTAGGCAGGTAATTAGGCTGGCCCGCCTGCGGGCTGGACTACAAGCTTGCCTGCCTCCTGCTCCCTGGGCAGCAGGCTGCCTGCCATCCAGTGAGGGGGCGGCAGGCGCCTGCCGCCAGCGGCAGCGCCACGCGTTGCCTCGCGGGTGCTGCCGTCCGGCTTCCCTACGGTAAAAACGATATTTTTTTCAATACGATCGGCATACTTTTATTTTTATAAATGCGATGTGAAATAGTACCAAAATTGATTTACAGTCCCATTGTTGAAGATTTCTCGTATCGGCAACTGGCCCAGAGAAGAAGAAAAGAATGCCGGTAGATTTTACAGTGTTAGATGATGGCCCAGCATGTTCCATTCCAGCAGCCGAGCTTCGACCTATGGGGGCCGTACAGACACAGGCGAAAGTTGTGCAGGGTGTATAGCAAACCGTACAAAGCTAGTCAACGACCCAGTACCAGGGATGATAGCAAACGTACCGAATGCATCCACGTATAGCTCTCCATCGCGATCGAACGGTCACTTCGAACGCTGGAATCTCAGCCTAGTGTGGCAGGGATCGCGACAAGAATGATTAATCACTTAATTTTCAGTTTTCTTGTCATGTTGGCTCAGGAGCACAATGATTAGCAGCATAATTCCTGCGACGCGACGTTCCTCTGGTTTTCGCTCCATTAATTGCCCACTAAGCTTATTTACTCGGAGGATTCAAGCTCGTACGAGGACCACTGGATAGACGAAATGAGGCCCAACCTAATTTCTGGGTTGATCAAGGCGCGAATTATGGGGAGACGATCCTCTTTATGCGTCAACTTTAGGCCCACCGCTCAACAGCTGGGCCATTGAACTGTACATCAAACATACAGGAGCAATTGGCTGTAAGCATGAGATTTAGGTCCACGGCCTTTTTGCATAGCCTTCGATCCTCTCCTTCAAAAAACACTTGCCTTCGACTCCTCCCAAAGAACAGGCAAAAGTTCATAATTTGAACTAAATCCCCTTCATCCACACACCTACTGAGAATCCATTTAAGAACCGGAGGCTGATTCTATTCTAAGAGTACGAGGTGACCAATTTAAGCGGAAAAAAACATTATGGTATACCATTTGCATTGTGCTGTCTCAAAGTGAAAGATCGATGGTCCAAATTTGCCTCCATAGTTAGTTTTGGTCCTGTCTGGTCCAAAAAGGGCACCAGCCACCATATTTCCACCGTTTATCAAGATGACAACACTTGTACAGGTGACATCTACAAAGGCGTGTAGCCGAGTCGAACCAGTACAAACGGACAAACCACGTCCCACGCCATCCGTCAGTGGGACATGGAAACATCAGCCCACAGGCCAAAGCCCCTGAATTCCGGGCTGTTTGATCAGCTACAGCTAGCGAAAGGGCGTAAAATAGCGGCTGGGCCGTCACCGACCAGAGTCTTCCGGTTCCGGAACCCGCGAAACCGGGCGTGGCAGAGGCAGACACGACCCACGAGACAGCGCGTTCAAGCGCGGCAACAACGCCTACGCCGCCACACTGGGCTGTCTTTTCCACGGGCGCGGGAGCCTAAGGGTGATGCTCCAATTAACTCATTTTCGGTCTGTGGTTTCTGTGTTATGACTTATTGACTCAAGTAATCAGGTTACATCGACTGTTAGTTTTTTTATAAAACAAATAAATCGTGCGGTGGTTCTGTGCCCCGGTGTACTCTGCGGAGTATAAGGGTGTGTTTGGTTGCTGGGATGAGGTGGGATAGAATGAGATGGTTCCTTTGACCAAGCTTATTCATGTGTTTGTTTTGAGGGATGGGGTGGGATGGAATAGTCCAAAGTGGGATGAGCCTGTGTAAATTTAGAGAATATTCTTCTTAGATGCTGGACCATGTGGTTCCACTTTTTTTGTGGAACCATCTCATTCCATCCCCATCCCATCCCATCCCACTCCATCTTAGCAACCAAACACACCCTAAAGTGTCAGGAACTTAGCCGTTCTAGGCAACACTATTTAGTATAAATGAGTCGCTAGGTGCAGGCACCGCTGAGTCGGGACTTGTTCGACCACCTCGTGGTTGTTGACGCTTGGTCCGACTACCTCGCGGTTGTGACTTGTCCGACCACCTTGTGGTCGTTGACGCTTACGTCATCCGGCCACCTCATGGTTGTTCACATTTTGTCCGACCGCCCCGCTGTCGTGAGCTCGTCTGACTGCCCCATGGTCATGACATCGTCCGGCCATCTGGTGGTCGTTGACACTTAGGCAAGATCCACTTATTCTTACTCACCAGCTCTCTAATTCTCTTCGTGCTATGTCTCTTATGAAGAAGGGTACCCTATATTCAGTGTTATATCTATGCTGCAACAAGGCTACTACCAGATCTGGCTTTTTTTGGTTTCAGGTGGGCACAAAATAGGAGAGTTCCCATGTAAATAGCAAAATTAATAAAAAAAAACCCTTGTAATTGCTGCGTCCAAGGTTATGTTTAACCGAGGCTAACGAGGAGAGGACGGTCCTTCTCTGATATCCAGTAGGTTTGGCATTCGCCAAGAATCCATTATTATGACATTGGGCAGGTTGTTCCTTTGAACAACTCACTACTCACTATCCATCTTGGATTTGCAGTTTTGCACAACCGAAAGGATTCGTTCCCGAATCCAGCTGCACTAACAAGTGCAAATGGTACAGCAACCTAATTCCCCAAGACAGCAACAGAGCACATTTATTCGATATGAACATGAATGGGCTACTGTAACTGTAACAACTCTCGATGGTGTATATAAACCCCAAAAGGGGTATGATGATAGTAGATCCTCATTTTTACTCATCAGCTCTTTCTAACTTTTTTAGTACTATGTCTCATGTATATAAACCCCAAGAGGGGTATGAAGAGGGTAGATCTACTCATTTTTACTCACCAGCTCTCTCTAACTCTCTTAGTATTATGTCTCTTATATGCACTATTATAGCTACGCTGCAACAAGGCCACTGCCTGATCCGTCTTTTTTATCCTACTCTTTTCATACATATAAACCCCAAGAGAGGTATGAAAAGGGTAGATCTACTTATTTTTACTCACCAGTTCTCTAATTCTATTAGTGCTATGTCTCTTATAAAGAAAGGTACTCTATATGCACTACATGGGAGTTCCCATGTAACTGTAACAACTCTCGATGGTGCCGTTCCTGCAACGCACGCACGGCGGCACGGGCAAGCATTCGCTTGACAAAAAATAAGCTAGCTCACGGGTCTTACAGCCGGATAAACGGGAAGAGCTTCTTCCACGACTTCCTATACCTGTACGCGGTGAACGCTTGCAGCCTTGCAGGTAGTGCTTAGGACCATCACCCGGCTTCGCGTCCTCGCCCTGATCCAGCTGGTCGGCGCCCCAGAACTGCCGCCGCTCGCCGCTTCTTCCGGACGGCCGCGAGCACGTCGTCCCGGTTGCATATCCGGCCCTCACCTTATGCTGGTGGTAATCCACGTGAAACCGAGTGTATCCCTGCAGTACAGCATCCAACAACACGCCCATTAATATTCACGGTCAACTTATATTCATTTCATGTATTGCTCAATCTCCCCGTAAACACTGATATACACGATACATGTCTGTAATTTTGTAGGTACCTCTCAGACGCGACAGCGCCTTCTTGATCTTCTCTCACCCGTAGTAGAGGGGCACATTCATCTCCACGTACTGCGCCTCGATCTCCCTCCCGTCTAGGACGATTTGCATGTCCCACCATCGGATTCTAGCTAGCTAATCTTTTATGGTACTTTAAAATAAATATAGACTATCTAATCTTTTTTATTTAATATATCAGATTAATTAAAATTTAGTTATACTATCACTAACAATACTAACAATAAAATCTCGAGAGAGGTAAAATTATAAATGGAACATGTGACGAAAGAGTAATTTCTATGAAGCACGTAAAGACAGCGGCAGCGACGGAATGGGTGAGATATGGCAACGATTGAAAGGATTAATAATAAATTTCGAGAAAAAGTCTATAATACACTCACGAACAAATTAGATTTATAAAGAAAAATCTATTATACCTTTAAAAATCAATAGTCAGATATATTTTCTATTGTCATATTTTTACTACTAGTATAATGTACTATAAAAATTCTCAAAACAAATATGTGCATGCTTATAAATATATTATTACATTAAATTACGTAATGTTACACCGGTATAGATCGGTATTGAGATATACCATTCTAAAAACAAAAAATTATGACCTCGGAAATAGTACTGAAAGTATGCTTTTGGGGCCTGTTTGGATGACGATCTGGCTGGTAGCTGCCTGCCAGGTAAGGTATCCTGATCACAGGCATAGCAAATCGGACGCCTGGTGATTTTGCCTGATTTCTGAGCTGCCTGGCAGGCAGCATCCAAACAAGCCCTTGATCCCCGATTGATCCCCCGCCGTGCGCGCTTTTTGCTGATGCGTGACCATGGCAGTATGGCACTGTGTGACAGTGTTGAGTTTGTAGAGCCGTGCATGATTCAGATCCGATGGCTGTTCGAGTAGAAAAGAGATTGGTAGCGGAGGGATTCCGTGTTGCCAGCGGCGGCCTGTCTCTGCGGAGCGCCGAGCTGACGAGGCGAGGCGTTTGCGCCCGTGTGAAGTGCCGTGGAAAGCGGGGGACTGGAGCCTGGAGGGTGGGGAGGCGACGGTGTCGTTCTGGGAATACGTGGCGCGGCCCCGTGGCATCTTGGCTTTTCCGGTTGAGAGGTAGCCTGATTGGTGGTGAGGGGGATAAAGTGTTGCATGTGTCGTGCTTCTGTTGGCTAAGGTCATGTTCTTTCCAGTTTGTAAAAGCTGTTTTTCGATTTTTCTACTATAATTAACTTTTAAACGAAATATTTTTTCAAGATAAGATTTACTAGTTAATTGTAGTACATACTTTACTGACTTCATTTAGGGCACTCACAATGCAGAAACCAGCGTGGTTTCTATACGCATTTATTATGCTGCCACGTAAGAAATTTGCTGATGTGACAAAAAATGAAATCCAAGTCCAAGAAACCGTTTTAAAAGAGAGAAGAAAAAAATGAAGAAACCGTTTCTAATCTAGAAACCGAGTCTTCACGCCTATCGAAGTCCAAGAAACTGCCTGGTACCGCGTTGGGGCCGTCGGCGTAGTTTCTACGGCACGGCGTAGTGAATAGAGACAATTTATTACGGACCCACCTGAAGACACCATGCGTTGTGTAGGATAGTTTCCAACAGCAGCGTCTTGCTGATCTGGCATGTATAGAAACTATAGGGTGATTTCTGCGTTAGGAGTGCTCTTATATCAGCAAAAACTGCATGTGAGTTTTTATTACTCTATAATCTCTCATACAAACAGCCCAAAAGTTATAAGACACAGCTAAAAACCACAAGCCGCAGCAAAATAAAAAAAAACAGGCCCTAAGCTTGTTTGGTTCCTTTTCTTGTAGATCCTCTGTTTCACGTCAAAAAAGATGGCCCGGGTTTCCCATGGCTCGTTGTTTGGGAATTTGGATATGATCCGACTTCTTTTTTCTGCTTTGAAGAATTTTAAAGGGATTGTCCATTGCACATTCACCTTATTTCGGGATGACCGTTCAGTTAAGATACACAGGAACACATCTTCTCCCTCTCCTACTTAAATATCTCCCCACCCTGACCCTTAAACCAACAACTTTCGTCCCCGTCTTGGGTAGCCTGTGGTCACTAGATTCATCATCAACGACTACCTCATGCCGCCCAAAAAAAAACTAATTTGACTTCTTGAGCCGTGTCAATGTATTGCCACCAATCATCAGCCACTACTCTGAGCTTGCAGCCAGCAACACCAATGCTACCACCATCCTAGCTCTCACTACGAGATGCTATCTATATAACATCCTAAACTTTAAAAGTTTATTTAGTATTTTGAACTATAAAACTAGACATTTAAGTCCATGAACTTTACAATCGGTTTAAATAACATCTTAATCCAGTTATACTTTTGTATGGTGATATTACCTGTGTAACATAATAAGCGAATGGTTTTATAACATATGATGATATACTGGCCAAGTTAGGTCTGGGAGATTCAATTTTTTGCCACTCTTAAGATTGACCAATTCACTCTGTCACTTACATGTGGGGTCACTTGAGTCACTGACAATGGGTCCGGGTGGCAAATCTGTTGCCACTCGAGTCATAAGGGTGGCAAATAGTTAAATTTTCCCCCTATAGTTCCCTCCCACTTTGTTTCTATTTGGAAGAGAAAAATCCCGTGGGTCCCGCATGTCATTCACTTAAACTTAACCAGTGTGTCATCATATATGGTAAAACTGCCCACTCATCGTGTCACACGGACAATACCATCATCTGAAATCATGTGAGGTTTTATTTGAACTTAATTGCAAAGTTCAAAAAGTTAAATGTTTGATCTCATAGTTTGAGATACTAGACGGATTTTCAAGGAAAGTTCAGATGTTATATAGGCTTTTTCCTATCAAAAGTGATGGTCGAGGACCGGTGAATCCCAAAGACCTAACTGGGATAAATACGACACCGGAGTACGAATCATAAGGCTTCATCTAATGGTGAGAAAATTGAACCACTGTGGTAAAGTTTTCTCTAAGTTGTTCATCTTTAGAACATATGGGTAGTTTTATTTTAACAGAGAAAAAATATTTTTTAAGGATAGATTTATGCTGGATTCTTCGCTTTCAATTTTATTGATTTCAGGCCTTGTTGCAAGTTTGCAACATTATTATCGCCCTATATATGTTGACTCGTCGATGACAACAGCGAGCGATATTCAAACGAACCGATTACACAAGCACGTACGAAATCGATAAGCTCTAAAGCTCGATAGCCACAATGAAAAATCCCAACACAATAACCGTCGAGTCCTAGGAACTCGACCAGCTTTCCTTAACCTATAAATTCTCGGAACTCTTAAGTCGTTTGATGCCGTGCAATACCCAGCAGAAGAAAAAGGTAACAGCACCGGTCTAAAAAGATACTATCATGGCCACAAAGCACTCGTCGACAATGCTTGACATGGCGATGGCCATCGCCGTCCTGGCCGCGGCCGCGGCGGTCGTCGCAGCGACGGACGGGGCAGGGCCAAGGAGCTACCTGACGTCGTGGGGCGGACCTGGATGCACGACGAGCAAGGGGCACATGTCGAGCGCTGGGTCGTGCGGGTGCAACCACGTCCGCTTCCACGGCGGGCACGAGTTCAACTTCCGGGGCGAGAAGGCGACGCTCTACACCAAGCCAGGGTGCGCCGGCGCGCCGTACGAGGTGTTCGAGGACACCCAAGCGTGCGGCGACTTCGGCTGGCGCAGCATCCACATCGACTGCTGAGCCGGACACCGCGCGCGGGCGCCTCCGGCCGACCACCGCGACCCGCTCCCTCGTTTCCCCAAAATAACTACGTAGACGTGTGTAATGAATAAAGGACTCGTTGCGTCGTGAAACTGTTTCGCGGCACAACCCAGCAGCACGACAATCGGCTAGGTTGTCCCAAAAAAAAAGGGCACAAGATCAACGTAAACATTGCCTGTGATAAAAAAGCGAGTAAAATAAGAGTGAGCTTGTGCCACTCTGTGCATTTAGCTCAGATATATGGTTTCAACAAAATGAAGTGCATTATCCCCAGTGGCGAAGCTAGAAAATCTGTGTTGAAGGTACACAGTTGATGTTTAGATATAAGGCTATTAAGTTATTATCGGTTGATCAAATGTTAGTGTTAGGTAAATCATACACTGTGAATAAATTATTATCGGCAATTTACATAGTACCTTAAAGTTCCTATGTAATTAGTTAGGTTTTTCAATTAATTTGTTACTTTACATATTTAGTTACGAAAACAACTTAATTTTATTGAGTGCTAATGATAACAAATACTAGCATTGATAAATAAATTATAAATATGTGTGAACATATTATTAAAGATGTATAGCTATTCCATAATTTTTTATTAGCACATTACAAGACCCACATGACATTTCGCATACCCTACTATTCGAAAAACGTATACGGTTTTTTAGTCTGGCAAGCTATGGATATGTGGCACAAGCATGCGTAGTGTAGAATAAAATCATGAATTTATGTCTGTCTCCTAGATTGGAGGCTATAGAGATAACTAAAGATCTTTCTTCTCCCGAGTGAAAAGTAGTGTTTTTCTAGAAATAAAATTTGCCACTTAATTTGATACGAGTATTTTCTATAATCAAATAAATAGAAAATGTGATAACAAGCAGAGAAGAGTTATACAATGCATTTTGCTCCTAAAATGCCTGCTGAGTACATTAGTACTCACCCAAGCACCATCGAGGCCGTAGAAGAGGAGGGCGATGATTACAAGGACCAGGGTGAGGTGGGTGATGGTCAAAAAGAATGGAATCAAAAATTTAAGCACCGGCAATGACCAGTGTGAAAAGAACAATGCAATAGACTATTGATGTGCAAAAGATAGATGATACAACCCATTGGATATATGAACAGAATTTAGATGACAAATCATAATTCACCACTGGACTAATACCAGAACAAAAGCCCCCCAATTCTATTAAACGAACAAACGTATTAAGCGCACAAAGAACCTATTCCCCACTAATATGTGTTGTACCTAAGTAAATGTACTCGGTACTCCCATGGGTGGTTTCTTCAGCCGCCTACAGAGATTTTACCCCCCAAAAAAATGCGATTCGATTCAAATCTGTTCTTATTCTGAGCGAGAAAGAAATTCTGCTTGGCAAAACAACAAGCACCTAGCAAGCAAGCTCCAGTCACCACCCATACCTAAAAGAAAAAATTGATCATATACCCTCCATTTATATGGAAATTGAGGATTACTCTTCTGGCCCACATGTCAATGACTTATGATGACCCCCCGTATTATTGAGATATGGAGGGTAAATCTTCAATTTCCCAACTAAAAGGAGGGCTCCCTACCTAAAAACATGCGCCACAACGGAATAACAAACAGAGATGAGATGAGAGATTAATTGGCGAATGCGAGACAAATATACTTCGATAGGGAGAGCGGTTGGAGCGGTTGACGGCCGGGGGCTCCCCGCTGGAAGAGCAGGGGAGCAGCGCGGCCTCCATTGGAGGAGCTCGACCCATCTCCTGATGGCTGCCGCGGCGCGAGGCGGCGACGGGACAAGGGACGGGAGCGGCGAGAGCGACAGGATCAGTGCAGTACCCACTCCACCAGTACCACTCGCGCGAAATCTTGGGCCGGCCCAGCCACCGCCATTGAGACCCTGTTCTCAGAGTGTTTGGGCTTTTTTTTTGGTATAAATCCGCATTTTTTTTGGGGGAGAGTACAAAAGGAGCATTCTCTTAATCACCAACTACGTCCTCTAAAAAAGAAAACTACAGTGACCACGTTGAAATGTGGAGCTACAGTGATTAAACCAGAATCGATAGCTAGGATGGTTTACAACCAGATAGAACCCTTAACTAAACGAGCAAATTAAATGGAATCATGGTGACCAAGTTGAAATGTGGGGCTGAAAACATGCATGCAGCTTACTACTATCTACTAGCAAACGAGGGCAAAATGAGACGGTGTTTGGGGGGGTCAAGATCGCTTGGTCGTCACCTGCCGCTTGAGGAGGTCCCTGTTGAAGATATCTTCGGTGGACCAAGACGAGAATATCTTGCTCTCCGGGTTGCCAAGAGCAAACCTGTTGAGCGTTCCGTGGGTTGCCAAGAGCAAACCTGTTGAGCGTTCCGTCGTCTTCCTTCACGGCGGCCCAGTAGCCTGCCGCAGCCTCCATTCTGTCCACTGCGCTATGGAAATCGTCCTCGCTGTCGCTCACGGTCACGGTGCTCTCCTCCTCCTGCTCCTCCTCAAACTGTACGTATGGGCTTACTAGGACTAGGAGGCGAAGTGACTTGACGCGTGCAGTGCTACAGCTACACTGCTGCTGCTGCCTGCACCATGACCATAACCATAGGGGTAATAATTCTGGTAGATGAGGCCGTTGGAATTCCCGGGTTGAGGTAAATGTGTTTTAGGTTGATCTTGGCCGTTGGAAGGACGGAACGGCGTCGAGATTTTATACGAACTGCTAGCTTCGTGTCCACAGAGATTGATGAGGGAAGAGCAAGATGCAGTAGAGATGGCAAAGCATAAACCCATTGGGTTCTGCTATTTTAAATATGTACCCATAAAAGTTGGATGTGCCCGTTAGAAAACCCATGCCTGTGACGGGTGTAGATTTTTGCCCAGACCCATGCCCACTGGGTTAACGGGTACCCATGGGTTGCCCATTGGGTCAGATGTACGAGCTACAACAATGGTTAATGGAGAAGAGGAAAAAGTTCACCGCTCATCTTCGTTGGAGCCGGAGGGCAGCGCCATGGTCAAGGTCTCTCTGCGTGATGCGCGTTGGCTGCGGCGTGGGGCGCGGGCTGAACTGGAAGGCGAGGCGACGGCGATGGCGTGCGGGAGGACGAGCGTGCGGCAAGAGTAGCGGGAGCTGTGGGACGGGAGGGCGAGCGTGAAGACTGCCGGAGACCGAGCGTGGAGTGCCAGATGCGCCACCGCTGCGGTGGCTGTTGAATCGAGGTAGAGACTAGGGAGGAGTGAGTAGTGACCGTGGCGAGTGCTAGCTAGGGTTAGCCGTATGGGTAATGGGACATTGCCGCATTGGATTTGGAGGCTTGGGGCTAAATAGCTAATGGGCTGAGCTAGTTTGCCTAGGAGGCTAGGAGCTTGGGTTTATAACTCCTATGGATCGGGTTTATATTACCCATGGATTTACGGATTTGGGTACTATAGGAACATATCCGAACCTGGTAGACCTGATGGGTTGGGCTTTTTGCCCATTAAAAAACCCATGCCCTAATAGAGTAAAAACCTACTGGGTATCGGGTATCCATTACCATCTCTAGATGCAGGTGTGATTGTGTTAATTGTTTCACTTCCCCCTGAGCGCATGCATCGCACCCCCGTAATTAATGAAGTAGCTTAGAACCGTCTCCTACGAAGGCGCACGATCCTCGCCGTTTCACTGAACGCCTACCAATTGACACCCAAGGCATATACATTAGTCTATTTTCTAATGTTATTTTTAAGTTTTCTACTTATTGAAAGATAGCATTGGTATAACCTTCAATAGTAAATTATTCCTTTAATTATTTTATATTATTTTCATCATAATTTTTTGCTACACACTCTTCCATTATTTACGTTGGTTTACGGATTTAAGCCATCTCATATATAAGAGACAGCGTATTATCTCTTCTCACCTTATATTTTCCCTATATACTAGTATTTTACTCATTTAATATAACTAAGAAACATCTCTTAGTACCACAAAGAGAGGTGTGATCATGAGATACTTTTCAGTTAAAGGGAAACCAGCAAAGGCACTTTTCAAGACGGGAGACCTGGCTAAAGATATATAATTTTTAAGTATTGCATAATCAAATGCATACAGATCTTTAAAATTGGATGCTGTGACGACTGTGGCAAGCTCTCTTCAGGAAGAAAAAAAACTTTGCCGAGCGAGCTGTTTCCATATGTACAGGTGCGCAACATAAACTGGTTGTAGCAGAGACGACCATCACCTGGATGGTCCTCTATGGGAAGCTGCCGATACATCATCTTTTTCGTCAAGCCAAATAAAAACATGAAATAGCAAGCTATTAATACAGTGTCGTCTTCGGAGATCAGGCGGCACCATATGCATTGTGACGACTAGGGTAGTGGGGTTCCAGCCACAGAGCACAGCAGACACTTCAAAGTTTAAACGCTAGAAATCACGCCATTCGCAGCAGCATCTCTTCAAAACACATTTTGGCGACGCTTTGGATAACCGAACTGAACAGTATCCCCAAACTAAGGCTTATCCTGACTCTCAAGACAACATTGTAAGGATCGTGCAAGCCAGAATAGAATCTTGTGTGCCATTTCCTACAATACAGCATTGGTTTGCCCTCCGAGCTTGTGTAAGATGAAATCACTCTGCTACCCATTTTGCAGGTGTAGGCTTTCAGAAATTGATCACATAGTAAGTCACCTTAGCCAAAGAGTGAAGAATCTTCAATGGAGTTTAAGATCACTTAAAGAGACAATGGCATCCACATCCTCAATATCCTCTACAGTATCTATTGGAACGTGCAATTCTGAACCGGTGCTGATATCACTTGACTGACTCCCAACATCAGTTGAACCACATTTCACGGAAGGGCGTTCATCTTTCATCTCACTTCGGGATGGTACCTGAACCTGAGTAGACACCAAAATTATGAATTATGACAAAGTTCAACCAACAATTTCAGAATTTTCTGGTACATGTTTATTCATTTATTTTACACACTTTGTTGATGGGAACTGTCACAGCTACCACCAAAATTAATGCAAAACACTAAGTTACTCCTACCATATTATTGACTCTAACAAGGGTAGCAGTTGGATAGTTGGATATATTAATATTACTTCAGCCATTTTGTCACAATTTATGTTCTCTTGTTGCTGTTCTTTCAAGTTTGAGCTGAATGGAAAATGTATTCCGAACTAGTGAAATAGCTTACATTTGAAATGTTGAATCATCATGATTCCATAAGACGCCATATAGATTGAAATGGAAGTCACAAAACGTCCAGTGCAGATAACAAATGTAACTTGTCTACCCGTTTCATCAGTTTTACGGCCATTTTACACAAGAAAAGTCTTCAAATTGCTCCTCAGAATCAACTATTTAGCACCATACGTTTCATATTTCAAGAAATAAGCAGCACATTAATGTATATATTAAGCAAATGAAAATGATGCATCAATTAGCAAGATGAAACTGTTAAGAACATAATGGTATTTGTGGTATTTTCTAGTTTCTAAGCTTTAGTCGTGTGTTCCTTGAGTTTTGTATTATATATTGCCCTTTTGAGATGTGCAATACATCAACGATTCATCTATTCATCCTATAGATCTAACATAATATCAAAGCCAGTAGCTGGGGTTAAAGTTTCCCAACCCTAGCCGCAGCCGCCGCTAGGCTACCGCTGCCGTCGTCATTGCCAGGCCGCCGCCTCTGCTTCCTCTTCAGCTGTTACTGCCCTCGGGAGATCAATCTCCACTGTCAACCCTTTCAAATACAATACTATTGTATACATCTTGCATTTGATGAGGTGCTACGGATATAAGGGTATTTGAGGTATTCCCTAGTTTCTAGGAGTTAGTCATGTATCCCTTGAGTGTTGTACTATATATTACCCCTATGGTCTATACAATATATTAACGATTCATCTATTCATCCTATAGATCTAACAGAAATATGAGAAATGATTAAACAAATTCTAGATAACTCTATGCGGTAGTGTGTAGTGAAAAAGGGTCCTGTGAGTCAATACCCAAACCCCGCTATTGCTGACTTTGAAAGGAGCATTCCTTTTATCTTTACTTGACTGACTCCCAACATCAGTTGAACCACATTTCACGGAAGGGCGTTCATCTTTCATCTCACTTCGGGATGGTACCTGAACCTGAGTAGACACCAAAATTATGAATTATGACAAAGTTCAACCAACAATTTCAGAATTTTCTGGTACATGTTTATTCATTTATTTTACACACTTTGTTGATGGGAACTGTCACAGCTACCACCAAAATTAATGCAAAACACTAAGTTACTCCTACCATATTATTGACTCTAACAAGGGTAGCAGTTGGATATATTAATATTACTTCAGCTATTTTGTCACAATTTATGTTCTCTTGTTGCTGTTCTTTCAAGTTTGAGCTGAATGGAAAATGTATTCCGAACTAGTGAAATAGCTTACATTTGAAATATTTAATCATCATGATTCCATAAGACGCCATATAGATTGAAATGGAAGTCACAAAACGTCCAGTGCAGATAACAGATGTAACTTGTCTACCCGTTTCATCAGTTTTAGGGCCATTTTACACAAGAAAAGTCTTCAAATTGTTCCTCACAATCAACTATTTAGCACCATACGTTTCATATTTCAAGAAATAAGCAGCACATTAATGTATATATTAAGCAAATGAAAATGATGCATCAATTAGCAAGATGAAACTGTTAAGAACATAAGGGTATTTGTGGTATTTTCTAGTTTCTAAGCTTTAGTCGTGTGTTCCTTGAGTTTTGTATTATATATTGCCCTTTTGAGATGTGCAATACATCAACGATTCATCTATTCATCCTATAGATCTAACATAATATCAAAGCTGCAGCCGCCGCTAGGCTACCGCTGCCGTCGTCATTGCCAGGCCGCCGCCTCTGCTTCCTCTTCAGCTGTTACTGCCCTCGGGAGATCAATCTCCACTATCAACCCTTTCAAATACAATACTATTGTATACATCTTGCATTTGATGAGGTGCTACGGATATAAGGGTATTTGAGGTATTCCCTAGTTTCTAGGAGTTAGTCATGTATCCCTTGAGTGTTGTACTATATATTACCCCTATGGTCTATACAATATATTAACGATTCATCTATTCATCCTATAGATCTAACAGAAATATGAGAAATGATTAAACTAATTCTAGATAACTCTATGCGGTAGTGTGTAGTGAAAAAGGGTCCTGTGAGTCAATACCCAAACCCCGCTATTTCTGACTTTGAAAGGAGCATTCCTTTTATCTTTAACTTTGCTGAGCTCACTCCTGTGCTTAGCAATCACTCGAGAAATAGCCCTATCACTATTTGCGTTGAAGAAACACTGACGATCCTTCGCATTGCGAACTATATCCGCCCAGATGGAACCACTTCTGGATAAGGTTGTTGCGTTTCCCAGTATCCAAAGGCAATATCTGTAATTAAAACAAGATGAATTAACTACCGAGGGGATAAAAGAAAATTAGAAGAGGGAGCATAGTTCATAAAAGGAACTCAATGTCAATAAGTAATAGAAGATACCTCGCTCGCGTCAAAGACACATTTGTACGTTGTCGATTTGAAAGAAAACCTACCACCCCATCAGAGTTGGACCTCACAGTTGACAAAATGATTACGTCTTCCTCACCACCTTGAAATCCATCAACAGAATTAATTTTCACTAATAACGAGCCAAACTTCATTTTCCCCAGCTTTTCTTTCATTGCTAGAACTTGAGCAGTGTACGGGCATATGACACCAACTGTAACCTTCTCTTTAATTTTAGAACAAGCTGCACAGGAGAAATATTAGAGGAAGCATGCGCAGCAATATCCATGTTCTGATATAAAGAACAAAAGAATAGAAGCTTCAATTTGAATATATGTAGTTTCGACATTTAGAACTACGATATCCTATTAAAGCCAAGGTGGACAGGGTGTCACACTGTCACTATTTTTTTTTCAGTTCTTCTGGAAAATGGAAGGGTCATTTCTCCTAAATTTCAGAAACAAAACATTGTTCTGGCTGCATGCTCACAAACTCCAATTATGAGTCAGTCAACCTACAGCTAGTCAACTATAGATGCAACCTTCAGAACAAGAATACAACTAGCTTAAATAATCATGCCATTAAATTAATTTGACCCTATAACAATCAGCATTCCTCATTTCAGCCACATTTTTCTAAAGAAGTACTTGAAACTTATTGTTGCCGTCATGTTCGCTGAAAAGCTATCCAAAATTCAGCTGAAAACTACCAAGAAATTATTGAAAAACTAAATCCACTGTTCCAGTGACACCACAAGCAAGATAAAAAATAAAAAAGAAAATTAGAAATGCCATGCATTACTAAATAGTGGGACTAGAGAACACATGCCTCTTTGGAGAATTTGCAATATTTCGTGGACGACAGCAACTTCAACCACATTCTTTCTGCTATGACCGATTTCATCTAGATCCTCCCTACCATCTTCAATATTTAAGAAGGAGTAAGAACCAAACATAGAACCTGGAAGGTATTTCCTCTGGTGTTCTTTCTGCATGACATTAGGAGCATCTAAGAGTTTCCTGTCATAAAAGCTGATGTTCGGAAAAATACTAATGGATGGATGCATTCTGTATTGCATATTAAGCAGATGCTTTTCGTGTCCCAGTGAACTCAACCTCTCAAAGAGGCTTCTCCCGAATAATGCATCCTCACAAACCTACGGAAATCACAAAAATGAGATGGCAGAATATAAATCTAACCAAACAAATGGGGAGTTCACTAGATTAATAGATCGAATATAAGAATATATCAATATAGATTTCATCAGGAACTAACCTTACTTTTGACTATTGCAGGCAGTTGGCATTCGTCACCAATAAGAATAGCATGCTTTAAGGCAGGCAAACGCAAAGGGACCAATGTTTCACATTCTTTCAACTGAGCAGCCTCGTCAACAACAAGCAACTCTAGTTTTTTGTTACTTATTACTTTGGAAGAGCTAGAAACAGTGCAGAAAATCATGGTGGCACTTTTCATACAGAATTCTCGAATGGTACGTTTGGAGGATGTTATAGGAAGTTTCAAGCAACTTAACAGCATCTTTAGTAGCTCAAGGCATTCAATTCTGGTTTTGCCAAGAGTGATCACTGTTTCAGAAAATGTTGCCGTAGTGGATATTGTGGGATCAGATTGGTCATCTTTATACATGAAAACTTCCTTTATTTCATCCCGGATATTTTCCCCCTGGAACATGTTGTTGAAATCTTCAAGCAATTTGAGGAGTGAAATGATATTGTTGTAATTCACTTCCAAAATACTAGATTTCGGAACATGAAATAGTAATTCTTTGAAACACCTGCGAAGTCCAGGATAAATAGCTGTAAATCTTTTTCTAATGTAATACAAAAAGGAAAGCTTATCAGCTTTGTTTTGGTCTTCCAGATATTGGAGGTATTGGGAGTAACCATTCTCAAAAAAATTAGACAGGGAAGATAGGCAATGTCTCCATCCAGTCAATGGCGCAAAGCAGCCAAGAAGCTTCCTTACACGATCATGTAAATAAATCTCTTTGAGATCACAATCAACACACATGCGCTTTTTATTGCCAAACAACAGAACATCTCCTAAGCAGCTTGTATCCAAATAATGGTCTTTGATCAACCTCAAGAAACGTGAAGCAACTTGTTTAATAGCAAGGTTTGTCGGTGCACATGTAAGTATACCATGTTTTATTTCTCTCATTAACCGTAAGAGCACACTGATAGTCTTTGTCTTTCCTGTGCCAGGTGGTCCCCAGATAAGGCTAAAACTGCTGCCGCTGCCCCCGCCGCTGCTGCAAATCATTGCCGAAATACAATTCAAGACGGCATCATTCTGAGAATTGTTAAGATCCATTGTAGACAATTTACTCCATATTTCCATGCTGTCAATTGAACTAATACCCTTCGTGTGTTTCTGAAGGCTATCTGGAACCTGGAAAAGTCACAAAATGGAACTAATCAAATTACCTCTTTCTTTACAACTGCCTAAAAGCTTTCAATAATCAGTTCGGTTATGATGTGAATATAGCTGGATCATTTCTTTTGCAATAACCTGGATCCTTTTTTCTTTGCAGTGAAATATTCTTTAAGAAAAATATAACATGGGTGGTAATGTACATACCAGCGGATAATGTACCATCTTCTGTATGAGGCTTTGGTTTCTTTTGACTGCTGCCTTATAGTCAAGGCAACGCCATATACGGATGTAGGTAATGATATTGAGCAAATGAGCAGCAAAAGGTTTGCTCCGTTTCCCAACTTGATACTTCTCATCTGCAGCATCAATTTTGCCTGATGCTATTATCACATACTTAGCTGGAGGTGAGTCCTCATCTTCATCCCCTCCATCCGTAATGAAGGCAATACGGTACGGCCTCCCATTGCCAGTAATATCAGAAATACGCTCCAGCTTCACATCAGACAGGACAATGATATCGCCAACACTTGGATCATAACTTTCATGTTGATTACAAGACTTCGCATTCCGAGAGTCAGCTTCAAAAGCAATGTCATAAATTGCGCTCTTCTTCTTTTGCTCGATCCATGATATGTTGACATAAGGCATGGTCGAGATGGCTTCCAAGCTGGACGACATCTCAGCCCGCAGCTCCTCCAATAATGGAGAGGTGTAGGACTCCATGTAGCTCTTGAGATCACTGAACGTGGAAGGTATCCTTTTCACCTGCACCTCAAGCCTCACAGTGAGAACTGGAACCACACAATCAAAATATGTTCTTCCGAAACGTAAAGACCCAAATTAGCAGAAACTTTCCCTAGTTCTTTTAATTTTTGCATTTAGCGTCATATTAGCATAAAAAGATGAAATGTCCCAAAACAACTTAAACTGAAGTATTTGGCGAACGATCAAAGTAGTTTTCTGGAACGATCAACGTGGTTAAGATTCGACAATCAACATCTCAAGATCATAGGAAGGGTCCTACTCCGTAGTAGTACAGGAAAAAAATACATTGTAAAGTAGATTGGAGTAAACTTATGGTAGTATATAACACAATCAAAACGCAAAGAACTGATCGAGAAAAAATATTGGAGTGGTACTACCAACCTTGTCCTTGAAGAGATCCGCGTTCATGACATCCTCGAGACTCCAAGATAGTATCAAGTCCACGAGGTTCGGCCATTTCTCATCTGCGTCCTTCCTCCGCGCACCGCCACCCCGCCTGTTCATGGCTGCAATGCGCGGCGCCCCGGAATCTAGCTTGTTCGTGCGGCCAATCGCGCAAGAAGACGGCGGCGACGAACCAGCGAGCCGGCCTGCCTCCTAGCGTTGATGAGTCAAAGGAGGATGGCCGAGGGAAAGCAGCGATAAAACATGAGAAAATGCGACGAAAAGCGAAAGCGATAGGCCTTCTTCGGAAGCTTCGCCGGATACCTGCCCTCGCGATGACCATCAGCGACTTTGGTCACCGAAGCGGTTTTGTTCGGAAAAAATTCCTGACAAGTATAACTCCACAGGGAGGTTTGGAAATCAGAATATGTGAAATCGAAGCAAGCACTAGGGATTTTAAACGTTCAGTGTTTAATTAACCATTAAATTCACCACTCATATGGACTACATGGGCCACCTCCAACTGGACAGTATGTAAATGCTTGAATCTGTAGGTATAAGTTTCGCTAGCTCAAATGTACATGTTGTTTCCATAGACATAAACCATTTTTATAATTGGCATCCGCCGAAGCACTCAGAAAATAAAAAAAAATAACATTTTTATAATTGTCTAATCTCTCCCAATAATTTAGGCTCTTATTCCTACGTTAAACCTCACCAAAGCTCAACATTAGACGGCTGTAAAGTCCATGAGTTAACAATAAGCAACCATGGTGGTAGTGGCCTAGTAGGGTGACAGCTTCTAAAATATCAACATACCTGCTTTACCTTGGAACTTATATCAAATATCCGGCTATCAGAAAACATATAGACAATTTAGTGGCAACAGATGAGGAGTTAGATTATCAAGATAAATGACAACATCAATGATAAGAGTTTATTGTGGAAATCGCAGTGTGTTGTATGCCATGTCGATGAAAGAGGTGACCCGGGTTAGCAGTGGTGGTGGACAGGGGAGAGGAAGAGATGATAGGCCTCACAAACCTCGAGGTAATATAGTGTAAAAAAATGTGTAATTAATTTGAGAAAACTATTTTATCTTAACATGCTATAACATTACAGTAATCAAGTACCAAAATATAGGAATTACCCATTAATTATTATATAATATAAACTTATGACGCCTGATTTAATGTTGCTAGGAAAAAAAAATCTTACCCTTAAATTTGTAGGCTTTAATTTTGAAGGCTAAGATTTGACAGTTGTCGTAGGTATATTAGTTTGAAATAATTATAACAAAAAAAAGTCTAGCCTTTAATTTGGTGGAGCGTGATTTTAAAGACATAGATTTGATAGTTGGCTTGGAGCTATATTATTTAAAAAAGAAAAGGAGACAAAATAGCACTAATTGTAATCCAAAGGTTGAGGGTATGCAAATTTGCTAGTTGGGCTCACCTAAAATCCTCTCTTTCACATAGGGGAGAGAGTTCTCAAAATAAATTGAGCTGATTAAATATGAAATCAGATATCGTAAATGCAATTTGTTTGTGAAATAGGAACTCCAAACGTTCAGAATTAGCAAAAGAAAATTTTATACGGTATATGCATGGACTAATCCGCTAGTTAGTAAAAAAGCACTGAGATGCATGGACAAAAATTCTCGAAAGAATTATAAGCAGGACAAACGTATAAACTTCCGAGTGTCTGGACGACCAAAGTCTCCGGATCCAAAATCATCTTTAAAAAAATTTGCTAGTGTCTTAGTGGTTAAGTTATCAGAATCTAAAAAACCAAAAGTAGCTAGTAAAAAATCCATTATTAGTACACAAAAAGATGGCCCGACTCAAAAGAGTATAAAAAAGATGGCCAGTGGATCCCATTTGGAATCTTTTTGCTTCTTCCTTTTAGCATTTTATCAGGAAGAAAGGATGATGACCCTCACACTCTCCCCGGCCACAGGAGCCAAAAACGGGAGTTGGATGCCACTGAGGACCAAAAAGACGAAGGTTTCCCCGTCGACAGAGTTTCAGGCTTCTAACTCATATCGACGACCCAAACCGATCGGTTGCTGTAGCGTTAACCGTGATCGCTATTACTTCAAAGCTCTAACCCATGCGTATATGTACCGAGTTCTTCAGTCTTAAGAGCTGGAGTAGATAAATCGGTTCTCGGTGCGCGAACTTGCATGGTTCTTCGCGCGGCGGCCGGTTCGCATTGCCTGCGTCAACTTTTCCTACGCGCAGTCTCTTTTTTTTACACACTAGTAAAATGTACAGTGTTATAATAGAGTACCAAATAAGGATGATATATATTATCAAACACGATTTCAAACTAAATATTAAACATCAATTTTATCTTTCGAAAATATGTATCAAGCAAAGCATGCATGTATAAATTTATAAATAAATCAAATCAAAAATAGATATTCATGTTTAGTAGCTGACGTTTCTTATGCAACATGAACAAAAATAAAATACATAAGATATATAGAACGTAAGGGCATCTTTATGGATGATATTCTTGGTAAATGTGCCAACAGAATTGAAGCTACCTTCCTTTGCCGGCGTGGCAATGTAACATCCCGACCCAACTTCTAGGCCCGGAATACTACCACTACTATCAAACTGTACCACTTTACTAACTATTGAAAGAAAGGTATAAGCCACACAATACAAAGCAGTTCCAATCAGACACATTCTTAAAGCTAACTGCCAAAATACGCCATCAAAGTCTCATAATGACAACTAGAGGTGATATGTGAATTACTATTACATGTGGGAATATATATATATATATATATATATATATATATATATATATATATATATATATATATATGTCATGCACCATGGTGTGTGCACCAATATTGTGTGTGTGTGTGATGTGTATCTTCATATACCCATAAAAAGTATATTTGAGATGTCAAACTCAAAAATTTAAATTCAACTTCAGTTTAATTAGTTTGAACTATTTTTATGGTATATACTCACTATAGTTGCATTGAACTCAAAAGTAGTTCAAACTAATTTGAACTGAGTTCAAAACTTACTTACCATAAATATATCAAGGGTATAAAATATTTTCATACCCAAACTCAAAAAATTATCAATCATACACGTGTATCGGATGTTGTGCCTAGGCACCATGGTGCCTTATGTAACTATATATATATATATATATATATATATATATATATATATATATATATATTACTCGTCGATGCATGTTGCCTTCACCATACACCTAAAAAACAACAAAGCAAGCATAAATCTAAAGACTCAGCAAATACATAATAAAATATTTGCGACAACAAAGCAATTTAGTGAACTCTGTATCCAAGAACTGTAAACACAATCTCTGTATCTGTCATTTAAACACATATCTGTAAACTGTAAAACATAATCTCTACAACTGTTTCACTGTCTCCTATTTCTTTTATGCAATACAATGATATGTTTGTTTGACGCGAGAAATCGCTCACGGATTTTTGGCCCCGGGGTTATAAGATGCAGGCGTGCCAGTGTACTAAAGTACACAAAAATAAATAAACACAACAAAAAAATAGGGAAAACCTGTATTTTATTCATTCATTTGAGAAGAACAAAATTACAGATCCCTTCATATATATTGTGCGCTCCATAGCCTGCTTTGCATTGCAAATCTGACATAGACGATATGGTGTCCTGGTTCCCAGGGCCTCGGAAGGCCCTTGGTTAATTACATCCGCAAGGTAACCCACAAAAAACCTCCGATTAAGCTAAACATTGATCATCGTCTTCAGTCTTCGCTTTATGTTCCTCATGCAAGGGATGAATGGTTGATGAAGGTATGGGCGTTGGCATTATCCATATCCTCGCCTGTCTATAGGGCCGTTGATAGCGCGGACGTCACACTTGAATGTGCCCCTGCCCGTACCATTCGACCTCGTTGGTATCGAACGAACACAATAGAAGTGACTTAAAGTATGCATGATTAACGTTTAGCTTGACCAATCTGACAACAAAGGCGGCTAGAATCAGTGTTGTAGGCATAGCCTGAGTGAAAGAATTAGTAGAGTAGGCCACGGAGGTCAAGTATCAATGTGATCGACAACCATAGGAAATTGTTCGTGGTTGAGATTCATCAGAGTCAAAACTCGCCAAGAAATGTCTATGGTTGAAATCTATCGGAAGATGCCTGCGGTTGAAATCCATGGTGGTCAAAACCTATCAGAAGCGCTTAGTGGTCGAGCATCACTGTGATTGAATTCGTCGGGAAATCTCTGTGGTTGAAAGTCACATGGTCAAAACCCATCGAGAAACATCCGTAGTCGACAGTCACCATAGTCACAGGTCATCGTAGTCGACACCACCGGGAAACATCCGTGGTCAAAAGTCGCATGGTCAAAACCCATGGAAAACTGCTGTGGTCGAAACCCACCGTGGTTGAAATCCATCGGAAATATCCATGGTCGAAATCCACATAGTCGAAACTTATCGAAAGACAGCCGTGGTCAAAACCCATCAGAAACGTCCGTGGTCGAACAATCACAGTAGTCAAAAACCCATCAGAAGACTGTCGTGGTCGAAACCCATCGGAAATGTCCATGGTCAAATAGTCATAGTAGTCGAAATCCATCGAAAGACTGTCGTGGTCGAAACCCATCGGAAACATCTGTGGTCGAATAGTCACAATAGTTGAAACCCATCAGAAGACTGTCGTGGTTGAAACCCATTGGAAATATCCATGGTCGAACAATCACAGTAGTTGGAACCCATCAAAAGACTGACGTGGTCGAAACCCATCAGAAACGTCCATGGTCGAACAATCACAGTAGTCGAAACCCATCGAAAGACTGTCGTGGTCGAAACCCATCGGAAACGTTTATGGTCGAAACCCATCGGGAAACATCTGAGGATGAAAGTCACCATGGTCATAAAAAAATGTTGTAGCCCCATGGTCGAACATCACCATATCACCGTAGCCGTAAGGCATGCTCGTAAAAGTATTGTGGCACACTGAGTTGAACGAGGCACTCATGAAGCCTAGTTGTAGGGAAGTACTTGTTGGAGTACTGAAGCACCATGATCTGCGATCTGTGACTGAAGAAGTAGGTGTACCACAAGTGGTCAAGAGGCTTGGCTCTGGCAAGTGGTCGTATGCATCTGTCTTCGAGGACTAGCCGGAGGCATGTGGCTCCGATGAGCAGTCGGAGGCGTTCGGCTTCGAGGAGCGATGGGAGACACTTGACTTCAAGAACTATGAACTGGCCGCTTGTGGAGCCACAGGTAGAGGCGACATCGGGGCAGGGCGTGGCGCGGCGAGCGGCTAGGGTTTTGGGAGGCGGAGATGGGGAGTGGAGGGGAGCATTTGGGGGCCTGAGGCTGGGTGGTGTGGACTTAGCTTGTGGGCAATTGCTTCACAGGGAGGCGTGGTCGTCGGTCCATGGGATCGTGTCGTAGGCTAGGCCATGTGCGTGCTTGGCCAAATAGCCTGCTTGATCTGGTTTTTAATTTTGCATATTCAATTTTTTGTGAGAGATGTTTTTCCTTTTTTGGGAAGGTAGATCATGGGGAGTGCACATGTGCATGGGGAAGACGGACAAATTGCGGCTTTATATTAGTAGAGATTATAGCTATGACTTGTTGAATGTCTAATGTTACATGCACAATACAGTGGAATTATCGATTTATTAGTGCATATACGTTTGCGGCCCTGCTTATTTGCTTAAACTTTTGGCTTTTAGCTTCTAGCTTCTCACTTCTTAATTTTGTCTTTTTTTGGCCTTTTCTTTTTTCCATATTCTTTTACATTGTCTGTGATATGAGAACCTTTTTTCATTTTCATTTTTTTAAAATTTAATTATGCCGAAAAACTTTCAATAGCTACAATAAAAATAGCCTCAGGCAACACCAAAAACCTTAAAAGCAGGGGCGGGCCCAGCGGTGCGTCAAGTGGGGCGTCAGCCCCCTACCGCTGGCCGGCCGTGTGTACCTCTCTCATCCACTACAGCTCCAACTCGACATTCAGTGAATTGGTCAGTAAGTCCTATTAACCCCCCCTAAATTTTAATCCTAGGTCTGTCACTACTTAAAAGTCATAAGCTTAAGCCTAAATGGATAATGCCACTTGTATCGGACTCAATCAAAACCGAATCCTTTGCTACAATAATTTTTTTTTGGGAAAGTTTCTAACATTCGGATCTTCGTCAAGATACACGCTCAAAATGATTAAAAAAACTTTTAAGTGGTTCAAAAAACTTTTTCGGTTGAAGAACTTTTCAGATGATTTAAAAACCTTCAGATAATTCAAAAAGTCAAATGATTCAAAGAGCTTTCAACTGGTTCAAAAACATTAAATTGATCCAAAAAAACTTTCGATTCGAAAAACATTCATTTGTTTCAAAAAAATTTCATGTGATCATTCAAAAACTTACAATTTGGAAACACTTTCTGATGATTTGAAATTCAACTCAAAACTTTGCTCTTTTCAATTAGGTTTTTTTAAAAGATGATTTTGGGGCAGGGATAAGATCCATTGGATGCTGATCTGAATCATCCGATGGTCAAAAAATTGATTGCTTCTTAACAAAAAGACTATTTAAATGCTCCCTAGACAACTTTTGTCTCCTGATAGAAAAGATGAATCACTGGACCAGCAAGCACGGCGTGTGCACGTACGCGGTGTGGATGTGGCGTGTGTTTGCCTTTTACTTAAAAAAACGCGAACAAACAAACTAGAGGCCCTTTTCTTTCCATGGAACAAAACCCATCGCCAAACTCGATTCATCCGAATGCTAATCGAACGGCCTGAACAGTCTTAGCGTCCGCCCTTCAAGCCGCGGACCAGAGTCCGACCCCGTCTACACCGTCCAAGGCTAGCTAGACAACCGCGACGAGAGTTCAAAAAAAAAAAAAGACAACCGCGACGCCACCACGAAGTCGCAAACACCGCAACATCTCCTACCAGGCTGCCACCACGACCGCCGCACGGCGGCCTCGCAAGTCGCAATACCACAGTTCCACTCGCCGGTGTCACCCACCTCCTCGCAAACGCTCAAATTTATTTGAAAAAGCTACCCCAAACCCAGCAAAACCCTCGCCGCCCACCCACTAGGCGGCGCGGCTATGGACAGGGCGCCGCCGCGCGGTGCCGGCCGCGACGCCGTCGGCGAGCGGTGGGCCACCGTCTTCGCCTTCCAGGCCGCGCTCTTCGCCCTAGCGTTCGCGCTCCACCTCGCCTCCTCCCCTCGCCGCGCCGGGTTCCCCGCGTGCCTCCTGCTTGCCCTCCACCCGCTCCTCTCCTGCGCCTCTACGGGGGTCCTCGCCCTCGCGTTCCTGCTTTCCGCCTCCCCGCACCCCCGCACTCCGCTGCTCCCCCGTCGCCTCCTCGCCGGCGCCATACTCACCGCCACCGCGCCTTCTGCGTCGGTGCCGCTGCCACGCGGGTTTTACACGAGGACGCCGGCCGGGGGCCTCTCGCGGGGCTTCGCTTCTGTGGGGGCGGTGTTCGCCGCTCATTGCTTTGGCCGTGGGAGGTGGCTGCTCCGGTTCCCCCTCGTGCAGGTGAGCGAACATGTTACATGTGTTTCAGGAATCAGGCGTCGTAGTCATATTGTCCCGAAATTTTAGCTGCTCGAGTGAGCATAAATGAGAGTCATCGTGGCCGGGCAATTTACTGCTTTGCGAATTTGAATTGATCATTGATCAACGATGGGTGCCACTGGGTTTGAAGTAGTGTTTTTCTGTAGGGGGCGACTAGACAGCGGTATAACGCTACAACAGTATAGCAGGTAGATTCATGATGTTTCAAGAAGTTTCACAAAGCATTTTAGAAGTTGCATGTTTCAGTGAGTTTCGTATGTTTTTGTTTCAGTGAGTTTCGTATGTTTTTGTTTCAGTGAGTTTCGTATGTTTTTGAAAGTTTCCACAAGATTCTAAAAATGTTTCAATGAGTTTGAGATTTTGGAACTCGAGTTTCAAGTTTCAGCAAGTTTTAGACAGAGAGTTTCAATTGGTTTCAACAGATTTCATCAAGTTTCAGCTAGAGAGTTTCAAAAGGTTCCACAAGTTTCAGATAGAGAGTTTCAAGAAGTTTCAACACTGGTAGAGTTAATCTTGTTTCTTGATAGGTTTGTTAGTTTGGATAGCATACGATGAGTTGGTTTGCCGTATATGAATACGTATAAGAGTCTGAGTTCGACTTTATACGTATCCATGTATGCATCGTTGCCATGTACAGTTTGTGTCCGGATACGAGTATATGGATAGGGGATGAGTAAGAAGTCGAGTCGGTTTTGTCTTTGAGTCCGTTTTTCGGCCGTGTAAGCAGGCCTTTATAAGGGCCATGCAATGCATAGTCATGTAATAGGTGAGATGAGGAAACAATCGGGGTGATCGGAGTTAGCAGCAGAGAAATAAAAGAAGAGAGCGGAGCGGTTTGGCTCTAGGGAAAAAAGAGTGCGCATGTGTTTTGAGTCTATTCTCTCTCCAGCGTGCAGGAAGGAAGCCATCACGTAAAAGAAGAGGGAGGCAAGGTGCTGTCGTGAAGACTAGAAAACTAGTACTAACCATCTTTAGCAGCCTGAGATAGAGGGGCCAACTCAAATTATGCAGTTCTGAAGCTGTGCTAGCAGTAGTCTACAGGAGTGACTCTCAAATGTGTGACAATATCTCTGAAGAATTAGCACATGCTTCTATATTGAATGAAAAAACTGACAGCGACCAATTAATTAGTTTGATCTTTTGAGTCGATTATATAGTGATTTTGCACCTGTTCGTTTATTAAGAAACCTGAACCTAATACATTTTTATCTAAAAATGTATATGTGATTTTTTAATGTTGTTTGCAAGTATCCCCAGGTGGCCATTTATATGAACTCTGTGGAATGCATTTGAATTTAGAGGCGTGAATACCATTTTTTGTGGTAATGGTGGTAGGAAATCTGAAAAACTGCAGCATAAATCATGCTGCAGTTTTATATGTTCGAATTAAGAATCTTCCATCTGACAGAATCGCACAACTTGATGAGTGAAAACATATAAACCTGGAAAATATTATGTTGTTTCTTTTTTAGATTTCTTACCTTTAGTATTGTCAGTGCTGCCATAGTCCTACACATATTTACATTCTCATGTAAATTCAATTGGCACTGCACAAAAGATGATTGAAGTCAATCCGTACAACTGGAGGGCCTTTTGTTTCTGTAGTTGCTTTGACGCACAGCTAATCGTGCACATATCTGGTGTGGCTCCCTTTGATTATGCCTGACGAAAGACCACTCCATGGTTTGTTGGATGCAGATATGCAGAAGGTGTGCACGGACTTTAGCAGCATTAACTGCTCTCTCACGCCGGGAGGCGGGAGGATCGCTTATGTGGTTGCTCAACTCACCTGTTGTAATGCTGCTGTGGTCTCCACTTTACTGTCTAACACTAGTTGCAGCTGAGGCATGCCTAGGGAAGAAAACCAACCCACAGCCCATACATACACTTGGTCCAGCAAGCATTAAGTGGGCTAACTTCTCCACAGGGAAAAAGGATAATGTAACTGCAATTCCAACCAGGCAAAGAGTTGACCTTCACAGTAAAGTCTATGCCATGGCTGATTTTCTACGGACATCAATTTATCAGGTTGTTTCAGCTTTCCTGGATGACATGCGGGCAAAGGCAAAAACATCCAGTTTGGAGAAGAACTGGATCAGTGAAGGAAGAAAGCTCTTGTTTGGTTCTCATGCCATGTTGGTACAGAAGTTATGCTTATTTCTTGAATACAGTGGTGTGTGAACTGAACCAATGGTATCTCTCAAGACATAGATACCGAAGGAAATCATTCTCAGACGAATCAGTTATTTAATCATATAAGCTTGGAAGGGAATGTGGGCTTCCCTTGTGCAAACCCAGGAAACAATCTTCAGCAAGAATAATGGTTGTTACAGTACGGAGAGCATTTTTCCATTCATTCACTTCTCCAGGGCACAAAGAAATCATGCGTTACTCATGTTTGTGGCTGGTATTCATCTACATATTACTCTACAGAAGGTGAGATGTTTCTTCTTTTTCCTCACCATGGAAGCACTACTCTGGCTAATGAAACATTAAGCTACCAACCAAAGTTCTGCTCTGAGTTGGTGCATTTGCAGACTTGAATCCTTGAGTATTCTCTATATGTTGCCCCTTGGGTTGGGATAATTTTTTTTTGAATGATGGTTCACTCGACTATTTTATGACAACTGTAGGAGTAATGTTATCACCACCCTTCAAATGCTATTCAAAGTTGAATGTTTTGACTTGGCCTTTTTCGATTCCCTTCCATCTTGGGTTGTATCTGTAGTCCAGATACTTACTTACATGGGCTTCCTTGTGACAGTGGAACCCTGGTCAAGACAGGCCTGGAGGAAAGTGGTAAGTTTCCAATTTCTTCTGCTGCTGGGCAGCCAGAACGTTGCAGAATCTAGTGGCTCTCGGAATAAGTTGCAGTTTGTGCTGTTTCCCTAGAAAAGAAATCCAGAAGCACGACGAGTGAATGAGTGATGGCTTCGTTCGAAGACAAAAACTGTTGGTAGCTTTCATGATGTCTTGCAGTCCAATTTTGCCTCCTAACATGTCAGATCTTTTCCCCTGCTTGATTCGTAGCATCACAAGTTAAACTGGTGGCTGTCCACTGGGCTTGAGCTGCGTGGACCAAGCCCCTCCTCCAGAAAGCCACAAATCAAATGAGGCCGTGGTTTCACCCATTTTGCCCCAAAATTTGAGCATCTTTCACTTGCCGGGTAACTACGCCTCCACGTCATGGATCTCCTGAAATTTCTCTGAAGTCCACGTGGCCACATCCCACCCGTCCAAAAGAAACATTTCTACCAAGAGATGTGCGTTAAAAAAAAAAGCAGCACAGTGGAATCTCCCCCATGGCTGGATAAGGTGCCTTCGACCTAAGCACAGAGGTTCTCCCATTCCCAACCTCTAGTTTCCAGAGTGATGGCCAAATGCTACTCAGATTGGCCTCCTCCCCATCCGTCGAAAAGAACACCATCCAACACCTCCCTTTGCACGATCAAGCGGCAGCTTGCGTCTTTCGTCTTGCACTGTTCCAGGTCGTGCGCTTCCCCTCTTCTTGAGCCCAAGAATTTGCCCGATGAACTCCAAGCTGTGTCGGTGCAAGCGCCGGCGGCGGTGTCCCCGCTTCCGGATGCTCCGAAGCTCGGCATCTCGAACAAGTTCATCCGAGGCCTCTGCAGCGACCGGCAGACCGAGCGGCTTGCCTCCGAGTGCTACAGGAGGGCTCTGCAGCAGCCGGAGTTCTGGCCGGAGAAGAAGACGGTGAATGCGCTGACCGTGCAGCTGCTCAGGGCTAAGCAGTGGAGCTCGTTGGAACTTCTGGTTGAAGATTTCAGGGCCTATGGGGTGCTCCCGGAGAGACGGACGTGCGCGCGGCTCGTCGCGAGCTGCATCAAGGCGAGGAAGTTCGGTCTCGCCGATGTGGCGCTCGGCGTTCTTGAAGGGAAGAAGGGCGCTCCTGCTATCATGGCCTTCAGCTCGGCGATGCAGGCGTACAACAAGCTGCACATGTACCGGAGCACGGTGCTGGTTTACGAACGGATGAGGGCAGCCCACCTGCCGCCGAACGCCGACGCCTACCGCGCCGTGATGGCGGCGTACGGAGCATTGGGCGAGCCGGACATGGTGGCTTCATTGTTCAAGCAGTACAGGTCTCGGAAATGGTACCCCTCTGAAAGCTGTCTCATGACATACACCATCGTCTGTGACGCGCTGGGACGGGCAGGCAGAGCCTTGGACGCGCTGAAGTGCCTGCGAGAGATGGAAGCAGATGGCATCTCACCAAACGCCACAATCTACTCTTCGGTCATCGGCTCTTTGGCAGATGCCCGAGAAACGGCGGCGGCGGAAGACCTGTACCACGAAGCACGGAAGAAAGAGATGCTGAGAGATCCGGGCATGTTCTTGAAGGTGATCGTCATGCACGTCGAGACCGGGCTAGTGGAGAAGACACTCGGAGTTGCGAAGGACATGAGGGAGATTGGCTTGAGGGTCACCGATTGTATCCTCTCTACAATTGTCAATGGCTTTGTGAAGAGGGGAGTCCTCAAGCCAGCCATCAGAGCTTATGACAAGCTGGTTGCCATAGGATGTGAGCCTGGTCAGGTTACTTACGCCTCAGTCATCAACGTGTACTGCCGGCTCGGGCGGAGCGACAGGGCGGAATCCATCTTCTCAGAGATGATCGACCGAGGCTTTGACAAGTGTGTGGTTGCATATGGTAGCATGATCTCCATGTATGGGAAGATCAGGAGAGCGTCGGACGCCATGAGGCTGCTTGCCCTGATGAAGCAGAAGGGGTGCGAGCCTAATGTGTGGGTGTACAACTCCCTCCTGGACATGCACGGCAGGCTCGGAGATTCCAGGCAAGCTGAGAAAATCTGGAAGGAGATGATGCGGCGCAAGGTCCAGCCTGACCGGGTCAGCTATACTGCCATCATCAACGCGTTCAACCGGTCGGGAGAACTGGACAGGTGCATGGATTTGTACCAGGAGTTCAGGGAGACCGGAGGGAAGGTCGACAAGGCCCTGGCGGGGCTTATGGCAGGGGTGTTCTCCAAATGCAGCCGGTTCAACGAGCTCATCGAGCTGCTCAAGGACATGAAACTGCAAGGCACCAAGCTGGACCGGAGGCTGCACATGAGCGTCCAGAACAGCCTCCGAGAAGCCGGGCTGGAGGTTCATGTGAAGTGGCTCCAAAGTAATTTCAGTTTCGTTGAAGAGAAAACCTGATGCCAGACTCCAGGAGTTCCTGCTGTCCATCTTCAGCACCGAAGCATGGCGACTGGGTGCCCCGTGTCTGCAAAAGCATTGCTCTGTAAATGGAAAGAAAAATAGGTAAATATTTGCTTGCCTCAATGCTCTTTGTCGAAACTATATGCCTGTGTTGCTCGATTTCCGACCTTCCTTGGATCAAGAAGATGACACTGTAAATGTATTTTTTAAAAATGCCACCTTTGTACCAGTAATGATCTGTTTCCCGATTTCTTGAGTAAGGCGATTAGCTCAGTAATTCTGCATTCATGTCAGATTTATTGAAACTCTTGTACTATAGCCCACATTGGCAGATGTAAACTTTGCATTTGCATCAATACTGAACCTTTCACATTTGCTCACATTGCGCTTGTTATATTCCTGAGACTTGAATTGGTTTGTGCTAGTGCCCATACGAAGTCATCAACAATGTATGTAAGTTAGATATCTGCATACGACCATCAACCACGGCAGGTGTATAGTAAACTAGTCGTAGCTACAGTGAACCTATTGTAGGGTCGACCTGTTGCGGTCGATCTACCGTTGTCGACATGTCGTAGTCGTTACGTGCCATGGATCACACGTATCTTTTCAGGTCTCATCCTTTCTTATCTCTTAGGTATTGTTTCTATAAACCAATTGTTCAGATATAGAAGGAAAAGGCCTATATATATGTAATCATTGATTCATTAATCAATTCATTGCATGATTTTTTCAAAACACTACACGCTTTCATGGTATTAGACGTGGTCGCTCCTGCGACCGCACGTTTCCACAAACCCTAGCTGTCGGCCTCCATCTTCCGACCGATCTGTCCCTCTCTCCTATTGTCGGCTCCACCGACCACCCTATTGACCAGGTGGCTCAAGCCGAGCAGGTTTCTTTGGACGCCCACATGGCTCAGATCAAAGCCGCTGACGGTCCACTGATGACCGTCATCTTCAAGCCATCGTCACGGCTGTCGTTGATCACATGCACCAGGAGGTGCTTGCCACAATCGCTGCCGAATGCCAGCAGGCCCTAGCTACCGATCTCGCCCACAGCGTCACCAACCAACCAGACTACGCCATCACTGCTCTTCACGCCCAAACTGTTGGCGTCCTCAACATCAAGGCTCTTATCCCGGTCACCCTCGACTTCACCTCCGCTAACTATGGCAAGTGGCGCGGCCTCTTCCTCATCACGCTCGGCAAGTATGCCTTGACAGACCACATCCTCTTCGACGATGCCCCCTTCTTGATCGGGCAGATTGGGTACGCATGGATTGTGTAGTCTTGTCTTGGCTTTACGGCACCATTGCTGCAGACCTCTTAGAGATCGTCATGTCCTCCACCACTACTGCTCGTATCGTGTGGACGAACCTTGAACACCAATTCCTTGGCAATAAGGAGACCCGTGCTTTGTACATGGAGGCAGAATTATACAACTTTGTTTAAGGTGATTTATCAATCTTTGATTTTTGCCGCAAACTCAAGAGTATACCAGATGGTCTTGGTGATCTCGGCGAACCTATCTCCAACCGGACACTCGTGTTGTCCATCCTTCACAGCCTCAACGAGAAGTTTGAAGGAACGCGCGTAGGCTACGATAGCAGAAAATAAAAAATTTCTACCGCGCACACCAGGACATCATGCTAAGGAGGGATCATAGATCGTTACCACTAGACGCGCAGTGCAATGTGAAGAAGAGTTGGAGAAGCCGATCCAACCACGCGCGTCGAGGTAGTAGTGGAAGTAGCCGATCGTCCCGACGGATCGTCTTCTCCACGCGATCAACCACACCACGAGCAGATCCAATCAGAGTTTGTTGATGCCGATCAACGCCGCAACGAGCAGCGCCTCCACCGGTATCCACACGCCCGGGTGAACGCCGATCGCGAGTGTACCAAAGACTCGCGAGCGCTAGGGTTTCGCTCGGGAGGTGGCGGCTAGGGTTTTGCTCGGGAGGAACATATGCGTACATCCTCACCCCGCCTCCAAATATATAGACCTCTCACTTGGGCCTCGTGGACCGAGGCCCAATAGGAGTCTATCCGGATCTCTATCCGAATTGAGCCCACATCCGAATCACATTCGAATTAGTGTTCCAACCCGTTAAGTGTGCGACCAGAGGTTCACGTATACTTGGTCGTGACCGGAAACACCTTTCCGGTCACCCATTAAGAGCGCCTCTAGCAAGACATATTAACCCCAAAGTATACGTAAAGATCATATCATTTGAACTCGTAATGTTCTCATGTACGAATCCCTTTGCCTCACGATATAGATTAAGCACAAGGCGAGACTGTGTCATCCTCTTAATAGCTCAATCACTCTCTCGATTCCGTGATGGATTATAAACTTGTGATTGACTCCTCAATCACATTGGCATGACCATGCACTTTCATAATCCATTACATCGAGGGCCCGAGATATCTCTCCCATAAGGAGGGCAAATTCTATCTTGATCATTCACATCCCACTACATGTTTCATAGCAAACCCGAAGACTACTTTTATGACTACCCGATTCACGGAGTAGTGGTTAGTAGTCCCAAAATAGGCTACTACGCATATTGGGAACCATGATGATCTCAAGTCTAAGGATTCTACATAAACACTACTTGAGACCAACTAATGACACATGGAATCTCTGCGGTGTCTCATGGCGGGTCTATCCAACATATGTTCACTAACACATGTCCATATTATTGATTTGGTATCTCCATACCATGATCCATGAGACATGATCATCAATCAATACATATGCTGATCTTTGAATCATATTTGTTCCTCATATGATATATGATCAGGGATCATTTAGAAATAGCAACATTTTGGCATTAAGAGTCTCATGAATAAGTCACATACTCATTGATCAATAATGATAATGTCTATTTCAAGGAACAAAGCAATGTATCATAAACATAGTATGTGATATATTCAACATCTCCATGTTGCCTCTAGGGCATATCACCAACAAAGTTCACTCATATGGTGCCAATGCTGAAGATGCAACGGCCGTTTCCTACCTTTGTGGAGACTCGCTCGCATCTTCTCCTCGAAGAGATTACCAAGAACTCCAGACCATTTTGCTTGCAACGGCGGCTACGGGAAGAAAAACAACTGCAACCGCCATTGTAACAAGGGCACCGGCGGCAACAGCGGCTAGGGCGGGACCAGCCGGCACTCACCACCGGCGCCGGAGGAGGCGGCCATGCGGCTGGCCAAACCGGGCAGATGGGGTGGCCCTCCTTTTTTAACCCATGGACCGAGACTGTTTAGGTGTGGCCACACCGCCCCGATGGCATCCTCGGTCCCCGGCCCAATGCGCCAACTTCACCGTCGTGCCGGCACCCCATGCTCTCGCTGTCGCATCCTCTCTCGGCCATCCTGGCATCCAATTCAGTGTGTCGGCCCCTCCTGGAAACATCGGCGATTTTGGCAGCCCTCCATAGCCGCCCAGCCAGCACTGTGGACCCCTATGTCCAGTGTTGGCTCCTGGGACCAACAACACCTCACCAACACTTTTAGTACAATGACGTTTACAACATCTCCTTCTACCACTAAGTGGTATATAGATTCGGGTGCGTCTTTGCATATGACTTCAGATGCTGGTACTCTTTCTGCTTTTCACCCCCTCCACGTCTACTCCTTCTAGCATCATTGTCAGTAATGGGTCAATGCTGCCTGTTACCTCCACCGGCTCGCTATTGTTCCCCACCACCCATACCTCCTCTCTTTGCATCATGTTCTTGTCACTCCATTAAAAATCAAAAATCTTATTTCTGTTTGTCAGTTCACAATTGGTAATAATTGTTCTGTCGAATTTGATTCCTATGGTTTTTCTATTAAGGATATTCGTACTAAGAGCGTGATAGCCAGGTGCAATAGTTCATGAGACATCCATTTTACAAGTCCTCCGCCAACCCATACTCTTGCCGCCACCTCCTCCTCCACGTTGTGGCACCATCGTCTTGGGCACCTTGGTCATGAAGTTTTGTCTAAGCTTACCAGTTCTAGTGTTTTTTCATATAATGAAACTGCTTCTGAACCACTCTATCATGCGTGTCAGCCTGAATGCTACGTGCATTTGTCGTTCAGCACTTCCTCCTCTCGGGCTAGTCATATTTTGTATTTACTACATTGTGATCTTTGGACCTCTTCTGTCACCAGTATGTCCGGTTACAAATATTATCTTGTTATTCTTGATGACTGCTCACATTTTCTTTGGAGTTTTCCTTTGCATTTTAAGTCTCACACATTCACTCACATTTCTTTTTTTCACTTATGTTCGCACCCAGTTTGACGCCACCATAAAGAATGTCTAGTATGACAATGGTCGGGTCATTGTCTTCTCTCGACTTGATGATCAACTCATGACCATCTTCTTGATAATCAACTCATGGACATCTTCTCTTCAGAATCTTGATATGCATGCAACACATGATGCATCCTCTTCTTGATGACTTTCAACTCATGAAGTCATCTAAAGTCGTCATCATCATGGAACCTAACCTATTCATCCAACTCATGGAAAATGTTAGTCCCACAAATCGATTGTCATTAATTACCAAGACTCACTATTAACTCATAATAGAGGGACTAGATTCTCAATCTTTTCCTTTTGGTAATTGATGATAATCTCAATAAATAATGAGATAATAAATTGAATACGAAATCATTTGAACTCCAAGTGTGGTACTATCGCCATTTAAGGTCCGGTAGTTCTGATTTCTGACGCGGTACTTCCGTTTGTCTCGAGATCTTTGCGCTCTCTGGAAAAAAGGATCCGCCCCATAAATCCGAAACTTCCGGGGTCCGGTAGTACCGCTCAGGAGTTGCGGTCATACCGCACTGCGGTAGTTCCACCGTTCAAACTCTGGTACTACAGATTATCCTAACGATGCATAGTTGGATTTAGAATTTAAATTCAAATACATGCATAACCTTTGTCTCGAGCTATGTCGATTTTTTTATCAACCTCAGTATACATCTTCAAGTCGTCAAGCAAAATCCGGACTAAACCTTTCAAACACTTGATAATCATGTTAGTCCCATACACAGATAATTAAGTATAAATCAATATGAGTCAACGTGAGTATATGTAGACTACACCAGTTTTATATACTCAAAGGATATGTTTCAAAATAGAGATCACAATATATATGAAAAAAGAAAACATGGATCAATACTAATGAAACCATAAAACATAAAGTGAACTCCCCCTAAATGTGTGCATATAAGTGTGTGTAATGAAAACATATGCACATATTCATTTTAGACCATTGATGGAGTTCATTCTATATTTTGGATCTGAGTAATGCACTAATATATAATAATGTAATTTCGAATGCATATCTCTTTGATTATACCTTTTCATCCAAATGAGACTAAGCAATATCATAATCAATAAAAAGGTTAGTCTCACAATTGCATTTGTCATTATCACCTAAACCTTATAATTGTATTTATCATTATCACCAAAACTAACTTAATAAAACTTAATCTATCAACCTGTCATTCGACCGTTGGGCGACTGCATCCTTGTCGCCCAACGGTAGAGCTATTGCCTAGCTGTCGCTCAATGGCCGAGCGACAGGATTCAATCACCCAACGGTTGGGTGACTGAAGGTTATTTCTGTAAAAACAATTAAAACGCAGATATATTTTTGTATTTTTGAATAAAAAATAGATTATTTAAAAACTGCACAACCAATCGCAGAAGAACACCAAAGAGATCAATCACTAGGGAATAATTAGGAGAGAACACAAGAAATTAGGAGTGAACACAAAAACATAGTCTTTATTGATTTCCAATCTATTTTTATGTTATATAGATCTCTCTATTTATAGTTTAAACTCCTTATAGGTGGTTTTGATATTTATTCATCCTGTAACCTTTTTAGTTTGGTAACAAAAATATTGTAAAGTCAGCGCCTGTGCTCTACTGCTCTTCGTGGCTCAAAGTTGTCCACGCCAAACTCGAGGCTGCTGATGTGGCCCTCCGTTTCAGTTCATCGGAGAGTGCTTCACGGGTGAACACCCCAATGTGTAGGGGTGCAATCGGGTCGGATTCGGACGGATATTGCTCATATCGTATCCTAACCCATATTTTTTTCTCAGATTCGGAGTCTGATACGGTAAAATCGGATACGAATACGAATTCGGAGTATTTGAAATTTCGAATACGGTGCCGCCGGAACGGATACTTGACGGTTTCGGATCGGAAACGGATAATGTAGACGGATAGTACGTGTATACGGAAAGGAACATATGCTTCCCGATCTTCCGATAGGATGACTCTTGCGATCCGACTACAACCGTACGACGTCGCTTGCGCCTTATCAATCACTGAACCACACTCCAAGTCGTTATCAACCGTGCCAAGAATGCGGTTGACCTGACCACGAAGATTTATTCCTGCATGCAACCGAAGAACACGCATGAATAAGGATAGTGAGCAACCTGAAAATTGCTAGATGTAAAAGTCGTACAAGGATTGTTGAGGTTCTGTAACACGGATCTGTTGGTCTAGTCGACACAAGAGACAACGTGGAGTTTGCACATGGGGCTAAACTGATCTAAACAAAACCCTAACCCTAAAGGCTATGAATATAAAGGCTTATATAACCCCTTGGGACGTCCACAAGGTCCCCAAACTGAGTACAACTCAACCTGACATTGTATTATACTCAAACTCATACAAAAAGGAAACCCTGATTTTTCCACCGTCACATTGTTTTGGATATTGCGGCGCGACCAGAAGGGTTCTAAAGCTGGGGCCTTACCCATTGGATGGGCATTGAAATAAGCTTTCAAACAAGCCCAAGAACACCTGAATCGGACTCCGTTTGTGACAGTTATGGCCGTTTTACTATAGACATGTCGGGCTGTCCCGAACCGAATATCGACCGAATACCGGATAATTATCCGGTATCCAAATACCGAAACTATTCGGTCGGATAACAACTCTCCCGAATCCGAATCCGACATGAATTATCCAAATCCGAATCCGACCGGATACCAAATTCCCTTCTCGAATTTGGTACCGATCGGATTCGGTACCGGATCGATCGGGATTAACCCAATCCATTTGCACCCCTACCAATGTGGCTGGAAACCGCCTCTGACTCCTAACTGTACCAGTGGTAGAGGGAAGAATTGGGGGAAAAGAAGGCCTAAGTTCGATATTCGTGAAGTGCGGTTCAGACTTCAGCCACATGATCAGACGATTCTATACTTCGAGGTGACTTGGTTCAAAGATCTAGCTTTTTCATATTTGGTAGTATTCACTAGCCAGTAGTTTTAAAAAGGTCTAGAACTGTTTGCGTGGATGATAGAAGGACCGGAACAGTTGGCTGTGATCGTTTTGGCTTCAGCTTCTAGTTTTCGGTTTATTTTTTACTATTTATAAATTTCATTTTTTTCTGAACTTTTGGCTTTTTGTTGAGCTTTTTTGCTGATTTTTTTCCTGTATTTGTTTGTATTATACGTAATGGGCTAACATATTTTTATATTTTTTAATTTTTTTAAATTTAATTATGCTAAATAAGTCTCTGTCATCTATAGTGTTTTTTTCAGCCAACTACAGTACTTTTCAGCCTTAAGCCACTCAAAAAAGCCCAAATAAGCACCACCTAAGAAAGTTTGTATTGCACAGGTAATATCATGTGTCTATGCCCTCGACTGTGCTGATAGTACAACACCTAGTATGGTTGAAAGAGACCGTCCAACCGACGAATTGATCCATCCAACACAAGAACCACTTCAAGCATAGTCAGAATTATGCACCTCTTTTCACCTAAAAAAGTATGTTGCAGGGGGAGGAAAAACAAATTGGAGTATAGGCATGTTCTTTGTGGGTACAGTTTATAATTTTTGGTTACGGTTTACGAATAGTAGATAAATAGTGGATGTTAGCGAGAGAATATGGAGAGAGACTCGCATGTAATTTTTGTTGGTATAGATAAAATTAGGGAGTGTCTAATACAACATGTGACTATTTTTTAGGACAAAAATAGTCAGATTTTGAGCCGTTAAATGGAGAACATTTATTATAATTAAAATTATTACAATGTATACTATAATTGACTAGTAATTTTATTTTAAAAAGATTTTCAAGTTATTTATTATAAAAAATTATTTATTATAGAAAAGCTAAAAGCTGAAGCAATAAAGAGTACTCTTATGTCTTACTAGCGTCGTGGAAAGTTCAGAAGTAAAACTATGCAGAACATTGGCTGTTGCCCTGAATTTATGGTGTCATTTTAGTATGCATGGTGAACCAAACACTCGTTTCTAATATAGCATAAGTTTTTCCTAAGAGGGAGAGACAGTACAGATTTAAGTTTAGTTAAGCTCAATTAGATTCTCTTGCGCATTCCATGGCCTTTCCATTCCTTTCTATGTCAACCCCCTTCCCCTGTTCTCCGCACAAAACAAACTTGCAAAAGCTACTCACAGAAAAAAAAACTGCATTAACAAATGCCCTTAAGCACATCTAAAAAAACAGGGAGACCCCAGAACCTGCAGAGGCCAAAGCAGCTCACTCGCACAGTTCCTCCACCGCACACGCGCACACACTCCCCCGACCTCACTGCGGCACACCGGCGAACACCTGGGAGCCATGGCTCCCCCGCTCCTTCTCGTCCTCTTCCTCCTCCCGGCCCTCGCCGCCGGCCACCAGCGCCCGTCCACCTACGGCTCCTCCGCCCTCTCCGAATGGCGCTCCGCCAAGGCCTCCTACTACGCGGCGGACCCTGAAGACGCCATCGGTAAGCATCGAAGCTCGCCTGGCTCTTTGGTCATGGCCATCTGCATCCAAGGAAAAAAATCTACCAAATTGTCCTTGCACTTGTTTAATTTGTCGTATTCATACTGGGAGCATTAAAAAAATCTAGTTTTTTCGTATGTTACTAGAATTATCTGCTCGTACTGTTCTTGAATTGCTTGGGGTGTTCTGGTGCTATCCATACGAACGTAATTGATTTGTGCTTTGGGATGCCGGCGTACAGGTGGGGCGTGCGGGTTCGGGGATCTGGGGAAGCACGGGTACGGGATGGCGACCGTGGGGTTGAGCAGCGCGCTGTTCGAGCGCGGCGCGGCGTGCGGCGGCTGCTACGAGGTGAAGTGCGTGGAAGATCTCAAGTACTGCCTCGCCGGCACCTCCATCGTCGTCACGGCCACCAACTTCTGCGCCCCCAACTACGGCCTCCCGGCCGACGCCGGCGGCATCTGCAACCCGCCCAACCACCATTTCCTCCTCCCCATCCAGTCCTTCGAGAAGATAGCGCTCTGGAAGGCCGGCGTCATGCCCATTCAGTACCGCCGGTATGTGTGATTATTGGCTGCATCCTTTGCTGCTACCTCAATCTCACTCTAGTTTACACTGGATGTTAGGCTAGATCTAACGCTAAGTTTTCCCAATTTCGTGATGCACTTTGTATGAAACTGTGAAAGTGCTTGCCGAGCTAGAATTGTGTTGGTTGGCGCAATGTGGGATCCCAAAAAAGTTGAATTGTAAGTGTCCGTTGGTGAGGAAAGTATGGCGGGGAGGAAGTGGACCCTCTTCCAGTGTGGTCAACTTCTGTTAGTGTTCAACTGAGTAGTTTTATCAGCTGTCATGGCCCCATTATGCTGTAGTGTGGTTTGGTGTCTGGGTTAGGAGGAAAGCGCCTATGAGTCGTTTGATGCTGGCATAGAACTATCAAGAGGATCACATCTGCTTCAGTTTATTTAGTTCTTTGGAGTAATATTTTCTGGGTTGGGATTAAAATAGAGCAAACTAACATCTCATGCTCTCGCCAATAATTAGAAAACTGTGAACTAGTGGTTATCATCCTAAATCCTGCTCAACAGTAAGGCCGTTATATTGCAAGATTCATGATTGGTTTAAGGTTACTGGAGTGTAGAATCAGTTGGCTGAGCTATGACTACTCATATCAAGTTTCAAAACACAAAAAGAAAACTGCTCATATCTGGGCTAGTGTCCTGGGTTTTGCCGAAGTTACTCAAAACTGAGGACTTCTGGAAAAATTTCAGAGTAGATTTTATTAAATTTCAGAGTAGATATATTATATACCAAAAGTCGATGACAAGTGTTTTATAGTTGTTAAGAAAAAAGAGAAATATACTAGAAATTCTCGTAAAAAAAGAAAAGTTGATCCTAATTTGGTGGACCCTAATTAAAGTTGATCTACAACGGCAGTTTGATGAGAAAGGACAACACATTTTATGTGTTTATGACAGACTAAAGGGTTTTAACAATTAGTGCGATTGGGGTTTTAAGATTTTTCAATGTAATTAGCATAGGGTTTTGCAACAGACTAAAGGGAGCTTAATTAGCACTAATTCGATGAGCTATAAGAATTCGGAGCAATTATAGTTGTATATGTACGGCAAATCGGCCCATTAGGAAATAAGATTAGGGACTCTGTATACAATAGTCGAAAGAAGCATTGAGTAATAAGTGTACATTGAACTTTTGAGAGGCAATGCAAGAGAAAGGATTGAAGCCACAGTAGGAAGTTGAATAAGAAGATAAGACAAATAGATTTTAAGAACATTATCTCAATCGGATCATGCATGCAAAGACCAAAGTCCGAAAGACTAGCAATAGATTTACGCAGCATCTACATTCTAGCACGTGGAGGTGCCTTTAATCTTAGTAGTTGCTTAAATAGATACAAATTAAAAAATTATATAGGAAACAAAAGTCCAATAAATAACTAAAAGGAAACAATAAACCTAACTGCGCAATTGCGCAGGCTATTTTGCTAGTTGTATTAAGGGATAGGTTTTTTTTTTTTGCATTGGTGTTGCTCTAAGGATTGGCTGAGTAATATTAATGACAGGTAGCACCATTACATAAGCATTTAGCATCACCATCTTCTGGGGGTACATGAGGTGCCCCTTTAGTACCTGGTGACCACTAAACTGGCCCTACGAATTGTATTGGCACATTAGTTGTGGTTGTCCTTAATATTCTGTGTTTGTGCTAGCAATTTATACTGGTTGGTAGGTCTTTCAGATCTTTTAAATAACTTCATTAGTTGAATAGTTGTTGCCTGTTGGTACTAACACTGTGTTAAAAAGAACTTTGGATAGTGACTTGATAATTAACCATTGATTATCTTAGCTTGTACTGATTCTTTTTCTTCATATGTTTGTGTTCCAGATCCAAACAGGTTACAATCTAGTAATATGTCCCATCCACATTCATAAATTAGTCAAGTACTTCTCTGGCATCTCTAGTGCCATTCAAAAGATAAATTTAGAAACCAGCATCTATACCATACTGAATTGGGTGTTGTCTAATATCTTCAAAAGTATTTGAGAGATGTGTAATGATCGTTAGTTGCATCTAAGTTGGCATTCTAGATGTTTTCCTAAATGACAGATTGATACAATGTGCTGCTGTTAATAAGCCTTCCTAATTCTCAAGGTTCATGTTTCATAGGATGATTGGCCTGAGGCCATTTGGCGGAAAATATCTATCCTGCTGTGCTTTTAAGACTAAACTATGTCAGGTTTCAGTTCCGCCACTTGTTACATATCTCCTTGATTGTTAGCAGGATTTCCATGAGAATGAATTATTGCTGCATTGAGCAGCAAAACTACACAAGGACGGCTAAATAAAGCTATTAGTAGCATGATAACCTGTCGAAAGAAAGCAAAAAAAAAAGGTTTGGACTGTCGGCTGAGATTTTCATGTTTCCTTGCATGCAGCGTCAAGTGTCTTCGTGAAGGCGGTGTGAGGTTCTCAGTCTCCGGGCGGAGCTTCTTCCTCACAGTCCTAATCAGCAACGTCGGTGGCGCCGGCGACGTCAGATCAGTGAAGATCAAAGGAACAGAGTCTGGCTGGCTCTCGATGGGCCGCAACTGGGGCCAGATATGGCACATCAACGCAGACTTGAAGGGGCAGCCCCTGTCCTTCGAGCTCACCTCAAGCGACGGCACGACGCTGACCAACTTCAACGTCGCGCCCAAGGAGTGGGACTGGGGCAAAACCTACACCGGCAAGCAGTTCCTGCTCTAGAGGGGGACGGGTACCAATAGCAGGTTACAATTTCTCATTCTTTGTCTTGATCCTACGAGTTGGGTTGTACTGTATATTCCAATCTGTTTAGTGCGGAGCCTCAGATAGCTGTACTACTACAGACTACAGATGCTGATAAATATTTCATGTACCGTTTGAACTCTGATGATTTGCTCTACAGAGGCTTGATGTATCATTCAAAATTGAAGGCCGTGTTTGGTGTCTCGATGGCACGAGAATATCTGTACCACTCAAAACAATGATATCCCCGCATCGGCAGATCCGTGCGTGTAAGTTGTGTAACAAGGCCAATTCCTTGTGAATCTGTACTACTTAAAAGAGAGTTAGTGATGGTTTATTGTCACTTCTAATTCCTTTTTTGCACCTTTTTTAAAAAAAATCTCTAAAAGCAATCTAGAAAAACTAAATCTCACTATCCTATAAATTCTTTAATAAAAAAAAGAGTTCTACCGACTGTACAGCAAAAATAGAAACATGGAGATATGACAAAGCACAAAGGTGAAGCCGACGACATGAGCCAAACAAACCATACTCAACAATGCCAACTCAACATAAAATATTTTGATTTTTTTATCCAAACAAACCATACTCAACAATGCCAACTCAACATAAAATATTTTGATTTTTTTTTATCTACAAAGCACATACGTTTTTGCTACATTCAACTAATTGATGCCAAACCCAAACATTGCAACTGTTCTTGATCAAAGACAATGCAAAATTCGTGCTAACCATAAATAACAGATTCAATTGCATGGGGGCATAAGTGACACAAAGCACAATCATGTAACCATAAAGCTCACGTAGACAAATTGAACAGATAAAGCCGACGAATCAACTCTAAAGCACAAGAACTTTGGTCAGGATTCAGAACCAGAGAGGTTTCATTGAACGCGACATGATATTCCAGTCCGGTCCACACAAAGTTGGAACAACTCGACGCCGGCCCAAGGATAAAGCCCATCCACCACAGTAAACATCGACTCAAAGCACAAACTACAGTACTACTAGTCTATTACACCACCATCCACCACCGCCAAATCTACTCTCTACTCATCTAGCCTCCGAAGCCGTAGAGGGTGCGGCCCTGGCGCTTGAGCGCGTAGACCACGTCCATGGCGGTGACGGTCTTGCGGCGGGCGTGCTCGGTGTAGGTGACGGCGTCGCGGATGACGTTCTCGAGGAAGATCTTGAGGACGCCGCGGGTCTCCTCGTAGATGAGCCCGGAGATGCGCTTCACGCCGCCCCTCCTCGCCAGCCTCCGGATCGCCGGCTTGGTGATGCCCTGGATGTTGTCGCGCAGCACCTTGCGGTGGCGCTTCGCCCCGCCCTTACCCAGCCCCTTGCCGCCCTTGCCGCGACCCGACATCGCCGAGACCCCGCCGCAACCGCTCCGAGGGATTTGAATTTGGTGGAAGAGGAAGTGTGGTGGAAGCTTGCGTGTGGATTAGGAGTTTAGGGGTGTGGGGTATATATAGGGAGGATTTGGGAGGGAATGCGAAATTTTGGGGGTTGGGGAGCGGGTGTGGGGCGGGAGGTGTGTTTCTTGCGGATCCGTGGGATGGCGGGTGTTGGACGTTGGATTGAGATCGGAGGGCAGTACGCGGTGGGAGGGAGGTGGCGCGGATCGGTGACGTGGCGGGGGAGGGGGATCTGTGGGAGTTGCTCTTTTTTCTGCGCTGGAAAATTGATGCCATTGTAGATTTCTGCAGCACATCTCTACAAGTAGTATACGGTGACAGTATAGTAGATTGTAGAACATGATCAATGTTTAGAAAGTTGATTGTAGATTCCAGTCCAAGTTCCAATTGTGATGCACCACCGGTACCCAGACTCATAAAATTCAAGAAAAATATATGATGTCATGCAAAATATTAGCAAGTCACAGCCCCATGCGCCGGTTATGCAAAATCTATTACTATTATAAAAGAAGTTGATGATTGATCTATTCTTCTCAGTGGCGGACCCATCGGGGTCAGGTGGGTCTGGCGCCCCCCCTACCGCCGGCGGCCACCCCCTCCCAAGCCGATGACTAGAAGATCCGCAGGATCTGCACCACAAAGTTTCCTCTCCTTTCGCTCCATCCGGGAGGTGGAGGTGGCGAGTTTGGTCTGTCCATCGCGTCTCGTCGCCGAAGCCGCTCGTGAACGTCGGCGACAGGGTGAGCTGTTAAACGTATACTGGCCGTATACATCGTCAAGCAGGATACGGCCCAAGTGCATGCATACGTCCAGTCGCATGTATGCGTCCAGCACCGTGTTTAGCATCACGTGATTACTACCACACATGTTACTACCATGCATGTTTAGCTTCTTATGATTATTAGTTCTTGCTATATCTAGCTTTGGCTTTTGCCGTATTTAGTCTTGGCCAATTAGGCATGTAATTCTGCTTTCCTTCTTAGCTTTAAGGCTGATTGCTCTCCTGTACTTTTTTTTTTATATGTGAGGCTACTCATAGAATCAATTAAGTGCGTGAATAGTTTCCGCCTTCATGAGGCTCATCATGACAACATTATCATGAGGGTTGTGGTTGGGGTCAGATGCCCCCAGCGAGAGGCGTTCATCGAGGAGATGGACAAGGCGACGCTGAAGCTCATGTTTGGGTTTAACCTGGTAGACCTGTTCCCGGCGTCGACGTTCTACTGTGTCTTCAGAAGGATGGGGGATATTGGGATAGGGGACACCCTTACTATGGAGATTATCAGCGTGTTGCTGTTCGTTCAGATTCTTATGTGCAACGAAAAAGAGGCAATGCGGTAGGCTATCGTAGATCGGTAGCTCTGTATTCAGTAAACTGATAAGTAAATTCCATCAGCCCCTCCTAAAATTTAATTCTAGGTCCGCCACTGATTCTTCTTCAATTACTCCATGCACTCAACTTCGCACCATTCATTACTTTTTAACTGATTAAAATAACTCTCTTCTATAGAATGATTCTCTATATATTTAATGAGTTCTCTTACAACACACAGGTATATAGCTAGTATAAGTACTAAATACGAGTAGAGATATAATTAGTTATTCTGGCATGCTTTACCTTTTGCAACTAGAAATGGGTTTCACTTTATAGGCGTTAGTGTTAGGTTCACTTGTCAAAGGAATAAATGAAGAAAGCCTTGAAACATTCTGTTGTTTTGCTGCCAAGTCATTGTTTCACAGATAAGAGTTATATAATTTACATCAGTGCAATCATACTATAGGTCACTGCATAACAATCCATTGACCTCTGAACCTCCAGCATTGCGGCAAAATTACAAACACGCAATGAGGAAAATGGAAAGCACCACCGATTTTGAACTATACATGAGCAGACAAGAACCACAGCTGCTCTTCCATTTGTGGACGACCAGTGTGGTTTCAATCTGCCTCTCACCAGTAACAGCAGAACGGCCTTCCCGCAGCACATCAGTTCTAGTCATTTGTGCACAACATTAGCAAATATCTGTAGTAGCAGTGAGGCTCTTAACAGTTACAAGCACAGCCTCGTCATCTCTCCATCTGCGCCTCCTCGCCGGGCACCTGTGACTGCAGCACCTCGCTTTCAGCTGCACACCTCTTGTATGGCACAAAACCTCGTTGGCAGATGGAAACTGGGCTCACAAATTTTGTCAAACCTGGAACAGGTACCATTTCGTCTTCGCTGTCGTTTGCTTGTCTACATGATTCTGCAGAATCTGATTTGCAGACTACAGCTTGAGAAGGTTGGTGCGGATGCTGTAGTTTTCGGGCTACTGCCTTTTGGGTTCGACAACTGAGAGCAGGGTACACTCCCACTATTGTAGCTGAAACATGGGAGAGCTGAATGCATTGAGAAAACCTCCCCATGAGGAAGATAATACAGAAACTGCCGTGTATTTGTCAGCCACGGGCTCCATGTGTTTGCTTCCGCTGCACCATGAGAATAGAATTTTCCGGTTCCACTAGTCGGTGTCTCAGCTGAAGCATCCAGTTCCATGTCTCCACATTTTGCAGGTTCCTGGTATCGGGGTTTGTCTGCTGATGTAAATCATTCAATACAACTCTTGCCAAATAGCCTAAGGACTGGGGCTTCACATCTGTCACACGCAATTTCTTTGGAAGTGGTATTGCCCTTGGCATCCTGCAATGCATATTCACGGAATCTATCAGGATTTAGAAGTTCCCAATTTTGTCATTCAGATCATGTTGCCAAACAATACATCAGTGACAAACAGTAATAACTCACAGAATGAATATTTGAAGCAGATCAAGCAAAGTGCAAAGAATGAACTGCTGAAATACTTACGACACCGGTGACACTCGAAGTCACTGAGAAGAAATCAGACAAGACCCGTCTAATGATGCTGTCCCAGAAAACCAAACGCCTCGCTATGCCGCGCAAAGAGATGAGGTTGATGGAGATACAATGCTGGTCTTCAAACTTTGAATCATCAAAGAGTGAGGTTTAGCACAGAACCAGCAAACAATATCCAACAGCCCGTAGCAGGATTGAAACCGAGCTTAGCAAGATCTGTGATGGCATCCTCAGGCTTCTGGATTCCCACCTCGACCCTCTGCCACTGCAGCAGATGTTACAAATCTAGCCCTTGAATTCTAATATTTATTTCTCGCTAATATTGCAATGCCTAAACTGGTTACAAGCATCTCAATTTATATGCCTATAACTCCTAATAGCACACGACTAGAACTTCGAATTGGACACTACTTCAACTCGAATTACACCCGAAAACGAACTCAATTTACGACTAGAACTCTAAGTCAAGATTAAATCTAACAATCTCCCCCTTAATCTTGACTTTCTATCTTCTTTCTATCTTGTTTGAGTTTGGACGGCGACACATCTAAAACGTCCCTGACTCAACTCATCTTCAGAGCACTTCATCTTCGCTGAGCTCTTCAGCAACGAACGCTTTCTTCGTCTTCGGCTTTGGGCACTCTGAAGCGAAGTGTCCATAATCATTGCAGTTATAACACCTCACTTTTGCCTTATCAAACCTCCGATCTTTACGGCCATTGCCATCACCCCTGGAAGCGTTCTTGCCTTCACGCTTTGATTGAGCCTCCCACTCGGCGCGAGTCAACAAGAGTTGTCCTTCACTTTTGTTGCTAGTGTCATGGATGCGTTCCTCATACGCCTTAAGACGACCGATGACCTCCTCCATGGTCATTGTCTTTAGGTCTCCAAATTGCTCTATAACTTTGCTTCCTTCACACGATCTGCGCCAAGATGCATCGCTTTCAACGCCTCCCACGCAGCTTTGGCCGTCTCCTTTTCGGCTAGTAGGAAGAGCGTCTCTTCTGGGATGCCCTGGTAGATGGCCGACAATGCCATCTGATCTTTGCGCATATCGATGTTGCTGTTCTCGATCGCATCCCAGACACCTTGAGCCTTCATGTACATCTTCATCTTGATTGCCCATCTTTGCATAATTGCTCTCTGTGAGCATCGGATAATCTGCAACAGATAGCGGAACTCTCCTTCGCCATCGTGCGGATGATGTCTCGTTGCGTCGACACGCTTCCGAATCACGCGACATGATCTTGGCGCGGATCAAAAACTCGCTACTTTGAAGTCTCTTGGACGAGAGAAAGCGGAGAAAAACCTGCTATTTTTTCCCTTTTTTCTTGCTTGGACTTACTCTTGCGCTGCGTCTCTTTATGCCGTCGTCCGGAAGAATCAACTCCGAGTCGAAGTATTCGCTGTTTCCGTCTCGGCTCGGAATCGGTCACCACGTGCAAGATGGTATCCGCGTGTTGTATGGCACCGAACGCGTATGCATGCATTGGTCTCGTGGTGACATGCCATACGCAGTCCCTCGCGCAGATAAGCCACACAACCCATGTGCCCTCACAATCTCATGCACAGCTCCTTACTTTTTCTCTTGTCATGTCACAAGGAAAAAAGCTCCTCTGGCACAAGCACTTGCTTTTTCTTCTTGCTGGAGACTTCACGTGATGGCTTAATCTTTTGACCTCGGACTCTATGCTGTTGCTTGTTGGATTCACGGATTGAGCAATGATGCTGCGTCTTGCTCCTGCACACTTTGCCTCGAGTTTGCTGCTGCTTCTGGACAAGTCGTTGGCAGCATTGCACGGGGTGCGGAGAGGACTTGGATTCGGGATTCGACGACGCCGAATTCTTTTTCTTTCTCTGCAGCGGCGGCGAGCAACGGTGGCCGCCCCCGGGATTAGAAATCCTCCCGGGGACAGCAGCAGAAGATAATTAAGATAGGCTCTGATACCAATTGTTACAAATCTAGCCCTTGAATTCTAATATTTATTTCTCGCTAATATTGCAATGCCTAAACTGGTTACAAGCATCTCAATTTATATGCCTATAACTCCTAATAGCACACGACTAGAACTTCGAATTGGACACTACTTCAACTCGAATTACACCCGAAAACGAACTCAATTTACGACTAGAACTCTAAGTCAAGATTAAATCTAACAGCAGAGTCCAAGGAGTTCTATCAAAAAAGAAGGATAGCTACTACAGGTACCTTGCAGAGTTCAAGCCAGGAGCTGAAAGGGAAGGACACCAAGTATCCCCGGATGGAGCGCCGGTGTAGTAGCAACATGCAGTGTAGATAGCAGAGCAAAGGGCGTGTCTTTTGCCAGCCACTGCCTCCCGTTCTGACTCTCTCCTGCACTCCCTCTCACCCGCCGAAGCACCAAGATGACGGCGCAGACCGCTGAGGAGCTCGCCGCCCAGATCGAGTAGCAGAAGCTGGAGGAGACGCCTTCACGCGCCGCTCGCGGCTCGAGCTAGCTCGGCCGCAGAATCCTCGGCGCCGTGGCAAAGTGCCTCCGTCGCACCTGGCACTGATCCCACCGAAGAGCGGCGCAGAACACTCGATCCAACGCCCGGAATGAAGAATCAGGCGACGAAAGCAACGAAGAAAGGTGAGATCACATAGGATCTAGCCGCACTGATACCATCTTGATTTACTTGGTAATTTTAGGGTATTTTGGGATTTACGGTTGAGAAAAGAGGATGAGACATTTGGGGAAATTTTTGGATCCCTCTGTTCACCTCTCTGTATTTCCACTATAACACTCACATTTTTTATTTGAGTCCATATGTATTTGTCTAAATTATAAAGTGACACATCAACAGAAAAGCTGCTTACTGTAAGTTGTTTTGGTGTTATTATTCGGCAAAGAATGCTCTGCAATACTACACAAAGTTAAATTAATTAGAAGATAAGCAGAACATGCGCAAGACATATTGATAGCATAATTATCTGTTCAATGAACAAAATGAAGATCTTATATCCAGAAACTTGTTCGGAAAGAATTTGTCGGCCAACTTTAGTTAATTGAGAGTGTAACTTCAAGTGATTGAGAGATAAAAAAATTTCAATCGCCTATACAGTAACAAAACCGTACAAACTTTGTTCATCTTGAAAAACAAGATTTACATTCCAATTATAATTTCCACATACAACTGTACTGCAACTAGACAAGTACGTACATCGAAGTCGGCAGTAAGAGTGTACGACTCTCCACAATACTCACCTTCCTGTGATTGAACTGGAGGTCACGGAACAAAAACTGAACTGCTGTCCCGTGAACAGCACCCCGACGCGCGGCAGCTCGATCTCCTGCTGCTTCCCGACCGGAGGCCAAACAAACGCAGGCTTCTCAAATGGGGGCTCCGGCGCCGGGGCTCCACAGATCAGCACCTGCACCGCCGTCCTCATGGACGGCCTCTCCCTCGGGTTCGGATGGCAGCACGCCAAGGCCAGCCTCACCGCGCAGTCCACCTGCGCCTCATTGTACACGCCACCGAGCACTGAATCGGCCACCTCTAAGACTTCCCCTCCGCCGTAATGCCTCCACACCCAATCTACAATGCACATAGGCTGGCGTCGCCTGCTTTCGTCGACCTGATTGTAGTACGACATGGAGTTGCTCGGGCTCCTACCGCTGACCACCTCCATGACGAAGACCCCAAAGGCGTACACGTCCGTATCGAGGCTGGCCCGGCCAGTGAAGAAGCTCTCGTACGCCATGTAGCCGCGAGTGCCCGCGACCTGCTGCGTGGAGTGGTGCGTCACTCCGTCAAGCTGGATGACGCGGGCGAGGCCGAAGTCGCCCAGCCGCGCGTTGTACTCCTCGTCGAGCATGACGTTGCTGGCCTTCACGTCCCTGTGGAGGATCCGCTTGTTGCTCCCGTGGTGCAGGTAGTCGAGCGCAGATGCCACGCCGCAGATTATCTTGTACCGTCGCTCCCATATGAGCTCAGTAGTGCTCGTCTCCGACGATGCGCTCGCTCCGGCATTGGCGTACAAGAGCTTGTCCAGGCTGCCCATGGGAAAGTATTCGTACACGAGGAGCAGCTCGCCTTTCTCGTGGCACCAGCCGATCAACTTCACGAGGTTCCGGTGGGAGAGCTTGCTGATCGTGTTCACCTCCGCAACAAACTGTTGCTCTCCTCGGTTGGAGTCGTCGTTCGCCGACACCCGCTTCACGGCCACCTCCATGTTCATCCTGTTCAGGTAGCCAAGGTAAACGGTACCGGAGCCGCCTCCGCCGAGCTTACGGGTAGAACTGAAGTTGGCAGTCGCATGCATGAGCTCATTGAGCTTAAACCTGACCGGGCCATGTGCGTCGATCATTTTCTCGAGGTTGCGGTAGGCCAGTCGACTTTTCTGCCGTGTCAGCCTTCTCCACACGAAGAACACAAGAAACAAACAGATGGCAAATAAACTCAAGGCAACGACAGACAAAAGCACCTTTCTCCCGTGTCTTCTTTCAACTGTGACATCGTCGTCTATCGTGGTGAAGTTCCAGGACTTTATCTGGTTCAGTTCGGTGCAGTCACCCGTCGAACCTGCGAATCCCAGATATATGTCGTCCAGTAGATGTCGTGATAGATCAACGGACCAAAATTCCTGGTAAACGTGCCGCCCAGTTGTGCTGTCCTGGACTAGAGATACTAGAAACCATTGTTCTGTACTATTGTAGATGACAGTAACCGATACATCAGCACCACTTGAGAGGATGATGGAAAGATTGCTGAGTGGGTATTGATGAATAGAATTGATGCTGTTGATGTCGAGCCCAACGTGATTGCTGTCCAGGTCGTCGTTATAGCTCTTCCTCGTGTCAAATTCCACGGCTACAATTCGGTTGGTCGGTGCGCCATCGGTGTGGTTGTTGCATATGCCGAGCCACTGCCCGCTGCTGCTGTTGGGCAAGGCCGGATTATTTGTCAGGATGAAAGCCATACCTTCTCCGGTCCCATTCTGTGGAAGGATGTTGAGTAGAAAGTCGGTCCTGAACGACGTGAGCACCGTCCGCTTGCTGTTCCAAAGCTTGAGAGTTTCCCTTGCATAGACTACTCTTCCTGATCGGCGGCTGATGTTTCCGGTGCTCAGCGTGATTTGCAGGGAACCATTTGCGATTGCTGACCCTGGGCTGAAGCTGAAATCATCCTTGTTGGTTGTGTCAAAGCTAGGGTAAGTAAATTGCAAGCAACTGCAGGTTCTGCCTAGGATGACAAGAGCTGCAGAAGTTACAATGGAAAAGCAGAAGATAATACTACTGAGGACTGTCATGGCTAAGTGGTTCCTGGCTATATGTGGTCTCTGCAAGAGGATAGAAGAAGAAGTGAATTCATAGCGTCTGCTTCAATATCATTTATGCCTTCAAAGCTGCGAGGGGAGGAAATTGTGGGAGACTTGGAGAGTCAGTCAAAGGCAATCGTCAGCTGCAACCTGGGATAAGATGTCTAAATGCAGGGGACTTACCATCGCGAAGCATGTGTTTATTAAACAACGATGTTCAACATTGCGATTGTGCAGGCAGATTAAGAATCGGTGTTGACAGAAAATTCAGAGAAATGCAGCAGTGCATCAAGAATTCTCACAAGTAATCATGCCCTGTATTGTTTTAGCAGAGACAAATTAAAATGGGCATCCGAGAGAAACAAGGAGGTTGTCAAACAAGTGGAATCATGGCATACAGATGCTAGCAGAGAAAGGCTGCAGATGCTATTAGGGATTGCCATGGCAAATTGGCTCTTCTGTTCAGCACAATAAGACGGAGGAAATGGTTTTAACTTATACGGAGGAATTTGCAAGAAACTTGAAAGAGTAGTGCTTTAATACTTTCTACTTTAACAAGAATGATACTAATCTTAAAATACACGAAAGGGTGAATAATCACTATCCACCATTCATTTCTGCTTTAAAAGTTGTGCAAATCACTTTAAAAAAGGCATTAAAACACCTCCCAACTTGAAAAGGTCCAGGTCCAACAATGCCAGCTACCAGGCTAGTGGCAGATTGGTTTCTGATGTGAACAGAAATGTCAGAACTCAGAAATGAACCGTGGCATCCAATAGAAGCAGTAGGTTGGCCATCAAGTAGAATGACGTGTACTAAGTACCAAGTGGCTATTGACATATTGATTCTTGACAATGTCCAACCCCGAAGCATTCAAATAGCAAAAAATTACTCCATAAACAATTCTCTATAGACCAAGACGTCAGATCAAGGCAAAACGTTAACTTCTTCTTCAGAGTCAAACTTCGAGATATGTATCCTGACGAGAGCTAGCACAGCATGCCATGGAGCATCGAAATCGTCAAGTGAAACGTTTGGAAATTTCTCTACCATTTCAAGTTGCGCCATCTTCTTCAGTGACCACTGATTTCTCACGTACTGAACATCTCCTCAAATTTGGATTTAGCGCAGATAGAGTGCAAACTGCAAACAAAATATGATCGCTTCGATGAATTAGACACAGGTTTCACTCGTTTCGCGGCGAAAGCGTTGCAATTTCCTGTGTAGAAAGGCTAGTGGCCGCGAGTATTCGGATTTCGGAAGCCGTGATTTTGCTGTTTCATCGCAGTGGCCTAGTGGGTACTCGTACTATAAACCTTGTTCTCCTGAATCTTGATGGGGCGTGCTTTCAGCGTAAAAAGGCTGCTCTGCGGCCCGCGGCCGAGCCGCCGAGCCCACATGGGCCCTGTTTTTGGGCTTTGATTTTTTCGAAAGACAAACCAAACTGTAGGGACCCTGGACGTGAGACACCACTTGGAATCACCATATATATTTTGTACTAGTCTTATGATCAATGACTAGCACATATATTCACAACATTGAGATCATATTTATACACATTGCATATATTTAATTTATGACAAAAGGGGGGTAAATACATAAACAATGCGGGATAAATTTTACAGCATATAGCCGACCAGCCAAGTAAATATCAGAGTTAAGAGTAAATCGCAATGGAAGGCAAATAAATAAGCAAAAGCATCAAGTGGTATGCCACCATAGCTCGCAAGCAACCGACTGGGGATTAGGCCCTAGAAAAAACTCATCGTCGTATTCCGCAGTGCCGGGCGCGAAGTATGCATCGTCTGGCATGTATCTTTCTTCATTCTCTGATCAACAATAATTTAGGTAAGGTTGAGTACATTGTGTACTCAATAAGACTTGTAGTGTATCGCAAAATTATATATATGCAAGGCTGTTAAGGATGAGGCTCTATACTAAATTATTTTCAGCATGAAACAAATTTCATTTGCAATATCAATAAGTAATAATTTATAAATAGAATTGTAAAGAGCATTTGACATGTAATAAAATAACATTTATATAATTTTGATAACAGTAAATCACATCCATTCACATCCCTCCTCAGTGTGAACATTGCATAATTCCCACCCATAGGCACGGTACACGATTAGGCATACATGTCATCCCATTATATTCAGTGAAACAGTTTTGAAAATGAAACTATACCCATTGTGGCTGCATCCAAGAATGCTCACGACCATGAGAAAGGTTACTTAAATAGTTTTTAACACTCTCGACAGGTTGTACAACTTTACCAACATGAGATAATCAATTATACTGTTGGCAACTTCACGCTTCTTTTGGCGTGTGACGAAAGTGATTATCATATAGCCTTTAGATCATCTAGTCTTAACCTTGCACCAGCCCGATGAATGGATAAGCCCTCACTTGAGTGGGTCTTTTCCCCAAGTGAGCTGCATAACAGATCCTCACCTCAGCGGATTATCTCCCTTTGATGAGGCATTCACCATTGTACTAGCAAGTTTTAGTCCCAACACCTTAGTGAAGGGAGCCCCCTATGACCAAACCTACCCTGAATACCCTCACTACATTTGCGTCTACCACAATGCAAGACTAGATCTAGATAACTTAATTAGCTAAAGCCAGAGCCCATATAGCACATTAGCACAAGTGGTTGTACAGTATGACTTAGATATATGGTAATAGCGTTCGATCCTTAATTGACTCGGGCGAGAATCTCCCCCTATCTATGTGCTAGATACCCTCTCACAGACAGTTTATCATATAACTCGCCCATGTCCAAAAACTAGGTTTTTTATTTTCTTTTATACCAAACCAATAGAGGTTCCTCCTCTGATCCAATATTTTGAAACCATCAAGTCCACGTGAAAATTTGTTTAAAAGTTCAAACTTAGCAGAAACTAGTGTGTGGCTAAAAATCTAGACCATATGTCAATGTAATATTCTCAATTTGACAGTTTGTATTGTCTAAACCATGTCATAGATGTTACAATAGTGAGGATGTCAAATTTTCAAGGAGGTTCAATGCAAGTGGTTGCAATTACCATTACCCACAATATAACGATTTTAATGGAACATACACGAATGCATAATAAATTTTGTAAATAATATACAATAATTAAAATAGTAGGATCAACATGGTCAAAGAGAGTGCTTTCCTTCTTGCTCAAAGAATGATTCAAATGTGTTCTGAAAGTTGTCCGACGCAGAGTCATCTATTCAATAAAAATCCAGATAAATATAAGTAAGAGTCAAATAAATTTAAACATAGACAAGACTTAAATATTTGTGTGCAATTAGGAAGATTATGATTGTAGGAAAATTTAGAAACAAAGATCACTAAATTCGAAGTTCGTATGCAAAAGTTATAAGCGTTTTAGTTTTGGCTCGGTTTAAATTATCTCTTCTCGGTTGGTACAGTTGTCTTTATGACTACTAACGTTCATTGGCCACTACGGTACATGGATGCTCTGACTATCGACTACTAACCAGGTTCTGTAGCTTCCGACTATCGACCGGGTACCATAGCGTACGACTACCCACCGGGTACCGTAGCTTCCGACTACTGATCGGATAATGTAGCTTCCGACTATCGACCAGGTACTATAGTTTTCAACTACCGATCGAGTACTAAAGCTTTCAACCACCAACTACCGACCATGTTTTGTAGGTTTTGACTACTGAATAGGTTCTATAGTTTTCGACTATCGACCAGGTTCTGTAGTTTTCGAATACCAACTGGGTACTATAGCTTTTGACTGCCGACCAGTGGATGAAGATTATGAGTCTAGCTATGGTCGAAGGTTTTGACATTGGCAGCAGTCAAAGATTTTGACATCGGTAGTGGTCAAAAATCTTGACACCGGTTGTGGTCGAAGATGTTGATATCGGCTGCGGTCGAAGATCTCGACTCGGTTGTGGTCGAATATCTTGATTCTCGACACCGGCAGTGGTGGAAGATCTCAACACCGGTTGTGATCGAAGATATCAACATCAGCTGCAGTTGAAGATCTTGACACCGGCTGCAATTGAAGATCTTGACAACGGTAGCGATCGAAGATTTCGACACCAGCTACGGTCAAAGATCTCAACACCAGCTGCGGTCAAAGATCTCGACACCAGCTGCGGTCGAAGATTTCGACAATGGTAGCAATCGAAGATTTCGATACCGACTGCGGTCAAAGATCTCGACAACAGCAGTGGTTGAAGGTTTTGATAACGGCAGCGGTTGAAGATTTCGATTTCGATTTCAATTGCTACGATTCTATTCTTAACTTTAACTACTATGGTTTCCTTTTCGAATTTGACTACTTTAGTTTTCTTTTCGACTTCGGCTGCTTTAGTTCTTTTATTCACTCTAACCACTATGGTACTCTTATCCATCAAGAGAGCCACGGCTTGTTATCGGCGAGGGACTCCTCGGCGGATGGGCATGAGCTAAAATAGAGCCATGACCTCGGCTCACACACCTAGGCGAAGAATCGTGGCCCAACTTCGAGAGTAGGGCAGTTGGCGGGGGTGGTCCTGTGGTGGCGAAGACAGGGGAATGGCACTACGGGGCTATGAGATACTTGGGCTCGATTCGGTGCTGGGAGCTTCCATGGGGGAGGAGGAACTCATTGAAGGCAACGATGGCACTTGAGAAGGAGCAGAGAAGGTTGGCGTCGGAGACCCTGTCGATGACGAAGAGGAAGCCACGACGATAGCGAATTCCGGCAATAGAGAAGGTACAAAATGGTGCGCATGAGCTTACTTGCATGCATGCGGAGGTGTGTGTGAATGGAATCGAGGCACTCGAGGCACAACTCTTTGGAGAGAGAGAGAGAAAGTCTTACGACAGTGTTCTGGTCGGAGATGAAAGAGGTGGCCTAGCCCGAGTGGTCCACTGCATGAAAGGCCAATCAAATGCGTAGGGTGCTTAAGGAAAAGGTAAAACACGTTGTGATGGAGTTGAGGAGGAAAGAAGCTCACTAGAGTAGCTAGAACACGTTGGTGTTCTTGCCGGCGTCGCGTACAACTTCGGTTTCTTAACATCCCAGTGAGTGAAGTGCTCAAGGATCATGCACAAGAGATCGAGAGGGTGAGCTGAAGAGTAATAGCATGATCGGGGGAGGGCTTTATAGGTATGGACGGCTGAAGGCAGAGCGTGAATTCTTGCAAGTGCAATAGAGCGGTGTGCTCGGTTACTTGCCATGGAATGCGAGGCACGGAAGAAGACAAGAGTGAAAAGATGTGTCGTGGTGAGGCAACAAGTAGGCGGGGGTTGGCAGCAGCAAGGAAGAACTATGGGCTCAGCATCAGAAATTAGGGGCAACACAAGCCACGACCACGACGGAGCTGGTGCAGGCGCGTGAGGTGGAATACGAACCCTACCAGTGGGCCTAGCGCGTCAGCGAGCATAGAGAAGCTGCCTGATGGGATTGTAGGTTATAATCTTGATATGTAAAGGGTCTAGGAGTCGTGTGTTCAAGTACTCATGGCAGTTTGTGTTCGAGTGCTTGCTAGCTGGTCGAAACTCTCGAGCAAGTGTAAATTGATCTAAGCTCTCGAGGGCTAACTTAGCAGTCGTGATGTAAAGTTGGGCACAAAGCCAGGATACACGAATGAAAGGTGCGGCGCAGGGCATGGCCATGTCATTGTAGCACAATGGTGGGATGGGCGACACGACATGGCGCATCATGCATGGGCTACTGGGTGGGGCGGCAGAGTGGGACGCGACCGGCGGAATTCACGATGGAGACATGACGAGGCGGGAGCATAAGGCATGAGCTATTAGCAGAGAGGAGAAACGACGGGCGTGGTATCAAAATGATGAGCATGGCGTAAAAAACTAGTGGCATGTGCTCATGGTTTTGCAGGTTGCTGGCTAGAGGTGGAAGAAAGGTACTGCAAGTAGGCCACACTCAATAGTGAGAGAGAAAAAGGGTGAGGTGAGCTAAGAGATTTGGGCAATTGTTGGACACATCAGATGAGCTCAGAAAATTATGAAATTTTTTGTGGAAGCTTTTGATATAGTGCGGATGATTTTGCAAATTTTTTAGAGTTTTATCTTCTCTTGATTTTTCTAGAAAAATATGAGAAGACTTCTAATTGAATTTAAATATACTTATTTGATTTCAATAATTTCAGAACTTGTTTTAATATTTATTTTTTTAGTACCAAAATTATACTCATGGACTTTTAAGATGATTTCCACCATATGTTTTCTCATGCCAATTTTTAGTCATCTTTTTAGTTTTTATAACTTGATCTTAATTTTTAATTTGCATTACATGCACTTTTGATTTTTTTGCAAATCAAACTTTCCAAAGAAACTCTAATAAAGAGTCAATGTAACAGAATATATTCAAAAAGTTTAAATTTTTTCTTATTTTTGCATACCCTATAATTTAGGATGTGACACAAACAGAACGGTTTTTTAAACAAATTCATCAAACGATTTCTCAAATACAAAACTGTATGTACCATCCGCGTCAATACTTTCGCTATCAGCCGCTGTCTTAAAAAATGCATCCAAAAACTATTAGCTGTATCAAAAAAATCATCAGTCCGAGCTTAAATGAACAAGGTGCATGGACCATGGCACCAAGCCTCGCCACCAACAGTCAAGAGTCGAGGGCGCGGCGCCAACCGCGCGACCGCTTCGCGTTCGCTTCCGCGCGTGACTCCTTCCGCCGGCAGGGGCACGCGCGAGCGCGGATGCCTCATGAGTCATAAGAAACCCAATCCTCTTTAGCACAACCCGAGATCTGGTGATGTGCTGTTGTTTACCGACGCCGGCCGTGCCACCTTTCTTCGGATGTTATCGTGGGATTCCAAGAGTTGAATCTGATTCGGTCGCGTGAGGAACTCGCAAACCCAACTAACCGTGAATGTGATAGATCAATGTACGGAACTACGGACAGGAGCAGGGGGCCCTCTTGTCGCAAATCGCAGACAGGATAACTTCCCTGACCAGACCAACGAAATCTCTTGTGTTTTGGTGGCTGAAAAATTCAGTCGACCAATGAGGTCCCGCGATCACATTTCTCCTTACACAACAACATATCTCCCTGTACGGAACAAGTTTACTTGAGTTAATGGACAGCCCAAAAACATGGAGAGCTACCAGCAGAACACTGCTGGATCCATCATCAAAAGGTGGGATTTCTCACCAAGATTCACAGCTGACCTCATCTCTGGGTATTCCACATTCAGCAACAACAAAGGGAAAACTGATCTCACCTCTCCGTCAACAGTCCAAGATGCCAAAATCACAACAGTTTGTCATCAAGTGCTTACCAACTGGTCGAGCACCATCACAAATAAGAAAATTAACCGCCGCTGAGTACATAAAGGAAACCCGAAAGCTACAAAAATTGTGGACACTCGGATTCATCTCAGATTCTCAGGTCATAAATTGACGTATGAGCATGAAACAGGAATGCTGGCCACGTTTCAACTCCCAGTATATTGACAAAAACAATCTATCCCAGCTGATCAACACTTCACACAAACAGTTCAAAACACCATATCTTTACTGATCAGCAATTATTGTCAAACGATCATCATCGGGCTAACAGCGGGTCGCGCTTATTCTTTAGGAGAGTAGACAAGCACTGTAGCCAGACATTGCTGAGAATGGTATGGCGATTCCAAGGTGGCACGAAGTTAACATATGCAAAGTACTGTACTATGCAAGAACAGAACCAAAAGAAGACTTCAAAGTATAAATTTAAGGTTACATCAGAATGACAGACATCAAGATCACTAGATTAGCATGTCAAGAAATGTCATTTAACCCTGAAAAGCTGGAGGGGCCTCCTGACTCAACAAACCCACGAACTGAAAGTTCAGGAGCAGAAGCATCCCTCTCCTGCAGTAGCTCATGATCAATGAAAACTACGACGACTGTGATGTCATCATGGAAGAAGCGACGGACTCCTTTCTCAAGTTTCTTAATATCATCATACCTCATTTCCCTCTTCCGTGCAGCCACTTTCAAAGCTGCTTTTACTAGCCTCTTTGCAATACCCTACAAAGAAGGAAATCACCATTTAACATCAGCACAGAAAAGGTACTTAGTCATCAGCAAAAGAACAAAACGGAAATATTGCAAGTTCATTCCCAAAAACACACAGACACAGAGAGAGAGAGAGAGAGGAGAACGAAGACATACCGCTCGTGGATTGTTGTACACAATTTCGACAGCTTGCTGGTTTGTCAGGTGCTCCCACAATCCATCTGATGCAAAGATCAAAAATCTATCTTGTGAACGAAGAACTCTCGTGTACATAGATGGCTCTGACATTAGAACAGGCCGGCGGAGAGGACCAGAGATGTGGAATCGAGTTAAGGATGGATCAAGAGCGAATTCTTGCTTCTTTAAATATGCATCACCTATAGACCTTGAAACCTAAGAGAGTAAATCAGAAAAATGTTTCGAAGAAGAAATTTTCAGCAGATTTAACAAAGGAGTCTCAGATGGCCTTATACAAAAATACTCTTGAATAAAGTGATATAATTATGAACATAATGATCACCTGTTGGCTGTCATGTATTTAATAATTTAAATACTATTTACTGCTGCTCTGTTAGACAGTTACTAGTAATGGAAGATTAGCTCTCTCCTGCCACTACAATTATAAGGTTACAAGTTACTACTCTCTCCGTTCTTTTTTACTTATGTTTTTAACATTTTACGGTCTCCGAGATGCAACTTTGACCGCCATTTTTTATAACTTTACACTAAGATATACTAGTAAAGTTATAATATTATAGAAGTATTTTTAATGATAAATCTAGTGATATAACTCTCGTATAGCCAATCTAGATAATTTTAAGTCTATTAGAGGTGAAACTTTAAAAGTTTTAACGGCACGAATTCTAGGAAATCAAGTAAAAAAGAACGGAGAGAGTACTTTTATCACAACATACGCCCAAGCATCATAAATACAATACATGTCATAAAAGGTTCGCCTACCTGTATAATGCCTTTAATGCGCCAAACACCATTCTTAAGAACAACAATTTGCGAATCATCAGGATGAAGAGATCTAAGTTCCTGCCTCACTTCTTCCATGCTTGCATTGTGGTCTCTTGTTAGCTGCTCAGCAACAATCTTGTTTGATCCAGTAAAACAACCAACGACTGCCCGAGAATCACCAAGATTGGCCAGGTAGAGTGTTCCTCTCCATATGACACCAACTAGGCAGCAAGATCCGATAGCGGCAATAGAAGGTTTTATTAAATGTGTCCTGCGCACAAGCGACAAGAAGCCTTCCTCTGTAGCAGAAAAGGCATTTCGAACAACATCCTCGGATATTGTTCCATGTTCTTGGGCAAGACCTGTAAGATAATAACATGTTAGCCTGAGTGAATCTTTTCACCAAAAATAACGAAAAAATGGATTGGATGAAAGGTGCTTGTTTTTAACATGAACAATAGTCAGCTTATGCAAGGTGGTAATCCCAGTGCTCTTAAGCGGTCATCGACTGAAGTAAACTAACAGCCACAAGCAAGTGAACAGAAAATAAAAGCTCTTAATCAATGACAAGAACAAAGCATAGTGCATATTTCCCCTTCACAATTACAGTGGCACACAAGAATAGCTAGAGGACATTTCCTATATCCTGTTTGGAACGAAGGATTCTCGTAGGAACTTTGTTGGAAATCACATGCTATGTTTCCTTTCCTATGGAATTCCAGCATTTCAAATAGGTTCTCCACTGTATTGGTAAGCAAGTCACTAAAACATTACTCGCGGTCTTGTGGACGAAATAGTCCTAGAGCTTTTGGCAACTGTACAGTACATCAAGATTCTAAAAAAGAAACATCCTCGAGAAAAATAAATGGTGTATCAATGCACATGCAACTCTGCAAAGTAAGCCGCTATCAGCAACTTTTGTGGAAGAAACTACCCCCAATAAGTCAGTATTAGTGAGCAAAGACTAGGGCTAGCAAATTTAACCAAACTTCAATCTATAAGCTTGTGAACAACACTACACAGAAGACAGAGCTGAAATGAGTAAAATCGGCCACGTACGGACGAGGTGCGCGGAAAGGTGGTTTGATATGAAGCGGGACGCCTCCGCGCCACCGTGGCCGTCATAGACGCCGATGAAGGTGGCGGCGGCGCCTGTCTCGACCTGGCTGTGGTCCTCCAGCACGTCGTTCGCCTGCACCACGGCGAAGGAGAACTCGCCTGCCGCGTGCCGCCCGAGGCCCCGCGACCACAGCAGGTCGTCGGCTTCGCCGCCGCTGCCGTCGCCACTGTCGTCCTCATCACTCCTCATAAGCGCGTACCTCCGGACCCGGTCCCAGCACGCGTACGCAATCCTCTCCAGCCACGGCCACATCCCTCATCTCCCTTCTAGGCTTGCCCCTGTGCCTCCCCTTCCCCTCGGCACCAAAGACAAGAACCCCAAATAACTCGAGAACTGCGCAAAGATGTAATTTTTTGCAGCCTATTGCTCCATTCCAAAATGAAGGACACCCAAGAATCACCCTATCCCCCCTGAAAAGTAGCGAAAACTTTTACCTTTGGTTAGACTTCCCACCTCTTGATTGAAGTAACGGACAAAATACGAAAATGTAGACGAAATCGTGCGTTAGATGTTCAGATTATCCCGTGTTCTCGCACCTTGACAAGCGCAATTTGCACGGGAAGACGGGCAACGCAATCAGCGCGACACCTCAAGAAGCGCCGCTTCGTGGCAGGGAGCAGGGGAGCACAGCCCGATTCCCCGAAGATTTAGGGTTTGGCGAGAGAAGCCTTCGGAATTGGTGGTGTTGGGATGTGGATCGCGATTCGCAAGGTTAGAGGAGGAACGAGGGGGTCTCGAAGAGGTGGGAGAAGGCATTCGAACCTCCGCTAAGTGTGCGTTGTGGGGTCCCGTACCGATTTTATATAACCATTTCTCGGAAATGTCCCTAGACTTTCCGGTATTTGCGGTGCACTTAGGACATATACAACAATACATTATACATACCACCGCCTCTCTAGGATTTTAGATTATATGAATAAGAGAAAAAGAGAAGAGAGAAATATATTATTTATTATTTAACAGATGATCCTATGAATGGTTTTTTATTATCTATATCATTGTATAGACAATTATATATATAACATATTAATTATACGAGATTATTACATATAACTATATAAACAACATATATAATGTGATGTTTTTAATCGTGTTATTACACATGCTCTTACCAGCTAAGAAAAAGTGCAAAAAAAAAAAAAAAAAGCAAAAGCGCTGCTCTGATCGTGATTGGTTAAGGATGCCTTTGACTTGCGCTTATCTTTCCCCCTCCCTTTTTTTTCCTCTTTGGAGAATTCTTTAGAGGAGTCAGGGGATTCCCTCCTGCACAGCTCCAGATAATGTAAAGCAAGATTACAGCAGCAAAAAGCTCGGGGAAAAGGGTTGGACAGCTACATTGATCCAACCCAACCGACCCACTCCGCAGGAAGAAGTAAGGAAAAGAAAAGGGAGATGAAAATACAGATGTATATATTCGCACCAACGCACGGTACTGTTACGATAAGTACGTAAACGATCGATAGCATACGTCGCTTTCCAGATAAAAAGCGCAGGAAAAGCCGTGGGGCATGAAAGATCAGTCAAACAGTTTGCATCACTGAGAACCTGTGACACCAAGCGCTCGCGAGCTGTCTCGTTAATTGTGTGCAGGCCAGAGCTCAGCCACCTTTAATGGCGCACTGATGTTTACATCAACCTTCGCAGTGGCCTTGGACGATGATACCAATCGATGATGATATGTACTGCAGAGAAGATAAGTGACCATCTTCAGTGCGAGAGTGCAGACTTGAGAAAAGCGCCCCTTCTTTTCCAAGCAGGCGATCTGTCTGATCTGAAAGAAAAAGGCAGTCAAGATTGTTGAATGTGATCTCTGATCAAACTGTCTACCAGCGCGTGCGTAGGTATTTCGTGTGCCATTTGAATGCAACAGCACAGCCTCTGCTGCAGAGGACGAACCATTGCGCTTGTCATTAGCGGCTGCTGGTGTTTGCCCATGCAGCATGCAATTAGGCCAACATCCTGTCAGCACCCAGCTTGACTTAGATGCTGCTCGGTTAGGTTAAAATAAATTGATTTATAACTAAAATTATATTATAACTAACTAAATTTACATTGTAATTTATTGTGGCTTATTTAGTTATTTGGCATAACTAAATTTAAAAAATTAAAAATAGAAAAAAAACAGGTTAGTCCATTACAGACAATGCAAATGAATACGAAAAAAGAATCGGCAAAAAAGCTAAAAAAGCCAAAAATCAGGAAAAGATAAAATTTAGGAATAGTTGAAAATAAGCCAGGAGGTCAAGCCGAAATGAGCGGGGCTTAAAGTTCATTTATGTAAACCTTGCTTGTGCTTTCTTTTAGGTAAAGTTGGTCGCCTTTTTCCTCATGACGAAGTTCCTATATTCATTGGATTTGAAAAAAATAAATGTACGAAGAAGTACAAAGTGTTCCTTTGAATTCTTTGTATGAGAAGTCAAACACAAAAGGCATACTATTCAAGAAAAAACTTTTTTTTGTAGAAAATGTAAATTGTGTTTTTTGTAGAGAGAGTATTGGAGGATTGATCCTATCTACTATTGTCTATTTGGGTATTCATTCAGTTAGCAATGTTAGAATTCTATAAATATAATCTGGGATTACGATCTTAGCTTGCTCAACATGCTATCTCTTGGCCTCTCGCAAGCAACAATTACAAAGGCATTCTTCAGAGAATTAGTCACATTAGCGCGCTGGAACATTTAGACTCAAAGGAATAACAAATTTCTTTTGAAGAATTTCCTGCTGATACCTCAAGATGAAAGAGACTATTGTTTCAAAATTTAAAGTTTTTAAAAGAAAGGGCTTCCAAGAAAATGTTGCCACTCCTAGTTGAATTGTTAGCTAGGGTTTAATGATCTTTTTCTATTTTTGTTGTCTCTTTATTTCTTTTGTGTACACTCTTGTTTTGCTTTTTTTTAATATATTTAAATAGAGCTCTTCCTACTGTTTCATGTTAAAAAGAAAGCTAGAGAAATCGATCTCCGATAGGTACGATTGATCAGGGATGTGCAAGTCAGTAGTGTTCGTAGTCGTGTGTGTTGACACTCGATGGGATCCGAAATGGACGTGATCGAGTCAGAACTCACCGCCATCTTGTAGGTTTTTCACACCGGTGATACTGTGGAAGAATGCAAATCGTCTACCAAATGAAGCAAAGGTGGTGTTACAGTATGAGCATAACAGTAGGCATAGGATACCTCTTTCTTCATAGGAGGTAGAGTTAGAAAGAGTTAACGATAGAAGAGAGAGTTTGTGTGTAAAATAAGTGAATCTGTCTCCTTTATACCCCTCTTGAGGACTTATATACATGAATGTCTCTTAATAATTATAAAAGATAAGGTACATTAGTACATTTTTTTATATTATTAGGCCTGCTACAATACTTAATCGTTTGGAACTGGGCTATTTCCACAATAGTACTCCATCGACAGTAAGCATGGAGGTCCTGAGAGGTGAGCTGACGTGGTTTTAGATGTTTACTGTCCCTATCCCTTGCGTGTACGCCAGCTTGATCGACTTGTTTTCTTCTTTTTTTCGTGGACTCGAGTGTGCTAGGAGTTGGGACTTATCGCCATAGTGTTAATTCACATGTCGTTAGAACTAGTCCACACCTTTTGTCCTGCAAGCAAACTAGTAAGTTAACCCGAAATATCAAACACAATCCCAACACAATTCTAAAGCAAAATAAGGGGTCTGATCTGCATCTACTGGCTTAAGCAAAAGCGAAAGGCTGATCTGCAACTGCTCGTTACTTCACTAGTAGTAGTTTGTTGCTTCGAGATTTATCAAAATAGTTTATATAAGAACATAGGAACATTAGTCATGAGAACGAGAAAAACAAAATCACGTCCTGCCTGCTACTGACCACCCTTCCCTTTCACCCTCTACGTGAAGTAATGGAAGTTGAACAAAAAGGGCAATCCATCATGGATTGAACCCAAACTACGAGTGTATCCAGTCATCGATAACCCGTGCAAACGACACTATTCATGACGGATCCGAGATTTCTAATCACTCTACCGCAAGCAAATCTACACCAAAAGACCAAAGCAAACACTAGTACTAGCAATTAAGCAGAGACAAAAACTAGGTATCCAAACTATCACGAATGCCACAGCTACAGGAACATGCATGGTTGCGACTCCTCATAGGGTGATTGGAATTTTAGTCGGGACTCTTCAGGTGCAGCAACTGTGCGAGTATACAAAGGGGCGTTCGGCTGCGGCTGATATCATTTGGTTGAAAATGAATCGTAGTAGTTGAAAGAAGTGATTTTTAGAATGAAGACGTGAGCGGTAGGGAAAATAAGGAAGAGATGTGTGCGTGAGACGGCAGCGAGTGGAGTGGGATGTGTGATGCGCCTATGACTCCTTATCTGCGAAGCGAGACGGAAACGAAAGAAGTGAAGAAACAGCATCAAAAAACCAGATTTTTGTTGTAGTATTTGCGGTATAAGCAAAGATATAAATATAATTCCAATATAATCATATAAGCACATCAAAGACATCAATTCATATATAAATGACATAGCATATATGAAACTATATGAATTGAGCATATCATCCATGGTATACCACATATTCAATAATAGAAATGATAACATTCTAGACATGAATATGTATGTCAAAGAATAAAGCATGTATCAATTAAGACTAGCAATAAGCTCAAGTTTAATTGATTATTTGTGCTCTCAAATGTAGGGTTGCACAAGATTATTCTTGGCCGTCCCGCTACTAAATCATATACTTTTCATCGATTAGTTATACCAAATTAGAATTCAATCTTTGAGCTCTATATTTCAATATATTCACCACATGTATGTATTCAGCTAGAAATTAGCTAGAGCAAATCCAACACATATAAGATGTCTTTTGCAGTAACTGAACCAAAGTTAATAGCAACCTATGACTTCTAACAGATCTGCAGACATATATGTGGAATTTCTACAAGCTAAAGACAGACCTCAAACAAATCACACATACACAGAATATATATGACAGTGTATATCATGCAAAGTTCACAATTAACATTAATCACGAACATGAGCATAATCTAATGACGACAAGTGATAGCAATTAGAGCTCAAAGATTAAATCTACCAATCTCGAATATGATTTCTTATATCATTGAGCAATCACAAATCCCACAAGCAATCTATGTTACTCGGCACGGATAAACGAAGATCAATTAACTAGCACCGCCACACGAGTGCAAAAGGAGAATCACAGAATCACTCACGCACGGTGATATTGAAACCACCGAAGAACAGGGGCTAGGCACGCTTGCGCGCTGTCCCAGAAAACCTGTTGCCTCCCACACCACCGTGAGAGAGGTCAGTAGGCACGGAGATACAAAGCCCTCTCGCCGAAGTGAAGCACACGCCGGCCGAGTCGAGGTAGAGGTACACCGCACAAGCACAGGGGAGGAGCCGGCCAAGCACCTCGCCGGAGCACCAGGAACCGAAGTCGTCACACACCACAGGCAAAAATCAAAGAAAGAGAGGAGAAGCTCACTGTTCCGCTTGATCCCAAACAAAGAGCCGGCCGCCATTTATAGCCAAGAGAGGGGAGGGGCCGAGCACTCGGCCGCGCCGCCAACGGCCGGGACCGAGTCTCACGTGTCACCACCGCAGCTCACAAACCGGATCTGGGGACCGAGTCCCACGGGAAGAAGAGGAGCGCCGAACCCAACAGGAGAGAGGGGGATGCGCGAGTCGCACGGGAGAAGGGGTCGCGGGAGAGACTGGGCCGCCGAAGAGCCGAGCCACCGGACCCGCCGAGCCCGCCTCTCTCCGCCGCGCCGCCCTCCGGAGTCGCCGCCGCCTTCTCCGCCTCATGCGCCTGCGCGCTCTGTTTGGGTCACAGGGAGGCTTCGGCCTCCCCCCCTTTTCCTCTCTTCGGCCCACCGACGGGTGGGCCCTCTTTCTTTCTTTTCTTTTCCTTTTTTTTTCTCTTATCAAATGGGAAATTCCCTTTTGCCCTTGGTTATACAACAATTTTTACATCGGTTTCTGCCAATAGGAATGCCCCCAAAGCCGCTGCAGCAGCCTGTTCACCGTGCATCCAATTGCGACAGCCTGGACAAATATTTCGCAACCTGAAGCCGGCATGCCACGCACTGTCGATCTAGCTAGCAGCGTACAGGACAGGCAATTTCTCGTGTGACGGATTCAGCGCACAGTTTGCAAATACTGTGCCCATCTTTCTCGCAGCAACGTCTCTCCTAAGCGTTAGTTGCTAGCTGCATGTATGCAGTGTAATCCATTATCCATGTGCACGGCGCCGATCATGATTGCGAGCATAGTCGTAACAAGAGCATCGCAAAAGGCAAAGTCAGAACCCAAGATACGGACAGATCGGCACCCGCCCGTATAAGCTGCTGTGCCAAACTGCCAAGATTACCAGAGTTCATTGCTGATTTGCTATCAATTGAACGGTTGGGCGTGCCATCGTTGTCCATTTAGTGGGAGCGAGCATCCTGCAGATGATTCTCCTTTATCAATTTTAGTTATCTTTCAGCATCGGAATTAATAGCTTGCTCCTTAAGCTTATCCAGGATCTTTAGATCATATACCACAACATCGCATCAAAGGTACCAATTGAATCGAGTAGATCATGTCTTCATGCGAGCGAAAAGTGCCAAGGCATCCTGAATATGCCAAGCACGAGCAGGTAGCTTTTTTGTGCAGTGCTGGTGCTGTTAAGAGATATATTTAGAGATTAAGTTTCAGCTACCTATTTCAATCGTATAGAATCTTATCTCTAGTTTGTACAGATAGAAATCTGTCGTATTCACTTGCTCGACAAGTTTGTAAACTCCTTGTCTTTGACGGTACTGTTTGCCGTCCGATACTCATTATAAATAGCGATGCAGTGATCTCTGTTGACGCTGCGTGAGTTCAAATATCCCGATCCCTAGATTATTTTTCAGGTGCATGGAAAAGTCGAAAAGCTCCATCCAGTTTGTCATTGGAGCGATGAAATCATAGTAGTATTCTAAATCATAGTAGTATTCTTTCTTTGCCATAGTGGATAATCATGGAACGATTAAAAGTTACCGAAAGCAATACGGAAAGGAAAGAATGGAAAAGGCAACGCTGAAGCTGGACCTGTGTCCTACAGAAAAAGCTAAGATAATGTCTAGCACTAGTATTTACTTTTCAGGAAGTGAATATCCTGCAACTTGCACGAGTGAAGAAAATGTTGTTACGTTCGGGGAAATGGTTGACTTGTTATAGTCAGGGTGTAGTCTTCATTGGGCAGAAGACTTTATTCATATGGATCAATTAACGAATCAAATATACAGATCAATTAGCATCTGACAACACGGGTGATAAAGAAGTCGTGGCTTTTACGTGTGACGTCAGGGTTCATCTAGATGGTCATGAGCACGAATGGGACGGTTAGAAGTACAGTCACCACTCACCACATTCTATCCTGTGCAATAGGCATGCGCAGAGATAGCAGTCAGTCAACTATACAAGTCAGCAAAATAACTTTTGCGGCAGGTATACTCTTGCACGAATTTTTGTGGATTAAATTGTTGCATTCATAGATCTTATGTGACCTGGTGATTTGGATGACCTATGGCTTGTCTGAAGGCTTCCATCTTTTGAGCTTATGGTTTTTTGAATAAATAAATGTAATGGATTTTTCGTCGCTTTTTTGAAGCAACTTATTGGAATAGTATTTTCAAAGCAACTTATTGGCATTTGGTCAAAAGTCATCAATCACAGACATAAACCATCAGCCGCAGCTGAAAAGAACCCACCGAACTCTAAAAATTCTCTGGTGAGTGCCCTCAGAAGCTTCCTCACGCTTTGGGAGAGGTCAAACTCATGAGTACAAAATAGGTCCTCTTCCTCTAGTGCATGCGTGACATCCTCTATTAGCAGCAGTGGAGCCAAAGCCCGACAACCCTGTGCGGATGCCTAGGCTCATTGGCGAGCATCACTTGACACCTTAACGATTTCTAGAACAGCCAGCAGCAGTGATTCTCACCTTGGCCAACCATCTGCCCAAGCTCCCTTCCTGGGTTGGCCCCGCCCCTGACTATTGGCCTTCTCAACTTTTTTTTATCTAGCTGTAGGCAGCTCTGCTCTGAACAACAAAGAGTTGTAGACCAAAGCGATGACAGCTACTATGACTGACAAGCAGGGGCATGCTTCCCCTCGGACACGTGCGCCAGCGAGATGTAAACAAACGGGGCCATGTGCCATTGGCACAGCCACGCCCCAACGGCCGCACTTAACCTGCTTGCCGCTGCGTGCACATGTTGCCCGCGAGGCAAAAATGCCACGCCGCGTCGGCGGTTTTAGGCGCTTTTCTCGCGATTCATGCGCGCCGGAGAGCGGCTCCGACCCTTACCGGCCATGCAGGTCCACCCACCCCAACCCGGAGCCCCACCACCCAGTTGCGTCGAGTTTACGTGGTGCTCAGTTGGGCTGAATTTTCACTGTAAGTTGACTGAAATTACATTGAAGCGATGATGGCTTATTTGGCATAATTAAATTTAAAAAATTTAAAAATAGAAAAATATGTTAACTCAACACATATAATGCAAACGAATACAAAAAAGAACCGAAAAAAACTTAAAAACTGAAAAATTAGAAGAAAAAAAATAAAATTTAAAAATAATAAAAAAATAAACTGAAAGTCAGAAGCCTAAGTCTAACCTAGCGAACCTGTCGGCTTCGCAGAAACCGAGGCGAGGAATGAAACCCAGTGCCGACCTTCGTCTCACCCTCGCCTCACCTCCCTTTCCCACCTGCAAAAATCCAAAATCCCCCCATTAAACAAGCAAAGGGCATGTTCTTTATCTCACAAGCTGGCGGCTTTTGGCTTTTGCTACAATACCTAACTTTCAAACAGAGTATTTTCTCAAGACGAGGTCTACAAGTTAAACGATCTATACGTTAAAAGTCTAATATCTGTACAAGTCAAAATCGCAAGTGAGTATTTGTCTCTCCGTAATCTATACCGTAAACAGCCAAAATTTAAAAATTTTAAAGAAAATTCATAAGTCACAGTTGAAAAGAATAAACCCAAAGTTTATCCACCAAACGGTAGTCTATTAGCATTTGCTTTCTCCGCAACGGCACGCTGGGCTTTTTGCTGGCACCACAATGACTGCCGCAGTACAAGATTTCCACCGGCCTCCAATAATTTCCCTACTATCTGCACACGAAAGGGGGCAATCCAAACAGTACTAGCTGTCGCGTTCGCTTTCCCAAACGTTGGTACATTCTTTTTGTTTCGGTGGCCAGGGCTTATATTTTTTAGTTTGTTTATAAAATAATAAAAATTTATATATAATTTTAATCGATACAAATAAAATTATTACATATGCACTATATTTAATCTATAAATTCCGTTTTCAGAAAAATATTTTATTTAAGAACTAAAAATTAAAAAAGAAGTTTTTAGAATTAGAAGAGGAAGGAGCGGCTGCTGCTTTCCCACCTCGTCCCGGACCCCACCCAGTTTTCTTTCCCCACGCTCGCTCGCTCCCCGGCCAGATCAGAAGAGAGATTCCGCTGCGGTGGAGAGGCTTTGGCTTTGGCGTTTGCGCTGGCGCTTTGTGAGAGGAGGTAGCCGCTTCTCCCTGTCGTTTGATGGGCAACGCATGCGGTGGCTCCCCTAGATCCCAGTACCTGCACAGCCTCAAGCACGCCGCGTCGCAGCGCCACGACTCCGAGTACAACGCCGCCGCAGCCGCAGCCGCAGCCGATTCGCCGAAGAAGCCCTCCCGCCCGGCCACGCTGCCCGCAGTAGCAGCCACGGACGCCTACGCGGCCCCAGCGGCGGCGGCGCCCGCCGCCATGAGGCGCGGCGGCGCGGCCCCTGACCTCGGGTCGGTGCTCGGACACCCCACCCCCAACCTCCGCGACATCTACGCGCTCGGCAGGAAGCTCGGGCAGGGGCAGTTCGGCACCACCTACCTCTGCACCGAGCTGTCCACGGGGGTGGACTACGCCTGCAAGTCCATCTCCAAGCGCAAGCTCATCACCAAGGAGGACATCGAGGACGTGCGCCGCGAGATCCAGATCATGCACCACCTCTCCGGCCACAGGAACGTCGTCGCAATCAAGGGCGCGTACGAGGACCAGCTCTACGTGCACATCGTCATGGAGCTCTGCGCCGGAGGCGAGCTCTTCGATCGCATCATACAGCGCGGCCACTACAGCGAGCGCAAGGCCGCCGAGCTCACGCGGATCATCGTCGGGGTCGTCGAGGCCTGCCACTCGCTCGGGGTCATGCACCGGGACCTCAAGCCCGAGAACTTCCTGCTCACCAACAAGGACGATGACCTGTCGCTCAAGGCAATCGATTTTGGGCTCTCCGTCTTCTTCAAGCCTGGTGAGCTGCTGATGAAGAATCCACATAAACTTTACATTAATCGTGCTTTAGTCAACTATTGTAATGTGTTTTATTGCACGGAATGTGTTTAATTGGTAAGAGCGAAACTAATGGTGGTATAATTGTGGCTGTGCTTGTGTTAGTTCTGATTTATTCATGCTCGTAGGTAAGGCTGTAAAAAGCTCGAAGCTCGCGAACTATTCAAGTTCGGTTTGTTTTCGGATTGATTCGAGCTCGGCTCGAACTTTAAATGAGCCAAACTCGAGCTTGCAGCTTTACCGAGCTGAGCTCGAATAGTTCGCGAGCCTCAATTCGAGTTTAAATAGTGATACATATTAACTCTTACCGAACTTACTCGAGCTTTTCTTATTGTTGAAAATTAGTGTATGTTTTAATTATTTTGACTGTTATCGAGCTTACTAGAGCCGAGCTCGAACTCAATTTTTTTATTATTGAAAAATAGTGCATAATAAATTATTTTAATTGCTGTTGAGCTTCAACGAGCCGAGCTCGAGCCTATTCGAGCTTAGGTCGAGCCGAGCTCGAGCCCAAGTTCAGGCTCGGACCCCAACCCGAGCTCGGCTCGAGCTTCTACCGAGCTCGAGCTTGGAAGACCAAGCTCGTTCGAGTTCGGCTCGTTTACAGCCCTACTCGTAGGATAGGAGATGGATGGTTATAGGTGAAATGTTCGAACGAAAGTTTTTCAGCAATCATGATGTCATTGAAACCAGAAAGGAATCTCAAATAGTCAGTAGTGATTTTTACGTGATGACACTAGGCAACATTGCAACAATGCAGTTTCACATTAGCATGCAACTGCAAGCTCTCAGTTTCTGAATAGTTTAGTTGGGCAAGTAGTGAAAATTCATCTTCCAATTGCCATTCAAGGAGAGCAGTGGCAACCAGAGGCGTAGCCAGCCCGAGCCCCAGCCTCGGGCCCAGCCCATTGAAAGAAAAATGCCAAAGCCTTCACCATTTATAGCTACAGTAAAATAGGCTGGATTTTTTCAGCTGGGCCTCGGGCCATTGCCCCGGCGGCCCGAGGCCCAGCTCCGCCCCTGGTGGCAACGTTTTTTTTCATGAGTTTACGGCCAAAATTCCAACCTGCCAGGTCTGAAATTCAAGTTCACTGGGAAACATTTCTTAGCTGAATGGCAGTGCAAACTGGTTCACATTTTATTCTAGTAGTCATCTAGTAATGGTGTATTTCGGAAAATATTTTGTATTGCATTCTATGGTTTAGTTCTACAGTCTACACCGAACCTCTTTGCTTCATTACGTCACTGTAGACATTTGTGCTGCACGCTGCACTCATGCCTCTCTTTTTGCCCCCATTTTCTTGTTTTATTCCTTTCAGATCAAGTTTTTACCGATGTTGTTGGAAGCCCATATTATGTAGCTCCAGAAGTGTTGTGCAAACATTATGGACCAGAAGCTGATGTATGGACCGCTGGTGTAATTCTCTACATTCTACTAAGTGGTGTACCCCCATTTTGGGCAGGTTAGTATTTTACACCCCCCCTCCCCACCTTCTGTTAATTTCGGAAGCTTGCCTTTTGATGACTGTAGGCTGACCTTTTAATGTGTATAATGCAGAGACACAGCAAGGAATATTTGATGCTGTATTGAAAGGTGTCATTGATTTTGATTCTGATCCTTGGCCTATGATATCTGATAGTGCAAAAGATCTTATAACAAGAATGCTCCATCCTCACCCTGCAGAACGCTTAACAGCACATGAAGTTCTATGTTAGTTTCTTTCACCACTTTATACTCTTGGTTTCATTATTTTTCTAATGACTTAATGCATACATTCACTTGACATATTTGCAACTGTTGGGCAACAAATAACACTTGGAATTTGTGTTCAGGCCACCCATGGATTCGTGACCATGGAGTTGCTCCTGATCGGCCTCTTGATCCAGCTGTCCTATCTCGCATTAAGCAGTTCTCTGCAATGAATAAGTTGAAGAAGATGGCTTTGCGGGTGAGTTCAATTATTTTGGGCTAAGGTCTTTGCTTGCCAGCTTTGTGATACATGATCTTATGATGAAGTTATTTCAATTAGCATCTTGCTCTTTACTAAACTGTTTGGTGACCTCTTCTTCTCACACATAATTTCTTTACAGATTCATTTTTTATGAATGACTCACTGTTGTGATCTAGCATAACAAGGGGTTACCATCCGTTGGAGGGAGATCGGATGACGACGATTTGAAGTAGAACGGCGCTAGGTGAAGGAGGGCACCGATTGAGGGAGGAATATATCTAGAATAATTGGACAAAGGAACGACCACAGCTGGATTTTAAGGACTAGGAACTTATTTATTCATTTTTGCTTGATTAAAGATACAATGACATCTCTTTTATAGAGATAACTTGACTTGACCCCTAAGAAACAATCTCTAATTTAAAGAAATAAACTAACTAAAGATAAATTTCTAAACTAACCAAATCAATCTAATATCTAATAAAGGAAATTAATCACGGATAAATAGTACCGCGTGCTATAGTAACCGTGTGTGTATGAACAGTAACCACGAGGATGAACAGTACCGTGCACTGCAGTACCACGTATGTAACATTACAACCCTCCCGGTGAAACAGCTCCAAGAGAGATGGTGTAGTACTGGAAGCCATGGTGAGTGGCTCCGATATGAATTGTTGTGATCTAGCATAACAAGAGCGTAATCATCCGTCGGAGGATGGTCGGACGGCGATGACTTGAAGTAGAATAGCGCTAATTAAAGGAGGGCATCGATTGAGGAGGAATAGATCTAGAATAGCTGGTCAAGGGAACGACCATTGCTGGACTTTAAGGACTAGAGACTTATTTATTTATCTTTATTTGATTCAAGAAAATATAATGCCATACCTTTTATAGGGATAACTTGACTCCTAAGAAACAATCTCTAATTTAAAGAAACAAACGAATTGAAGATAAACTTCCAAACTAACCAAATCAATCTAATCTTTAATAAAGGAAACTAATCGTGTGCTACAGTACCGTGTGGATGAACAGTAGCCGTGCGGATGAACAGTACCGTGCCCTGCAGTACGTAACACTCATTTATACACAACATAGTACTCCAACTATTCAATTGGTTTCTGTTTGGGCAATCCAATGATTTTTATTGAGTGCCACCCACCCATCAGATTGCTTAACTGATTGGATTCATGATATCTAGTATTAATAGGGCTGATATGCTTGATCATTTGTTTTCAATGTTCCCTTATACGAGGGAGTTATCGAAACCAACCGTGTTGTATCTTGGAATTTCTGTTTGTACGATGAAGTGTACCTAGTGAGTTTTGCATTCATTGACGTTTGGTGTTTATTCTACCAGGTAATAGCTGAGAGCCTCTCGGAGGAGGAAATTGCAGGGTTGAAGGAAATGTTTCAGACTATGGACACTGACAACAGTGGTGCAATTACGTTTGATGAGCTCAAAGAAGGCTTGAGAAGATATGGCTCCACATTAAAGGATACTGAGATTCGTGATCTTATGGATGCAGTAAGTTAATGTTTTAGAATGATGGTTTGTATTTTTTTTTAGCTTAAAGGGCCTAGAAACCTGAAGTTTCCCTAAGCTTAAACCCCTCTGAACAAAGTGCCTGTTGGCGTCGTCTTGTAGAAGGTTTTAACTTTGGAGTCTCTTGAGAAGCTCAAGCTGCCTGCTGCCAGCTCATGAGATCATGAGACTTTATGGAGAAACTAGGCCGCTCAAAAGACAAGCAATTTTCACCTGATATTTCACCTTTCTTTAGAGCATCTGCCTTTTCATTTCTTCCTTTTGTCTGTTATGTTGCAAACCTAACTTTTGTACATATCTGATATAGTGATATTCAAAACTGCATTCTTGAGCACATGCTATAACTAATATTTGCTTCTCTTAAACGACTTGTCATTTCTCTCTTGAACCTGTGCTTATGCTCCAGGGGATGAGGATGTGTGAAATTTAAATTTTTTTAATTGATTGGTGTAGCAAGTCTACATAAATTTGCTTTGTTGGCTCGCTGATAAGTTCAGCTTCACGCTTGGGCTTTCTTTTATGCTGAAAGTTTTGAAAACATTTTAAAGACAGGTTATAAGTTATAACATGGTCAACCTAGAGGCTTACATGTTCCTTTTGTCCCATTGATTCATCAGGCAGACGTGGACAACAGTGGGACCATTGACTATATAGAATTCATTGCTGCAACGTTGCATCTCAATAAATTGGAACGCGAGGAACATCTGGTGGCAGCCTTTTCATATTTTGACAAAGATGGAAGTGGTTACATCACAGTGGAAGAACTGCAGCAAGCTTGCAAAGAGCATAACATGCCAGATGCTTTTCTTGACGATGTCATTAATGAAGCTGATCAGGACAATGTAAGTCTGGTGTTAATTATACATATTTAAACCTCCTAATATGGTATATTACTTGGTTATCTGTACTTCTTATCTTAGCTGGGAGATATGTACAATCAATGCAAGTAGTGCGGTGCAATAAAGCTTGTTCAGTAGTCTAGTTTAGAAAATAAAAGAATTTGTACTAAGGTTGTCAGTCTTAGAAAAAAGAACATCGTACCTGAACCACCTTGGTCGATCAAATACTTCCTGGCAGGCATCGTGGTTTAAATAGTTGTCTACTAGTTTTTCTTGGGGCTATGCACTTTATATAAGAAAGTCCCTTTTTTTACATTGAACTTATATATTTGGACTTCTAGTGCTGCTTCAAAAGATAATTTTGCCCATATCAAAGTGTCTTCAATAACCAACAGAGTTCATTTGTTGCTTCATTAATCAATGCTTATGGTTCTGTTAGTAACAAAAAGAAGTTAGCGGCATTGACTTGTTTGGCCTAATTTTCCTGTCTTTTTGTCAGGATGGTCGCATTGACTATGGAGAATTCGTTGCCATGATGACCAAGGGTAATATGGGAGTCGGGCGAAGGACAATGAGAAACAGCTTGAATATCAGCATGAGAGACACACCTGGTGCACTATGAGACTTCCACGATGTACAGCTTGTGGCTTTAGCTTCTTCCTGTCTTCCTGCCCTGCGAAGCCTTCCTGCAATTTTGAATGTTGTTCAATGTCTATGGATGTGTGTTTCTTGGGATTCTGATTTAACTCGTCAATTGATTCGACGAAATTTGAAATGCATACAAGATGTCCATGTCACGCACGAAGCTGGGCTGGAAATGTTCTCATACGTTGCTGCTGCTTAACCCTGCAGATGTTCAGTGAACTAGCCCGTATTGTATCTACCTGGAATTGTTAGCTTTGAAGATGCCATATCCAAATGTGTTAATATAAATTCTGTCATTGTTTCTGTGCTCGACATTGTGTTAGGCGTGGTGCCGAGCGGTGCATGCACCGAGCCGTGTTAGACATGGCAATGGTGGCACGTAATTCTGACTCTTATTTGGTTTCCTTCTCTGTTAGCGACTCTTTCTTAACATATATATGTACTCCAGTAGCCGTATGTTTAGATACGCTAAAGTTCCTCGTGTTTATAATAAGTTTTTATATAGTGAATTTTGTCTTCACATGTCTGTGGTTTTTTCTGCAATGATTTTTCATGTAAAATCCGTAACTCCTGTTTTTTTTATCCTTTATATTTTTTCTGCTATGTGTTTTATAATAAATGATATTAGAGCTTTAGGTTCGAGATCCAAGCCATTGCCCTGGGAGAAGCAATCTTAGTTCCCAGGGCGGCCATCACGCTCGTAGACATGGCACCTGCATGGCATCTGCACAATATCTATGCGACATCAAGAAAATTTTGTGTGGCAAATTCCCTACTCATCGCGTGTTTGCAGGGGCGAAGATGGGTCTCGGGCCGGTTGGACAATGACCCGAGGCCTGGAGAAATAGTAGTAGGATTTTTTTAGTACGCATATAAATTTTTTTAAGTACATAGTGGAAGGCCTGAGGCTTACAGCTTAGCTTGAGGCACATTTGCAGCTGACCCAGCCCAACTCCCAATCGGCGGCGACGCGGCGTATCCAGCCTAGCCCAACCTCATCACCTCAGTGCTCAAGTAGTCAAGCTCACGTCTGCAGGTAGCCCTAGCCCCCGCCTCCTCAGCTCCTCTCCATGGCTCTACCGCCTGGCGGCGTCCACCTCCCCTGCCTCCTCTCCAGGCTCCACCACTCGGCGCCGCACCGCCGCCCCTGCCTCCTCTTCACGCGCCTCCTGCCTCCTCTCCACCCCTTGCCTGTAATCGATTGCCCGACCGACGGATCTCTTGTTAGGTTTTTTTAATTAATTGGGTTTACTTTACTCGTACCATGCTACCATGTCCTAGTGTTTCTTGTCCGTAGAAAAGCGTCAGATCAACTGTAATTTGCAATTTGAATTTTTGAATTGACTGGAAGGTGGAGATTATAATTTTTGTTACTGTTAGAACAAAGAACTGTTGTCAGTTAAGAGATGTTGTCAGTTAAGAGATGGCTTGGACAAAATTTTTCAGCCATCTTTACATGTGAAGCTTGAAATTGATGGTTGAAGCCAAGTCCTAGTCTGACAGTCCGACTGTTACTGTGAAAATAAAGGTTATGTTACTTTGTCATGCATGTTTTTTCAAATAACATTTTTGTGTTCCGAATGAACCTTAGTGGAGAATAAAAAAGGGAAGTTGCCAACATCTACCATGGGATCCTTTGATGTATTAGTTCATACAGATCTCGGTGTAAAACGTTTGCATTGTATATTTATATATCTTCCTCTGTATTGCAGTATTTTTAAACAACTACAAAAACAACATTTCAATTGAACTATTGAAGCACCAATAACATTTTGATTGAATTAAGCAGCTTTAATATTGATAGTATTCGATGCTAGTTATAGACTTATAGTTTCTTAATTTTAGATCTCAGATTTTATAAAATTATAGTCTCGAAGAGTTCTTTTAGTTTAGCATGACCATTATTATAGTATTTTAAATAAATGTTGAGTTGTTGTTTGTCTAGAAACAACAAAAAATCTAAGATTATGTGTAGTCCTAATGTACTTTACAAACGCTTTAGAGTCATCAAAGTTTAAAGATAGATCCTGTGAGACAATTAAACGACAAAGAGATTCTCGAGCTACCTCGAGACTATAATCCCAGCTATGTAGCGTATCATTAGGGTTGTACTATAGCCATGTCTGCCTCATGGCTATCTCTTGTTTTTCTTTACATCTTTGGGCGTCTGGTCAAGTGTCCTGTTCCATCTGTAGACTTTTAAGATAATTTATGATGACAAATTTTACAAATAGAATTACTTAGTTGAGCTTTGTTCTCATGTCGCTTCAATATCTTAGCGAAATCTACCCACACCTCCGATGTAATGAGTTTGGATCTCTTTGCTATGATGCTTGTAAACACAGAGGCACTCATAGAGCCTAACGATGGCATTGCTTGCTATTCTATTTGAGGTAGAGGTTCATTTCTAAAGGATGCAAGATCATCCTGTGAAATTCCAAAATCACTCATAGAAAAATGTCAAAAATTCCATGGAGAAAACTACAAAATGGGAAAAATACACTATTACCTATTTTACATTATAACAAATAAAAATAAGAACAATAAAAATATATGAAAATCAATATTGTTACCTCTTTTTTTTTACTGTAGCTGAATTTGAAATTTTGCTAAATTATCACAAAGTGGATCAAAATTTCACAAGAGAATTCGGAGAAGAGAGTGAATGTTGGGTGGTGGCTGAATTAGGAGGGTTTGCTGTCTATTTGTAGAAAAATTGAGGTTTTTTTTTAAAAAATTCATATTTTTAAGCCCCCAACGGCTATAAATGGCTACAAAATTAAAAATTTCAGATGTTACCGTGCCTAAAAGGCTAAGACAGCGCTAAACGGGTCGTGTCTAACAGGCCAAATGTGCCTAATGGGCCGCTGTCGTGCCTAAAGAGCTAAACATGCATAATGGGCTGCTATCATGTCTATTCATGGTGTGTCTAATGGGTCGTGTTTGTGCCAGATCATGCTTAACGGGCTAAATAGGGCACTAACGTGCATGTTCGTGCTGTGCCTAGTCGGCACGCTAGGCCAGGGTGATAGGCTAAGTACGGTCTAGTGCATCGTGCCGGGCCGGCCCAGCCTATTTTTGTCGTGGGCTATGTCGTGCCTAGGCTCAGTCAACTATGCCCTGCTTTAGGCCAGCCCAGTTAGCACAGCCTATTTTGCCCGGTCAACTGTGCCCTGCTTTGAACCAGTCTAGTTAGCACAGTCTATTTAGCCACCTCTAGTTGTTGGTTTACACGGCCGCTTGGGCCTCCTATGTTGGACTTATCCATTATGGGCCTTATGACGTTGTGTCCAGCCCATCTTTGTCCACGGGATTTTGTAATGGTGTATTGTACACGCTATTGCCTGCGTACAGCCTTCTACTCTGTCTTCCTCCTCTAGTCCGCTCTTCCTTTTCAAAAAAAAAAAGTCCGCTCTCCTTGCTCGCGAGTCGCGCGTCCCAACTCCCACACCCAGAAAAGAGAGGAAGAGCAGTGTTAGGGTACAAGATTTGGCGCGAGGTCATGGAGGAGGGCGGAGCCGGATCCCTGGAGGCGCGGCCCGGTGTCCTCCTCGTCGGCGCCCCCGGCGTTGGCAAGCGAACCATCCTCTCCCGTGAGATCTCGCTGCCTCTCTCTGTCCTCCTTTTTTATATCTTTTCATGTCTTGATTTGGATCGGAATATCGGCCCGATAGAATAGCAAAGGTGATTGCGTTTAAGTCCTATGGGTTTACATTTTGTCGCGTCGTTAAGAAGAAGATTTAGAGGTCTCTTGGTGGTTTGAATGGAAAAAAGAATTTAATTTGGAGTAGATGGCGATGAAGAGACTCAAGCATGGACCGCATGCTAGGTGTTCTAGGTGATAATCTAGTACCAGTTCCAGAGTCATGCACTGTATTGACAAATTCCTTGCGCTGTGGAGATTTAGGTTTATATGCTTTGCCAAAACGTGAATTTTACTATTTTGTGATTGGTTGGGCACCTCTTATTTTCTGATTATTTTCATATCATCATGAACTGCAGGGTTGCTTGCAGCTGAAATACCGGACACACATGACTTGTCATCAGGCGTGCTGTGTCAGGGGTATGTGATTGTACAATGAGGAATTACTTTATTGTGTATGAATGATGTGGAGTAGTACTTACAAAAATAGCAGGCCTAGTCTTGAGTTTGCCTATTGATACTTGACAGAATCTCTTTTGCTATGGATTGGTTTTCAGGTGGAAAATTGACACTAAGTATTACTCAGCTGATCTTTCCATTTGGACAGCGCATCTCGGGGAAGGGTTTTCTCTTGGCTCGATCCCTCATCTTGACCAGTTGGCTGCTCTTGTTATGGTCTTCGATATGAGTGATGTCAGAACTCTAACCCCATCATGCACTCTTACTGTTCTTCTTTAGCCACTAGTTCCATTTTGACAGTATAAATTTGTTTCACTCTTATGAACCATGTAATTTCTAGTGTTTAATTCTTCGATCCTTAATGCTACAGTAGGCTAATTGGCTTAGCAATTATGCAGGAATCCTCCTTTCTTACTCTCCAAAACTGGGTTGCCAATGTTGATGTTCAGAGGTTTGAAGTTCTGTTGTGCATAGGAAATAAAGCAGATCTTGTACCTGACCATGGTGCACATGTAGAATATAGGAGGCGTATGCAAAGGATTGGTGAGTCAAGTACTGATCCACATCCTGAATATCTGGATTTTGGGATAAACGAAAATGAGGGCTGTGGCTTGTTATCTGAGGAAGAAACTTGCATAGAGATCAGAGACTCCACTTCACATTGGTGCATTGAGCAGAACATTGAGTATATTGAAGCTTGTGCTTCCAATGCTGACTTTGACAAATGTAAGATACTAGGTTGGCTTGTGGGATGTAACTATTGACTGTTTTCTCCACATCATTTTTACCATCAACTCGTACTTGTTTTCCAGTTATCAGTATGCTACAATGAATTCTAAATTAAGCATCAATTAATTAATTGTGACTTAGTAGATAATGCTCATCCTCAAGACTATTGGTTTTATTATGACTGGTTGTCATTTCTGTGACACTTAACATGCTTTTGCATACTATTTTATCATAATTAAGGATATCATCCACCAGCTTTCATCATAGTACATTTCAACTCTGTGTTGAATGTGATTCACTATTGTGTAATATGGGCGTATTTAGTCTATGGTGCTTTGGACCTTTTTGTGGAGGGCTTAAATTCTCTTAGTACCATCATAAGCTGGGCGTCTTAGTGAAGCTAAGGAGTAAGGACATTGAACTTCTTAGTACAGTACGAAGGGACAAAGGAGCTTAAGTTTCTCTGCAAAGTTCCTCCAGCTGAATGGGAACATTTAAGCCTTTTGACATCTTTAGGCTTAAGCTCAAACTTGACCAGGTTGGGCCTTTGTAGATTCCCATTTATTAATGAAGACTTTTGAGACTCTTTCTTATTTTACTAGTCAGTGTCTTGGAGGTTAGTGTTAGCCAATTAATTAACAATCGCATTTTTTTTGTCGGTATACAACTGAACATACTCTAATTTAGACAATTAGGTCATTAGGTGTCACTTACTCAAATTATATTTGTGATTTTACGAAGTTTGCATGTGAACCTATGAGCTTGAGAAAGCTATTCAACTACATATATTTTTTTATATTGTTAAATGACCTACACCAAAAGGCTAGCAAGTTAGATGGCTTATATATAGCTGTGGCTTCCATGGTTGTTTTTATTGCGATTTTGAAATATTACTCAATTGTTTGATGGACTCCAATGAAAGGGGACCTATTCTAGCCAAAGTTGAATATTGAGAGAATATTTAACTGGATCTTTGGATGTTTCTTTCTTAATTGACATATGTTCATAACTAAAAACAGGTCTATCGGTAGATGGGGATAGCCAAGGCTTAGAGCGACTCTTTGGAGTCCTTTCTGCACACATGTGGCCTGGAATGATTCTGAAATCTGGAAACAGAATAACCACTCCATCCTTGGTTGATAAAGAAGGTGAATTAAATCAGGAAAAACATCCTGCAGTTTTTAAGTACCATAAACTGTTAAATTGGCACCTGCAGTTATTGTGATGAGTTGATGAACTGTGCTTGCTTTGTACTATAGAACAACCATAGGATGACATGCTAAGCTGGTCCCCTCTTTCCAGTAATTTCAGTTATTAGATTATGTTTGCCCTCTTATGCAGATCTTGTATTGTCCAATCAGAAGATTCAGAACAAATATGCTACTTTGCGTTGTTCAATTTAAAAGCCTGTATTTGGGTCTAATTGTTCAGTCTTCTTTGGACAGAATCTACAGATAATGAATCGAACTATGAATTCGAGTATGAGGTCCTATCCCATGGATCTGATGAGCAATGGGAATGCATTGGTGAGTCAAGTACATCAAGAAGCTTGGAGGGATTAAATGAAGCTAAATCTATGCATGATAACACAGAGCAAGTTGTGAATGCTGATGCTAATACATCAGCGTCCAATCCTCTTCCAAATGACAGATCCACAGAAACTGCTGAAGAAAAGCGTGTAACTCAGAGCCACAAAACTGAGGATGGTAATCATGTGGATAACACCGAAGGAGATAATTCTGAGGACCAGCAAGCTGCCATCCCAGAGGTTAACAAGCTGTTTGAGGATGAGCATTATGGTTTAGATGGTCTGGAGCGGCTAATGTCAGAGATTGGCAACATGCGGTCCAACCTAAGGCTCATGCCTGACTTCCAAAGGAGGGAGATGGCTGCCAAGCTTGCCATGAAAATGGCAGCCATGTTTGGTGACAGTGACGAAGAGGGCTTTGAGGATATCTAAGCCTTCTCAATGGAGTTCCACTTTTTGCTTTTCTTCAGACCATATTGCCGGTGATGCCAAGCTGGTTTGTACAGGCAGATGGGCAGCCTACCTAGGGAAATTTTCATCCTCATGCAATTTTGTACCACTTAGCTGTTCCATATTTACCGTTGCTGCTGTTTGTAAGATGTATGCTGTAATATTATGAACTTGATTTCTCTTGGATCAACTGGTCTAAATTTGTGTATGTAACTAGCTAATATTATCTTACACTGCAATTGAGCAAAATTCAGGTGATAAATAAGCGAATCCAACCCAATCACTGTACATTTATCAGGTTCTGAGGATGACAGGGTGCATCTGGAAAAGCTTCTGACAAAAAGAAAACATTTACAACATCTGAACACATTCCATAGCAATGCTCCATATTAACTGCTCGCTATGTACGCCCATTGTTCCAAGTTCCAAAAATCCTCTATCTACAGCTAATACCTGAGAACACCGCACAAATTGAAGCAAATGCCAAAGAGTTTATACAATTCACAATTTATTGTCCTTCCAACCTTTTTGATTGTGAATTGTTGTCAGAGCTATGCTTCTCAGACTCAAAGGTTGGTTGGTCATTTTGGTTCTTCACCATGCCAGATTCTGAATGTTGCAGATTTCCAGATGACTCACCTGATAACCTCCTTGGACCAGAAGAAAATTTTGTAACCTGCAAAACATGGTATTAATTGTGGAGCAGTATTCTGGAATGCTGGTGGTAAAACAACATTAGACCATTTTATTACTTCAATTATCAGATTGGGCTTCAAACTTTTAAAAACACGCCATTTATCCTGACAGAGGGAACGATATACAGACAGCATATATCTGCCTACATTTTTAAGCAAAATATTAGTATATTTTTTCTGGTTTGTGGCATTGTGCAGGTGACGAACATGCTTATTGATTACAAACACTCACATCGTTTGAAGCCTCTAGCCTTGTCTGCAAAGCTTCATGTTCAGCTTTAACACGAGATGGGACACCATCCTTTTGATAAACATTCTGCTTGGCAGTCTCCTCATCTACTTCACTTGAAGCAGCAGCAAATGGGTGGTTTACTGGAATCCATCTAACTGTATCTGGATCAACATCTGGTGGTAAGGAGTCACCTTCTTTAAGAAACACAGTGGGCCTTTTCCACTGATATGTACGTGATCTCCTTTCCTGATGCATTGCTTGTTGTTCTTTTGTAAGCCTAACAGGAGCCAACCGGTACTCCTTGCCAAACATTTGAGCAGTCGATGTACCCTCATCAATCTTGACTAATGGATTATTAAAAGGATCATCGTACACGCGAGGTTTTGCACTGCAGGAGTTACCTTAGTCAAAATTATTGCGCGATTTTAATGAGCCAATTAGACCGATGCAATAGAAGGGTTAAAACTAAACTTCCACATCAGCATAACAGTTTTCATTTATCATTTATGTTTTACTGAAAATGAAGTCATGAACACTATCACTAGTTGCTTAAAGTAATATTCCAATGGTCACAGCAGTCAACAAGAGTATGGTGTGGCTTTGCAATGACATGAAGCAAGTTTAGACACACAGAAAAAAATGACAGCAATTCCTCACAGAAGAAATCACCCTTAGATCATTAGAAGGGAAAATCAAATCAGTATATAGTGGGATATCATGGCACCAATGGTCTAATGCTAGTGGGATACATGAACAACTTATATCAGTTATGAATGTTTCAAGGTTGTCACGGCGCTCTGGCAAGTCGAGGCGAGCTCGGAGCGCCTGGACGCCTAGTCGACTAGGCGCCCGCCATGGCGATAGTTAGACGATAGTAGTTAGACGATAAATAATACATTATACAACCAAAAATAGCACAAATAATTCAAATAACCATGTCTCAGAGGTCTAAATCGAAGAAATACATTAAAGAAGAGGTCATTCGTCATTTTCAGGAATTTTGAGGACCTAATCGCAAAATGGCCAAACAAATATCTAACCTAGCCCAGCGCCGCTGACTTACGATGCTCCCTATCTCATCTCTCGCGCCCCTCCCGCCGCCTCCCCGCGCGCCTCTCTCGCGCGGATCCGCGCCTCCCCGCCGCGCCTCCCTCCCGCGCGGATCCGCCGCCTCCCGCCCTCCCTCCCTCCGGCCTTCCCCGCCGCCTCCCGCGCCCGATCCGCCGCCTCACTCCCTCTCGCGTCGCCCTCCTCTCCCACCGGAGGGGACGCGGCGGCGGAAGAAGGCTGAGATCCACGCCGGCGGCGGGAGCAGCGAAGATCGGCGCAACGGCGGAGCAGCTAGGCGAACACCTCGGCCCCCTCGGCTGCCAGATGACTTGGCGTCGCTAGGCGACGTGACAACCATGGAATGTTTTGTAAAACATGATTCATAAACACATCCAATTTTGAAGCGTAACTTCAAAAGTTCATCAAGTATAAACCTGGCAAAAGATAAGTGCTAGGTGATTGACCATTGATTTATCTGATTAAAATATCGTTAAGACTTATGGTGAACTAATATATTCCAATTTCCAATAAAGGTAGACACTTGCATGCTATTGTGAGAAATATGTCCCTAATAACATCTAGAAGAAACAGTGAAGCACCATGTCCAAATGGAGCAGCTAAGTCCAATTCAGCATATGGACATTGACAGCTTTAGTGAATACTGTAGAAGATAATGCAGAATTGAAGTTCAACAAGATAGCAACATACATCCCTCGTTGCCCTGATTTTAATTGCCCACGCCTTACTAGATCAGCAACAGAACCTCTATTATCATGCTCTCGAGTTCTTATGATGATCTGCCTTGCAACAGCAGCCAAAAATGCAATGCCGAAACAGAAACCCACAACAAAATTCAGTCCAATGTTTTTCCTGATCTGCATGAAAAGAGAAAATAAGAGAGTATGAACTGTGCAAAGATGGAGCTAGATACAGCTGGAATATAAGATGGTAAAGTATTGAGTACTGACAAAGCAATACTCTAGTTCTTATGCTGGAAAGAATGGCCATAAAGGATAGCTATAAATTTCGACATCCATGATGATTGGGGTAAAAGAGCAAGGCATAGAAAGTTTTTAACCAATTCCCTGATGCACGTGATAAGCATCATGAAAAGCAGTGGATGTCGGGATAGCAATCTCATGGCATCCAATTATTCAAAATTTCGATCTATATGTGTAGCATTCCACATTGCCATCAATTTCTTAGCGTTGCATGAAACCAAATTAGATCAAATTCAATAGAAAGTCTGTTCAAGCTAATTCTAAATTGCAACCCGAGCATTTTCGTACATAATTACAAGGGAAGCATATATATTGTGCATTTATGCAAACTGACAACTTCTTTACATTTGCTTCATTTTCATGTACCAGGCTTAACATCATTCCCCAAGGAAAGCCACATCTCTTCACACGCCTAACAACTTCATACCACCTGCGCAATCGCCGCATTACTCCCCTTCTACCCAATTCCTGAATTCTTGCACAATAAGCGCTAAAACTAACAGCAATCACCACCACTCACTTGACATAAACCAACCCCACAAACCAAATGGACAGACATTCCAAGCAAGAGAAAGCAGCGCCGTTACCGAATCAACAGCAGGAGGCACGGAAGCGACGAGCGCCCTCAGATCGCCCACCCTCCTCTCCAATGTCCCGGCCTTCCGCTCCCCGCTTGCAACACCACTCGTGTCGCTCGAAGCCCTAATTGGCCGGGGCACACTTACCCTCCCGCGGTAGGGTCGGGGCGGGAGGAAGCGGAAGGAGAGTGAGATGGCGACGGAGGCGGGCGCCATTGCCGCCCTCGCATGGAGGGGCTAAGGCTAGGGTCTGGGAGTGTTCAGGGCCCGGGGTAGGGGATGGAGACGGCGGCCGTGGCTAATAGCTTCCCGTCGCCGCAGTGGCCCGAGGAGGCCAGTGCGTCAGTGCCTATTGCCCAGTGACCGTCAAACGTTGGGCTAGCAAGGCGAGCATGCTCGACAAAAGCCGATGGGCCTAAAATCTTCTCAGCAACCAAAAGTCCAGAATGAATCAAATTCTCTCTCTGTCGCTTTGTCAGTTTCAAGTTTCAACAGCGATGTGATTTTTTAAGTAGGGAATGTTTGACATAGTAAGCACTAGAAATCAAATAAAAAAGATCACTGATCAAATACTAACCTTAACTAAATAAAAAAATCAATTTTTTCAGAAGGTGATTGCTATCAAGTTGCGGTATTGTACTTGTCAATTTTCGATTATAGTTTTTGTATTCTTATATAAATTTAGTCTGCTATTTAAAAAATAGAGTAAATTGCATCGTAGATACATAGACTTCTGAGGTGGGCATCTAGGTCACTAAACTATGAAACCATGTATTTGGATCAATAAACTTGTTAAACCATGCAAATGAGGCTCAAAAGAAGTTTTCCAAGTTTGACAAGTCATCTATGTGGCGCTTACACTTATGTGGCGGCTCCTCTCATTTTTTTCTCTTTTCTCACCCACTTTTTCTATATCTTTCACATGCTCTCTTCTCACTTTCTCAGTCGAACCATTAGTTGAAAGCTGACGAGGATTCTTGACCAGGTCAATATATTCAATCAACGGGAGTTAGAATAAAATTCATTGTCATATATTCAATCATCGGGAGTTAAAATAAAATTCCTTGTCTAGACCCACATAGTTAGGATCCACTATGTACCTTGTCTAGCCTATGAGCACATAAAAGAGGAAGTAATTGTTCGCTTCATGAAGTAGAGTATTAACTGATTAGGACTGATACATTTTTCCACATGGGTATTTAATTCGATATGTGAGAGCAGTTAATGACGTTTTCGATAAGTTACAATGTTTGACAAATAACACAACATTTCAAGACATATAAAAGACTCATGCGTGAAGACAAAGGCACCTGTTCAAATATTAACTACCACTCTTTAGATTTGTATAAATAGAAAGGAGTGCGTGGCTCCAACAACACAACAAAATCACTAACATTCATTGTCACACTCTTGTAAATACTCTTTAGCCACATCAATAAAGTCTATTGGTGATTAGTGTTTCCCATTTTTATTCTCGCAAGTTCAATAGTAGGTAACTTAGTTCTATGCATTGATAATCGCATTTAGGTCTCTGGCCGCCCTCTTGTCGAGAAGTGGGAGTAGTGTGATGCACGAGGAGGCATGGCGAAAGAAGCAGATGACATCAATAAAGGTGGGGCGCAACTTGATGACTCGACCTATTCCTCAAATAGGGATTGCGGGAAGTAGTCAGCCGTGACCTACACAATCTGGAGCACATGGACGGGCATGTCACCTTCTTCTTCATTGGCCTTTTTCTCTCCATCTACATTTGCTAACAGCTGCATCAACTCTGTATGCATCTCATGCGACCAGAAAGCAATAAGAATTCACATCGCAATTAATCTCATCACTGCAACAAGCTCACAACTTTCCTTCTCTATTAAAACAAAAATACTTTTGAACACTTTAGAATGGTGTTGATGGATACGCAGATGGGCATATCCGGCGAGGGTGGAGATAAAGGCCTTCACCTTCCCATATCCGTGTCCACATCAATGCCATATAAGCATTAGTGTCACATGGATACCTTATTGTACTTGGGAAACATCTTTTGAACCTTATTTATTTGGTTTAACAAGATTATTAAGCTAAATACACGATTTCATTTTTCAGTAAACTAGATGCACCCATCTCATAAATTCATATACCTATGATGCAATTTACTTAGAAAATAGTTTTACTAGTCTAAGGTAGGGAATCAATGAGTGGTACCTCAGTCTGCCTTCCTCCCCCTCCTAAGTGAAAAACATGCCAATGGGTGGCGCCATCTGCAGTTCCACACAACCTGGAGGAAACCTCGCATGGACATTGGACCCTATGCCCCTCCCATTCTCTGTCTCATCTCTACACTCCCCTAGTGCCCCTTACCCGGTCACCCTTACCGCTGAACACTCACCCGCCCCTCCATCTCATCTATTGTCTCTCCCATCCATCACAAGTTTGCAACATGCCAACACCACCACCCACCTCCTCTCCTCTACGGCTCTGCCCTCACCAACGCATGGGATGGCGGCAACCACGAGCCAACTATGGGGGCATTGCGACTAAGCCCGTCGTAGCGACTACTGCAAGCAGTAGCAGACCCAGGAATTTCAAAATAGATATTCAAAGTTACAAAAATATTGTTCAATAGAAAATATAAAAGTTAACAATAGCGAAAATCAATGCACATTTGTTCATACTAGAGACAGTGTCTCAAATAATATAAAGAAATTAAAAAGTAATTAAAAAATTATAAATTAACTCAACGATTATTTATGCTTTAGAAGCAAGATATAATGCCATCGTCCTTAATTTGTAGAAAAATTCTCGCTTAAGAAATATAACTAAGCAATCATTCAAGTATTGCTCCCCCATTTTATTTCTTAGCTTATTCTTCACATAATTTATTAAAGAAAACAATCTCTCAACACTAGCAATTGCTACAATAAGAATTATCACTAATTTGAGAAGCTTATAAACAATTGAATAATTGAGGCACTTTTTTGTTTAAACAAGCATAATGGAAAACTCAGAAAGGTTGTTCACTTTTGTAAACCTTTCATCTCTACGCATATTAGCAATGAATCTCTATGCATATCAACAATGAAGTGTGCAAGTTGAAATGGAAGATAAAGGCATGACATAAAGCTCACACATTTGAAATACTTGGCATATAGGCTACTCAGACTGAAAGATGTGGAGAGTATGTATTTCAATTCGTAAGGTATAAGCACTAATTTAAAGATAATTGAGCCAAATCCACACATCTAAACATACAAAAATACAGAGATCAACTCTTATCTTATCTTCAACGATTAAACTTGAGTGTTGATTGAGCTTTTGCGCCACAAAACGTGATTAGAGATTAGGTTGACCTGAGTGCTCTCGCAAGATTACTTTTGTGTTCCTGTTGCCCTTTGCCTGTTTGGCTCGATGCACTTTCTTCCTTCAACTGTAAGACAAATGGCATGTGCGCATATAAGTTAAGCTCCTCCAACCAATCATAAGGAAGTTTGACTTGGCTAAAAGTGATGGAGTCATTCGACTCCTTTACTGTCAAGTGCATGTTAGGATGCTAAGAGAAACCAAGGAAGCAAGCAAGTGGCAAGAAGTACTAGTGCCCGGCAGTTCTCTGATGAAGACGAGAGTATCTAAGCACCGAGGGATATCAGCATGACACACACACTCTTTGTTCGAAACATGTTGTGATGTATCATTTCCACGCGAAAATCATCATAATACCAACGCGTCTCTGGTTTTATGGCCTCATGAAAAGTAACTTTGTCTTTGCAAGCCCCTGTTTGGAATGAGGTAATTTTTTCCAATTCTTACGGAAATTAAACTATTTTTTATTAATTTTTTTTTTATAAATTTACTGTAAAATTCCTACATTTGAAATAGGCACTAGAACAGACTCGCCGTATAGACTGTGTTTCTTTGTTTTTTGTCTCAAAATGTGTCCACGGTCCAATGGTTGTGGACAATGTTGATGGGAGGCCTCACTCAGTCCAAATACTTTTAAACAAGTTTTTTTTCTCTTAATTTAGACATGTCAAGTGCTAACTCACTCCTCAGTCCTCCGTGCTAGCATGCTATAACGTGAATTGCCTGCCTAATGTGAGTGTATTTGTGTTTTATGGTTTTGGGAAGCTGACAATGCTAATGTCCCTGGAGAAGATGCCAGCGTCCTAGAACCAAAATCAACGAAATAAATTGACTGACACAATTTATCCTCACTTGATTGGATAGCTCAAAGGAGTCAATGGGTTTGTTCTTTTTGGTTTCGACTTATGGCTTATAGTTATGGTTTTGGACTGTTCGTGAGAGATGACGAAATGGCATAAATGTACGTGCGATTTTTATCAATATAAATGAAGTCGCTATAGTGTGTACTACAATTAACTTTGTAAAACCCGTATTGAAAAGACACTCTATTTGAATTCTAATTACTGTAGAAAAGCCGGAAATCAGTTTTAGAAACTGAAAAAGAAGAGACTTATGTTAGCACCCGGAATGAAGTTGGTGCCTCATTTATCCGAGCGTCCTGCGTCCCCTTTGAATTATGCCTTCGTTATTCATTAGGAAAATGGCATATATGCCACTTGTTAAAGATAAGTATCATCATTCTACGCAGTTACACCATGCAAAATGCATTTCTTAAAGGCTTCTTAGGGAAATATACTGGATACAAAGCATAGAAGGAAAAAAACGGAAATCCATGGTCAGATAATGATCGCACCAATATACTGGTATCTGACAAGAGCAATCAAAGAACTCAAGATCAGAATATTTGCGATGTCAACCACAAATGGGGAGCAAGATATTAGGATCCTCCCAATTAAAGCTAATTACATATCTTCTTCTTACTTTTCACAAATGTACAGAGCTAAGTCGGAGTCGCAACACCTTATCACGCACTTGCAAACCAGGATCCCAAACTCCCAATTCCCAAATGATACGCATTTCCAACTAGGCACTAAAAACTACCAATAAACAAGGAAGGGTAAAAGTAAAAGAAGCAAACGAGAAATTTAACCAATAGGCTTAAGAATTGGTCGATTTCCCTGGTCATCTTCTAGCTCTAGTCCGAACCTCCGGAGCGCGCGCTGCGCTGCTAAGGAAAGAACGGCGGCATCTCGCTGTAGTAGGCCAGCTTCCAGCTCGCGCCAGCGTCGGGCCGCGCGCCGCAGCGGCGGCACCGCTCGCCTGGCGGCAGCTGGAGGACCAGGATCCGCCGGCAGGAGGGGCAGGACGAGTGGCCACGCAGCCACTTGTCGATGCAGGCGGCGTGGAACCCGTGGCCGCACTGGGGCAGCACGCGCATGGCCTCGCCGTCCTCGAACTCGGCGAGGCAGATAGCGCACTCCGCCGCGGCGTCCGCCTTGCCGCCCTCCCCGGCTACGTACGCCACGGTGGGGATCGCGCGGAGCACCTCCTTGTTAACTCCCCTGTTCGCCGCGGCCGCGTCCCCGGCGCCGCGGCGCAAGCACGCGCACCGGGTGACGAGGCCGACGCCGAGGACGCAGAGGAGCCCGCAGATGAGCGAGGCGAGGATGATGATGATGTCCCTGTCGTCGGCGATGGGGCCGCCCGACCCTGGCGTGGCTGCGGCGGCGTTTGCCTCTAGAAGCTTCCTCGCCATGGGCTGCATCCTCCGGATGGGACGGGTGGCGCGCGGGGCACGGGCTTATCGTTGCGGGAAGGAAGGTGACAAGTGTGGGAAGCTAGCTTGGAGTGGCCTTCGCTTATATTGTTCGGCAAGCCGGGCTGACGCTTCAGACATAACTTTTGTATTTTCAAGGGAAGCTAGCTTTAAAAGCCCAACATCTGTATTTAGCCAAAATTGCAAGTGGCCTTCGCAAAATTTAAAAATTTCAACCAAAAATTATAAACCACAGCCAAAAAGAACATACCTATAAAAGTCCCCTCTGGCTTTTCCTGCCTTTCTGAGTGAGATCGTCGGTTTTGCGAAAGGTCGTGGGCCCTCGTCTAATCCAGTACGCTGAATTGTCTCCCGACTTCCGTGCTGTATGGATGGAGTAGTACATGTAAACATGTCTGTAGCTAGTAAAAATCGCATTCCCATAATCATACAACAAATGCGCATTGCATAGGCAATCGTTGAACCCTGACCTTGGACAAGACAAACGATGTGCCAAATCGGTTGGACTAACCGATGGTTACAAAAATGAATGATTTTGCTGAAGCGATGTAAGAGCATCTCCAATAGTATGAGCTAATTACTAGCTCTAAAATAACTTCTCCAATGACTTTTTGCTCATAACATAAATAGCCTCACATGACACTCTCATATAATCTTGGAATGTGTGTATGAGACTAGCTCTTGATCAAGAGATAGTTTTTCTCTCTCTTTATTAAAATATGAAATAATATGCTTAGAGCTAACTCATAAGTCACTATTTTTTTTGTAAGTTTTGCCCCTACGAGAATTGCTCATATGTTTCTGTAACGAGTGTTGTTCTCCGATTGGCGAGCTAATCAACACATCCTACTTGTCCTTTTCTAGTGCCACCTGTATCTCTCAGAGCAACTCTAATAGTGATTTATGAGTTATCTCTAAGCATATTATTTCATATTTTAATAGAAGAGAGAGAAAAACTAGCTCTTGATCAAGAGCTAGTCTCATACACACATTCCAAGATTATGTAGAAGTATCATGTGAGGCTATTTATGTTATGCTATGTGCTAAAAGCTATGTGTCTTAAAAGTTAATACTATCTGGAGAAGTTGTCTTAGAGATTGCAACAGTAACCTCCAGCAATCTGTTTGGATTCCATGGTCTAAAGTTTAGTTGTTTAAAGTTTTGGAGATGCTAAACTCTAAACTTTAGTCGAAGGTCTGTTTGGACCAATCTACGGCTAGACCAACAGTAGTCCAAGTGCGAATTGACACACGTCAACCACCATAGGAAATAGAGATTGCAACAGGTAACCTCCATCCTTGCCTTGCCGTGGCAATAAAAGGGACCGTGCTCATACGGTGCACCCGAAATCCCAAACAGGTGTCCGGGTCCCGGCATATTCCAAGCGAGCGCACGCCACGCCATGCATTTCGGTTACAAGTTTTCCACTGTCATCCAGGGCGGTGGCGCCGTCCAGCCTGCCGCCCACTAACCCCGCTCTTGATCGGCCCCTGCCTGCTGCGTCGTCCGTTTGGAGCAGGCTGATCAAGAGCAGCCTTCAGAAAAAGGCTACCAGTAGCCATCGCTGATCAACGAGGAGCCAGCCCCCTTTTCTTACTCTCGCCTTCAGAGGGAATGCTTCCGAGGTTAGGAGAGAGAAGCAAGACCAAGCCACGACGCGTGGCCGGGAGCTAATCTTTAACGCCGCCGCCGGTAAAGTCGAGGGGTAGGTGTCGTCCAAAGGTGGCCTTCGCCCGTACGTCACGCCGTTCGCGTGGAAGGGCTCCCTGGTCGCCGTCAACAGTCCACAGCAATTGGGCCTTTTCCCTGCAGCGTAAAGCGTATGGTCACCGAGGGTTGGTATGTTTAGCTGTCCCCCTGGGTATGCGGCCCGTAGCGCAAGACCGATGCACGGTTCAGTGCGTGCATCGTGGGCTTAGAAATGGAGCACCTGACTATTTGTTGACGCATCATACTTCCTGCACTGACGCCTGTTGCGTCTCCTTAGCGTGAATACTCCTCCCTTCGCAGTTCACACCAAGACTTTTTTGGGTACGCGGCACAGGCACGCGGAGAGAGATGATTAAGGCGCATTTTGTTCTTTTACATTATGGCTGATAATTTTTATAACAGAGTTGTCGATATATATGATACATACAATTTTAAAGCTCAAAAAACTATTTAAAAAATCCTTTGTTTCGGGCTCGGAGCCGAAGCCAAAACCATTTAAAAAAAGACCAGGGTTTAGCGACACGCTCGAGAGCTCGAAATGGCACTAAGCAGTTGCGTAGAGATTTTCCGCCTACCTTCTTCAGCTTAGATGGTGCTCAGAAATTAACATGGCTCTGAAATAATGAAGGGGAACCGAATCCATGAGAGAAACAATCACTTTTCTCTTTCACCACAAGGTGATATATCATCACGAACAATGTCTTTATCACGTGCAGGGAACGCCATTTAGATGACAAGTACCGGCACTTTTATCAGGTCATTCCTCCCCAGTCCCTACGGATTACATGAGTTCCTGAAAAAGTTGTGCAAAAGTGGGCCGTAAAATATGATTGTAGCCACCGAACTATACTCATGGACAGTTCATGCCGCAAGTGCACGATGCCCTCATCTGGATTTAAGATAACTTGGACAGTTGACATACCACAAAAGATTAGCCATAAAATTACAAGATAATCCGCCAAGATATCAGAAAGGAAAAGGGAAACCATATGCTAGTACATAGCGGATAGCTCCTGACATTTGTGGACATAGACTTACTTTCAGGCCAACCAGGTGAATCTAATAATGTCAAGTCGCAGAACATCCTTATCACTTCACTATTTGAAAATGAACTTGGAAGTAGTGATCCCTCATTATCCTATTCAAGCAAGCCACTCTGATTTGACAAATTCTCCATGTCCCCTTTTTCCTTATGAATTTCGAGTCTCCATATTTTTGTATTAAAATCGGGAATACCTAAATTAATTTCAATCTCTACTACTTAAAAATTTGAGTTGATGGTAGTAAGTTCATTCTCCTTCCTCTCTCTACAGCCGTCTGATCTGAACAATAAGATCTTCACCATCTGTCTCGCGCTCCTCCCCTCCCCTCTCTCTTTGGCGAACAACCGCCCCTCTTCTCCACTTCTAGCATCAGTTACAATCTCCCACCCCTCTACATCTCTTGACCGCGCCTAGGCACCGCTTGGTCAGAGGATGTAAAACTTGGCGAATTGGGCCATCGGCAAATAGGGACTTGGCCACAAACATGGAGATCGAGCTCCAACTCTGCTCCACCTCTCACCGGCATCTTCTCCTCTTCCGCCCTCCCGCGTCGCAGCCACATCCTCGGACCCACCCTTTAATGGCCATGGAGAGACGATCAGGCGAGCAACGCGAACAGAATAAGAGGAGGGGAACCGGAGAGAGACGAAGCACCACGCACCAACGCCTCCCACTTCTGCTGGTGCTCGTCGGCGATGTTGCTTCCGTCGTTGCTTCCGAGGAGACAGAGGGCTTGCAGTCCTGCGGAATGCTCGCGTGCTTTGCCCAAGCCAACACCACCATGGCTACATTGGGCGGCCACCGGCCACGTGCGCCCCTCCACCATCGCCGCCTCCTTAGCCCACCAGCTCACAACCATCGGGACGTAGGCGATGCTCACCTCATCGGAGTAAAGCAACGAGGAAGGGGGAAAATGGGAGAGATGGCGGAGAAGTGGGGGTTGAGATGGAAATGGAAGAAATTGAAGGGCCTCGTAGCTATTTGAATGATTCGTTCCGACCGTTGGATGCAAAGGCACCGTCTCTCTCCACGACATGACCGTTGGACGAGGCTTTGTAGGGGCTACATTTTGAATTTCTGCTATTTGTAGAGATAGGAATGGAAAGTCAAGAACTCCAAATCAACCCACGGCATGTCGGTGGAACTCAGGCATGCTCTTTTAGTCTGTATTTTATAACTACAATTTACAACCTTTAGTTTTAGTGAAAATTGATAAGCTATTTTTAAAATACTATCCTGATAAACCGTTTCTAAACAACGATAAAGAAATAGTCTCATTTCTTAGTTCAAGGAAGTCATAATCTATAAGTTTAAATAAACCAAGAAGAACATGCTATTCTTTTCTCTCGTGAGACCTTCCAATTTTCACATGAACACTAATAAGGAATAGTAGTTAATTTATATGGATTAACATGGGTAAATAGCTCAATGTAATTAGATTACTTTAGAGATCATGAACGATAATCTCTACTACTTAAAAGTTTGAGTTTGTGGTAGTAGGTTCATTCTCTTTCCTCTCTCTACAGCCGTCTGATCTGAACAATGATATCTTCACCATCTGTCTCGTGATCCTCCCCTCCCCTCTCTCTTTGGCGATCAACTGCCCCTCTCCTCCACTTCTAGCATCAGTTACGATCTCCCACCCCTCTTCATCTCTTGACCGCGCCTGGGCACCGCACCCTGCGATTTCTTGACCTCGGCGGCGGTTTCTCGAGCTCCGGAGGCGCGTGTTGTGGTGGTGCCTGAGGCGGGCTCGGTACACTATAGACCAGCACCGCCTTTCTACCACCACCACCTCCTCCTCCTCCGGCGGTGGGTCTTTTAGACTCCTCTTATCTCCCTCCACTCCCTGTGCGTGCCACAGACCACCTTCGCCTCTCCACCACCATGGCATCCTCCTCCTCATGCGGTAGCGACGGGAACCCGAGCGCACCACCATGGAGGGTGGCAAGATCCAGAAGAAGCGACACGAAGGAGGCGGCGTGCGGCTGTGGGGCGGGATCCAGTTCGAGAACTCCAAGGGTCAATACATCCTACGAAACTCAAAGTTGGTGGACTCCATCGTCACCAAGGCTAGCCTAAAGCCCACCGACACCGTCCTTGAGATAGGGCTCGGCATGGGGAACCTCACCAAGCAGCTGCTTGAGACCAGCGTCAAGGCCATCAAACTCGACCCACGCATGGTGCTTGAGCTCAGCCGCCGCTTCCAGGGGCACCCCCTCTCCTGTGGTTGAAGCCAGTGGTCGTAGATGATGGTTGTAGGCAGTGGTCGTAACTCATGGTCATAGTTGTACACGGGAACTGGAGGCTGCTATGATAATTCTATCAAATCTGAGTACTTTTACAAGGATTGGTCATAAGCTGTGGTCATAAGCGTAGTCGTAAGCCGTGGTCGTCAGCATGGTCCGTGGTTGTGAGCGTGGTCGTAAACTATGGCTTACGACCACGCCTTACGACCACGACCACGCTCACGACCACGGCTTACGACTACACCTTATGACCACGACCACGGCTTATACGACCACGCTCAAGACCACGCCTTACGACCACAACCACGCCTTATGACCACGACCATGCCTTACAACTACGACCACGGCTTATACGACCACACTCATGACCAGACCAGTGCACAGTTTGAGTCATGCGCTTCCCGACCACACCACTGCACACATCGCACTTGCATAATCCCGTGCTTGGGGAGGAGGCTACAAATAGAATTACGGTGATTCAGGGGGCTAAATTTGGTATTCGTGTGACAAACTGTGCTAAATCCTACGTATCCATATCTGTTGAATATTTTTATTCCGTAGCAACGTACGAGCACTTAACTAGTTTCCACCTAAATGTCAGAAAAATCATAACCTACAATCTGTCTGATGTAAGAACTAAGAACTATACATTGAATAATCAAGCACAGAAACATGTGTATCAGAAGACTACTCCAAAAAACAGTTTATTTCACGGTAACCTAGATAATTGATCTTTCTGGGGATCACTGGGAACGAACACTGGGAGCTGGTGCGGCCGAGACCCACCGGAGCGTTGGCTCGAACCACCAGGATCTCTGAAACTTCTTGTTGCAGGATCTGTCATCAAAGGTCCACCAAAGAATATAGACTGTCCAGTGTACAGAAGGTCGGGACGGCCCAACCGAGAGCTGGCTCCCTGGTTTGCCTGCGCAGACACGAACCGGCCAGCTTCCTGATCCCAGTAAACAGATGACCGAGAAAATCTTTCTGTGTTCGGCACACCAAACCTCCTTGCGTTGTTTGCTTCTGAGATGGCCGCTTCATTGACACCACTTGCTTTTGCTGAGAATGGAGACCTGTTTGCTGAAGTCTGGTAAATTGGGTTGAAATGCTTTGAGGGATGGTGCTCTGCAATAGGTGTTGGAGTCCGCAAGTTGCTCTGGAAGCTGCTCGGTGTCTGGGGATACAGCTCAATGTCATCTGCACTTGCTCTGCTGGGAGGATAAGAGGATTTGTATTGAGAATTCCTGCCAGACCGAGTATCTAGGTGGTGTCCGGTATCAACACTCGTGACACTGCTTCTGCAGCTGAGGTTGTCACTGGAGAACCGGTCTGCCTCATATTGGGCACGGGTATTGATTGGTTTCAGCACGGATGAAGAGGCTCTGGCTTTTGCTGCTGCTTTCATGGCCTCGTTTGAATCTAGTTTTGTGAGCTTCCATGCGCTAATGCGGACTGGACGTTTAGCATGTTGTTTGATTCTTTCAGTCGGGTCCATGCTATCAGGATCAACAGTTGAAGGTACTCGCCCAGGTTCCAAGTGTGGGATGATTTCGTCCTGTGATTTGATGCAGACAGGATCAAATATGTGCATAACAACTTTCTCAAAAGGTAAGAGATAAATTCAACTTCAAAATGAAGACAATTATGATGGGAAGAACATGACTATTAAACAAACAGTTCTGATAGACTATCTCAAATAAAAGCGCAGATTTCTGATAAGGTTTGTTGAAGTGGAAAGTGTAACTCCTTCATTGAAAAAAGCAAACTAAACAGCCAATTGCTGTGCTCCCAATGATAGAAACACAAACACCAGACAATTAAATCTCTGGAAAGTTGGTACGGCCTACAAATATTACTGGATACAATTCATACCTGGTCAATAAAGATGCGCGGTGGAGTGCACCACGCACCTTTGTAGTGCCGTGCAAACGAGCTCCCACTGAAAGCAGTTGGCGCAGAACTCATTGGAGAAGATGGCAGGCTCTGCTGGTCATCATTGAAAGAGGGACCAGGAGGTTCATTCTGAGCCCTCATTGCCACAACATATTCATAAGTTGTGATGCCCTGCAAAAAGTGGTGCAACAAAGCAATCTTATATTCCATTCCTGGAGAAAATGTGAGACAAGGAAACTAGAAAATTGATAGAGGATAACAAAGTGAGACCTTCCGGATTAATATCATATGGAAGAAGAACAGCTCCCCCAGTGGCACTGAAGCAAGCATTGAAAGTGCTGTACCTAGGGCCTGAAGTCAGGGATGTTTTAAGATTGTATTAGTTTACAATCATAGCTATATCATGTGACATACTTCAAGTAACTTCATACAATGACTGACAAGCATTGCCCAATAGAGGTCGGTATACTTAATTCAAACATTAGTAAACATGCAAAATGCTGCAATTATGAACAAGAGCAAATGAATGGTCACAATTGTTCTCCATCAATGCCGCACTCTTCAGCAATAATATCCTTCCAGATCTTGTTAGTGCATGTGTACAGAATTGACATGACCCTTCCAATTTCAGATAAGAGCCAAACCTAGAAAGACTACTTAATTGATTATAAATGTTTTTTGTGCAAAAACTACTGACTTGTAGACTGCAGTTTGCACTTAGCAGTGGGAATGTTTGTTCCCAACTGCGGCCGCATACAACTGGCAACTCTGTTCCTTTACATTGCAATAAGACTAATTCTATTCATAATAAGTTAACTCCATTATTCTCTCTCAGCTCAACGGCAATATTACACAAAAATACTACTGATTTGGTTCTGTACCTTACAAAGACACCACAATGAAGAGGATGGAAATTGTAAAATGTCATACTGAAATCCAAATGTACATGAAAATTACTGCACTACATACTGGAAAACTAGATCAACAAAAGAAAAACAACAAAAGGGTTAACACTTACCACGATGGCTGCAAAGGGTGCTCGTGAAAGACCATACCCCAGCTTTTCCCCTATCTGATCTTCAATGGCTGTTTTGTCAGTGAAGCAACGAACAAAAACAGCAATACCAACTCCACACTCAACAGCAAGCTTTATGCATATAAGATTATGAACAATCACAATTAGAAACATGAAAAATGCTTTCAGAATATGAAATCCACACTCAACGCGAGCTTATTAGCATTTAAAAGAATATAAATGTTGACAGAGAAATATCAGCACCTATGACTTTTCTACATACCCAAGCAAGACTCACAGCCATAAGGCACAGAAATGTGATATAGTTTTTCCTTCCGACACAATTGTTCAGCCACTGCATCAAAAAGACCAAAAAGGATATCAGAAAAGCCACGTCAACAAACTATAGAGAAAGACTAAAGAGACAAAATGAACCACAGATGGTTCAACATGATGCCTACCCGACAATGATGATCAAATCCATCAACACACTTGTCACAACTTCGACAATGTTTACTATTTTTTCGCACCTATATCAATACATAAAGGAATGTGTATGAACTAAAAAACATTGGACTAATAGCTTATATCTGTAAACAGAAAAGACACTGGATATCAAAACACAAACAAAGTAAAAGCAAGCACTGCTGCAAACAAAGATGTTAAAGTCTCTACTCATAATCTATTAATATTTCAGAAGCACCAAAACGGATAAGTAGCACAAATGTAGATGAACTAATCATAACTGATCTAATCTAATAAACATTGTCCTTTTGCCCTGCTCCTCTTTCCTTTCTTTCGAACTGACCTGTTTTCAACCAAAACAGGATTTGTGGAATTACCTCATGCATGAACCGCTCAGTAGTCAGTAATTATCCTTGATATGACATATGAGTTTCCTTTATCCTTGATATGACATATGAGTTTCCTTTACCAACTACTACATCCATGTTAATTTAGTTCATTTGCTTTGGGCATTTACATCTTTGTGTTGTCATAAGTACTGCATCTACCTATGCAGCAGAAGTAAATTAAACTATCTTGTTATGGAAAGTATTTTACAAAGTGGTGTGTCCTGCATATTGCCTGTTACCAATCCTTGAAAGTGTCTAAATACTGGACATCATGCTACATTCATGCAACCATAAATTTAAGCGAATACAGATAAATGATAATTTGTTTGATGCCTCACCTCTTTAACATCTGTTGTAATGCAACCACCAGTTATAGCACTTAAGTTCATGACTACATATAGTGTTGGCAAAAAAAGGATGCGGTATTTACAGTACAACCATTTTTCAAAACTACCGTGACAACATATAGTGTTGGCAAAAAACGGAGAAAGTTAATAGGAACTCTTAAGTATGGTATACTGTGCACACTGAACAGGGTTGGAGCTGAGCATAAGTACCTCTGCATTGCAAAGGGTGCAAAAGAGCGCCTCATCGCCATAATCTTCTTGTTGGTAAGCTTCATCTTCTTTGCGGCAATCCTCTTTCAAAAAAATAGCACAGCAAAAACAACCAGCACGTAAACATGACTTATGCCTTTTGATATCCTCATTTGTTCTCAATCCTGACTTGCCAGCTTCTTCTTGAGTGTCAACGTTTGCTTTCAACCAAAAGGAGATGCTGCTTTAGTATAACATGTACCTACCACTCCATGAATTGGATTGCACTTCAATAGCAGTGTCATCAGGTATCAGTACATACCTTCCGATTTATAGATTAGTGCACCATTGACAGCAATCAGGATGCCAGGATCAGCAGGATCAATAGCCGTACATCTAACGTATAGAATCAGTACCGATAAGGCCTGACATTACAGAACATGGATATCAAACACTTATCAAATGAAATATACTACAGGATTCAATGCATGCATGAGAAGTGGAACTGGAACCTTACCAGAAAACTATAAACACCTATTGCGATATACTGATGCAAGTCTTTCCCAAGAAATGGAGAGAAGAAAGCATAGAATGCTATACACAGCAAGAAGAACACTGTTATAGCTACCACCTGCAAAAAAATGATAAATAAAACTATTTCATTCAATTTCAAACTCTCCCTAAGGTAAGAGGTAAGAATGGATGGCTTGCAACGATGCCAGCATAGGAGAAAGTACAAAATCCAACCATGACGCTATGAACTCAGCAGAAAAACAAGACCAAGACCCCATACATAATCATCCTTCTAGCTGGAATGCAAACTGAAGATTCCAAATCTTAGGGAATTTTTATACACAATGAGCATTTCAAGAGCTTAAACTGTCAAGTTTACAAGTGGAAACTTAAATTTTTACACAAAACAATCATGCAAGTGCAGATTTTACAGGTTTCTTATCAGACACTCTTGATGGCATTATAGCTCAGACTTTATATCCTATCTTTTCTTATCTTCAGAACTACATCTAAACTTATTTTGAGGAAGGGTGGATAAGATGATCAGATGAAAGTAAGCAGGATGAATGGTCTGCACATCGACCGGAGCTATTACTAATTGAATGTTCTCAAGTAAAGAACAAAAACTGCTTGATAGCACCACATACTGAGATCATTTTGTCTAAGAAACGTTGTGAAACACACGCTCTTCTTCCTCCCAAGACTCCGGTCAGAAGTCAAAACTAAATGGCTCGAAGGCAGTACAAACTCATGGCATAAAAGGTTGTAGGAATAGGAGTTGTAGTTAATCAAACTACACAACAAAAGAGCTCTCAAGTGGAGGGTCTAAACAGGCAAGCCCGGATACTAACACCCACATTGCGGTGATGTGCATACGTCCCCGTGATGGGGGGCACTCCTAAATGTGGGAGGGAAAAAATATGGAACCGGGATGGAGTTCTTTGAGGAGCACAATGACTTAAACGGATAAGTGTCAAGGTGGAGATTATTGAGTATAGTGATTCATATCCTAGTCTTTTAAAATTTGAAAAGGTGTACTATAAGGAGTCTTAAATGAATCCTAATAATATTAGGATTCTTACTTTCTTTTGGAGCAGGATTCCTTCTCCACTTTGGATGAGGGCTAGAGAGGCCTATATAAAGCCATGAGAGGTGGTCATATTGAATTTAAGCAAAGAAGTCACTCATCCAAAAGTAGAGGTGTACAAGAGAATTAGAGGTTGGGATATTCTTTCGTACTAAATTCTTATATAGGGTAATAATTCAAGGGTTCTAAAAATTCGAGAGGCTTGTGAGAGAATGACAATTTCTTGTACTCTTTGATGTTGTGATTAAGGAATTTAAGGTCGGTTTTGCCAAATATTTTATTTTTCATCGTGGTTGCTTCAACGTTGTTGTTTTGGTTCTCTCTACGAGATTCATCTTCTTTGCTCTTCATACCGTGCACGCTCGTACTATATCTCAAACTCTGATACGATCCAAAGGCTGCTGCACATAAAACGGGGTATCAGAGTATAACAGTTCGTGTTATCAAAATGCTAGTGCCACTTCTCCCCCATCTACTGTGATTTCGCCAGGATACCATTGCGCTGGGATACTGCACCGACAGAAGTAAACTACAATTGTGCACTGAATCCAGAAAAATTCTGGCAGCAAAGATGCTGCCAAGTGCCAACAGACCTGGATAAGCTAATAACTGGAAATTGAAGCTAAAAAGGCTAGACATTAAGAATTAAATAGGATACATAATCCATTTTTACGCTCAAATTTATAGTCAGACTACCGTTTTGTTGATTAAAATGTAAATGTAGCAAATTCGATTTCAACGCACCATTCTGGCGTAAAGCTAAGGAACATAGCACCGTGAAGCTTGCTTCTATTGCAACAAAAGCCTAATAAGAAAGAAACATGGCACAAATGACAGAAGCAACAAACTACACGAATATAAACGAACAAAAGGACCGGATCCAGAATGGCAAGGCGAACGGTACTGAACCGAACACCCCGTCATTTCAAACACGGACACATCCATTCTACTCCACACGGCCAACATACAAAAGAAACTTAATTACTGCATTTGGGTAATCAACCAGAAATCAAAGAGTCCATGTATAGCTTCCTGCCGTTGAACTCAAGGGAAACAAATCAAGTCGGAGAGCCTGTAGTGCACACAGGAAGGAAGGAGACAAAAAGGCGAGTTAGGGGGGGAGTCGAAACCGAACTCCCAAGGTCCCGAGTCCCACATCACATCAGAGAAGAAAGAACAGAAGAGACCAACAGAAAACCAACAAAAGGTACCACTTTTTATCGGCAGATCAAAACAGACGCATATAACGCACGAGATCAGAATGTTCCATCGCATAAAATTCAGGTAGCAGCATGCTATTAGGGGAAGCCATTAAGAAAACCAAATCCACGTACTACTTCACGTCAAAACAGCAGAAATGACCAACGTACTGGTCATGATTTTTAGAGTACAGAGTAAAGTCAGCCAAAAAAATACAGGCAAAAGTAACCATCACATCAAACACACACAATTACGAAGTAAGAGTAGAGCCGAAAAGTGAGAGAAAACACCAGATCAAATCAAACAACGCGCATCAATACACTCGTCAGAGCCTAAACATACTAGTATCGCTGTCACAGAAGGGTAACACCGGGAAATTTTTTCGAACGACACAACCCCAACACTGGGCTCATGAGCACCGAAAATTTTCGACGTCCGCGGCGAAACGAACCGAACGCGATGAGATCCGCACGCACATTGCGCGTCCGAGCACAGACACGGGGGAAGACGACTAGCAAACGCGAGCGTACCTGCAGGGTGTGGCCGGGGAGCTGCCACCCGTGACGCCGCGCCATGGCGGCGCTGCGCTGCTGCGGCTGCGGCGGCGGAGGGACGGCCTCGAGATCAGCGGCGCGGCGGCTGCATCGGGGGGCGCGAGATCCCGAGCCCCGCGGAGGGAACCCTAGCGCCCGTACGGCTCCTCGCGGCGTGTGTCTGTGCCGGGCAAGACAGAGGAGTGGAGTGGTGAAGTGGTGTGCGTGGCGATGGTGGTGGTTTTTACTGTGGCGGTCTCGGATTCTCTTCTCGAGCCGTCCTCTCTTCTCCTCGCCGTAATGCGCATAGTCGCGGTTGGTGCGTGGATTGTAATTTTTTCTTCTTTTTATTTGGTTACTCGCTTCTTTTTTATTCGATGTTTTTTATTTTTACAGTTTCCAAGACGTAATTTTGATAGTTACTTTTCACAACTCTACATTAAAATATATCAAAAATTTTAATATTATAAAGATATTTTCAGTTATACATTTAATGATATAATTTTCATATAGCTAATCTACATGGTTTTAAGTCTATTAATAGCTAATTTTTTTTAAAAAAATTTAACGTTATAGATTCTAAGGCATCAATTAAAAAAAAGGAAGTGCCTTATTTGAGATTTTTCTGTAAAAATAGCAATTCTTACTTGAGTAGACTGGCTGTCTGGCACCGGGTAGTGGGCCAGTCGGTGACCGGAGAATTAGGCAAGATGATGACGAGTAAATAATGAACTGTCCATCCATTTTTGTCTGTGTCATGTGTGCGGCTTAGACAATGACTCAATGAGTAGAGTGGTGAACCAGTTGCTCGTTCCGATAGATTTTCATGGTCTGGATCATTGAAATTGGAATTGGAGTATATGGATAAGAATTTTGATCAGTTTTCAAGTATGTATGTGTGTGTGTACACACACACACTATAGCTATGCAGTTTTCTTAGGTTTTGTATCTCACAGGTATGAGTGCTGCAAATCAGAACAAGATACAGCATCAACACAAATACTTGGGCAAACGCCTTACCCAAACTTTCAAATGCCAGCCCCAATCGAGAGCGTGAACATGTTTTATCTGCACCCCTAGAGGACCTGCACTTTGCATCTTCAGTTCTCCACATGCCACATCTACTAATACCTACTCCTGGCCCTCTGTGACATTGCTACTAGACATACAGTATATTAAGCCTTAGGTGCTTCGTTTTCCTGAAGGCAAATGGCACCTTCTTGACCACACAGACTGTTTTTTTGCCCGAGTCAAGGGCACAGTGATCTATCCTGGGAATCTTCAGTAGATTACAGATTAAACTACCATCAGTCCAGGACCTTTTCACCTAAGCTAGGGATGTATAGAGAGAGACAGAGACCAAAGGGAACAAGAAGAATACACAAATATACTGCTCCGCCGTGGACATCAGTTTCTGTGCTCTCGCCAATCCAACCAACACATGGAGGAGGTTGGGATTTGATAATGCCACTGCCGATCCTGCATCGCCCAGACGCCCACGACAAAATGCACATACAACAACAGGATGTAGTATGTACTGTGCAGGTATACATGATATGGACACTATTGATGATAGATCAAGCAAGCAGTTGACATGCTGGTTCCTTGTACGCCTTAATCCGACATGTCACTTTGGTGGATCAAATCAAATGTGTTGAATTGGGGCACCGATTTTTTTTGGGTATCTTAGTAGAGAGAACAGAATTGGAATCGCACCCGTGATGCATGGGTGGGTCACCTACTCTCTTCTCGTCTTGTGCATGCCTGATGCCTTCGTATTATTTTTTGCCGATGTTGAGAATATTTGCTGTATAAACTAGTGTACGCATGATATGGCTTCGCTTTTGTTCTAAACAAAATGCAAAATATAATGCCACGCAGGTGAAGCTGGCATGTGACACTTCCCAAAATAATTCGACAAGAAGATTTTGGCATTCTTCAGCCCGTTTTGGATCCAGAAGTGTAAAGCTTTTTTGTTTGCTTTATCCAGTTGGAGTGTGATCTCTTGGCTTTGTTGTAAGTTTGGCCTCTTATGGTAGTCCTATTTTGATGATGTGTCTGCGATGTTTACTGGGAAGCCGGTCGTAAACCAGCACCTTTGCTTATTCGGTGGGAGGTGTGAATGTGCATCCCACCTACTACTATAGGATTCTGAATCCTCTTTAACTTAAATTTATATGCCTATTCCTTTTCTTAATTAAAAGATACTAGTTTCTCCTAGGCCATTCTTTCTTTTTTAAAAAAAACTGTAACACTCCGACCATCCGCTGGGCCTGGAATGCTACCACCATTGCATATTTTTACCATTTTCAATAACTGCTAGTAATTTTAAACCAACAATATTTTATTCATATTAAAACGACTCAAAATATATTATATCATTTTTAACTCTAACTACAATATCATGCCAATAGAATCTAAATATACTAACAAAAAGTGGTACATGAAGTGCTACTGGTACGTGAAATTATTCATGTGTTACTCTCGCCTGTGCAAGACGTCCTCAATAGTCACATAAAACAACAAGCAAAGCAAGAATGAGTTCAGAGACTCAGCAGGTACATAATAGACCAATAAACACTACCATAAGTATAGACAACAAGCTCACCATGTCGTTCTCCCCTATGTCAACAAACAAATCACAACACAATCGTTCTCCACAATTCTCGATATCTCACCTCAAATCACACTTAATGCAATTCTATGATCAATCTCTTTCTCCTCTTGTAGCTTATACCGATAAAGCGAAGGGCACACCCATCGATATCACCCTTTGCCTTCATCCCGTGGAGCTGCCTACCAAAGTAGGACTTTCTCACTAGCATGCCGGAATAATCAATAGCTTTACTCATAGCTATTGACTTTCTCATCGTTCTGACTTGTAATGCATATGTCATGTCGTGAATGCTATGCTCCAATATTTTATCATGTATCACCAATCATGCAGTAGCAAATACTGTAAACATCACATATTTCACAATAATTACCATCTACCGCTCTACCATGTACTACCTGGTTAGCCTGGGGACAATGCATGGATGGTTTGGTGAAAATGAGGGCAATATTTTAATTCCAAATTTACAAGGAGATAAATACAATAAGCTAGTGATGCAAAACTCGCAACTAATAACATGCTACTCATCATATTTTAGAATATACACAAGTAAATTATAGTATCAAAGTCGAACGAACGAGCGAATGACTTACAATTGGGCTTGATGAAGAGCAGGAGGCAGTGCAGGATTGATGTAGTGCAGAATGTAGACGATGCAGTGCAGGAGCGATCGCGCAAATGCGCTGCCCAGAAATCTTATTGCTGTCCCATACAGGTACTCTCTGCGGCAATGGTTCGGAAATATCCACTCTCCCTCCTTCCAGGTGCACGTCGGGAAGAAAGGTTGGTAAAGTTCAAACGACGCAGTACAAAAGCACAAGATCGCAGAGAAGAAGAAATGGAGACGGTGAGATTCTCATCTATACACTTTGGACGTCTCCAGGTGTATATATATATATATATAGACAGATTGTAAACTGATAAATTTAAACAGCCATTTACCCACTGGTAACTAACATATTTAACCAGCCATTTACCCATTGATAACTGTTTTGTCATCAAATGAGCCGGCTCAACTCGTTGTAGGCTCGTAGCATAAACGAGCCGAGCCAAGTCAGGATTTTAGCTCGTCCGCCTAACGAGCCGAGCCCGAGCCGGCTCTCGCGAGCCGCTCGCTGGCTCATTAGGCTCGGTCACCCTGTGCATATGCATGTGAGATATACAAAGCTAAGAGTGGTAAGTGCTTGGTAAAACTTGTTCTTGAAATTTTACTTGCTATGCTACTTCTCATAGTATTGCAAGATAATGACCATCTTGTTCTTATCTGTAACAAATGCAAAACTAAGTAGTAATGATCAACCAACCAAATTTGTTGTGTTGCTAGATTATTGGACCGGTAGTAACTGCTAGGACATAGTAAACAGCAATGGGATTCACTAGCTTTTAGTAGCCTTTTCTGTTATGTATGAAATGAAACCATCATTGATTAATCAACTCATTAGTCATTGCCTTTTGCTTGTTAGTTAATGTGTAATTTGGTTTTTTCTATTGTTTAATTGAGAGAATTAGTATTTCTTCCGAGCCTAATGAGACAAGCTCGAGCATGCTACCGAGTCAAGCCGAGCTACCTTTCCAGCTTGTTAGCTTAACGAGCCGAGCTTAGCCGAACCTCCTTGCTAATGAGCTTTACTAAATCGAGCCGGCTCGATATCCACCCTTGAGTCATGATTCATGAATGTATTTGCTATTGGCTGTCCATCATCCAGCTATCTCGAACAGTAGCAGTACATGTACGTCTTTATAGCTACAGCCAATCGACAACTCACGGTCGCGAGCAGACTAATGAGCGATGACTTCCCTAAGAAGAGTTGCGCAATGGGTGATCGATGAGCATGGAAAGGGACACATCACACATGCAATAATTAATCCATGTGTTGTGATCATGCATGTTCGTCCTCATCATGGGCGCGTGCCATTCTCGTATCTGCCATCATTGCTGTCATGAAAAGCGGTTGAGTTCACTCATGCCGTAGTCGAATTCGACTGCGTGAATAGGCCGAGCAGAAGTTGATTTCACCGGGTAAAAAGGGTCTTCTCCTAGCAAGAAATGAGCCCAAATTGAGACGCGCGCAGCTCCAACTTGTCTACTGCGCCCAGAGCGTTGTGTAGCCATAGGCCAGCTCAATCCGCGTCAAAACTCTCGCTAGCTGCGGCACGGGCGGAGGGCAGTGAATCGTCCACCGCGAAGGGCCGCACGCGCGTCAATCGACGTCAAGCCCGCGCCCGGCGCCCGTTCCTCGGACTAGTGCCTCGCGTAATCACGTGCCGAAGCAACCGAACGGCATGTACCCAGTACCCTGCGGTGCGTGTGCCACGACTCCGCGCGCCGGCCGGGGCTTCCGGCTAAGCGGGCAGTGCGCCGCGCGCGGCTGCACTACTATATAAAGTCTAATACTAGATGTCAAATCACAGACGGTTTGATAAAATCGTCTGTGACCGACACTAACACAGACAATTTTAATGTGAACATCATCTGTGTTGATGGCGTCGGAGAAAACGAGTATCACAGACGGTTCTTACCGATGAACTGTCTGTGATATTCCAGTATTAAAAACCGTCTGTCATATGTTTCCCGCCTTGCAATTCCCCAAAATTTCATAAATTCCTGCATGAGTTCGAGTAGAATTCAGTTTTGAGACACTTTCAGTAAAATGGGCATAACTTTTGCATACGGTGTCCGTTTTCAACGTTCTTGTACTCGTTGGAAAGCTAGCGACGAGCCCGAAAAATTGGCCATCTTTGGACCTAAACCTGCGTTGCAAGTTTTTAGTTTCTGTTTTTACCTTTTTTCTTGGTCTTCCTTTTGGAATTTGGATTTTGTTTCAACTGAAAAGTTGTAGATCTCATCGAAACCTTTCAAATGAGTATATATAAGCCATATAAAACTTTATTATTTATCTTTTCAGACTAGTTGTTTGTATTGCATCGGTATATAAAATTTTGTGCTCTAATTCACAGACGGTTTGTATATAGAACCGTCTGTGATATTCATTCATTCATCACAGACGGTTCTAACTACCAACCGTCTATGATAATCTGACCGCTGAGCCCGTCAATCCTCCTCAACCCAATCCTAACCAATAGAAATCCACCAATCATTACCTCACGGATCGTAGCTCCGCCTCTCCCCTATAAATAATCATCAGAACCCAGCCTCCTTTCTGTTCTCCTCCTATTTGTTGTTCTCCTCCTCCTTACTGTTCTCCTCCTCTTTGTTGTTCTTCTCCTCCTTGTTGTTCTCCTCCTCCTCCTTGACTCATACCATAATAGCCCCACGAAGCAGACGATGCACAAGGTAGCGCTCAATCAACGCCGACAATGGTGGGTGTCAAAGACATCCAGCTCATGCGCTGCATCAGGGGCGAGAAGGCCTAGGCATAGAGGATCTTTGCTTTTCTTTGTTCTTGTTGTGTTAGCTAGATGAACAACCTGTTTGTTGTTTTGGGATATTGTAATGGTAGGCTCTAATCTTAGTAAAATAAAATGTGTACTGTGTTTCATACTATATTTGCTTTTTAGATTTCAATTAATTAATTTGTGAAATGAATGTTTTATATTTGTGAAATAAATTAAGATGTGAATTGGATGTACATATGTACATGTTGATCTGCTTGTTTCAGAGGGCTTGGCTAGCATTTACTGATGCTAGATATCACAAACGGTTTTTAATTAAAAATCGTCTGTGATTATCACCTATCACAGACAGTTTTTACTTACAAACCGTCTGTGATTATCAGCTATCACATACGGTTTTTTGTTATAACCCGTCTGTGATATTTACACCACAGAACAGTTCGAAAATTATATGTGATAACCTTCGATTATCACTGATCATAAATTCAGATGGCCCAAAAACTATCTGTGATGACGTTTTTGAACCGTCTGTAATACGATTTTCTGTAGGCTCGCACATGCCTTTGTCCGTTTTACGGTATTGGCGCGCGCGGCGCGTGACACTACCGCGGAGAGGAAATGACCGTTCAGGCATCTCGGCCCCCGCGACGCGCGAGGCAGGGCAGGAGCTCATAGCGTCGGCAGCGAGCCGTGTGCGGCCGAGCAGGTAGCGGCCGCCGTGGACGGCAGTCCATGCATTCACGATCCTGACTCCTGAGCAACATATCCGGCCCCCGGCCCGTCTGGGACGATGCAGCGATACTGATGGTGATGGATGGATGCATGGCAGCTTTTATCAATCGAATTGCTAGATTAGCGATGCAGTAAGCGCAGGAAAGGTTACAAAAAAAACGTCCGTGCAGTACTCGAGAACTGGTAATAACCGAAGCTGCTCCATGTGCACCACAGCTTACATATCTCTACAATTCTGCAGCACAAGGAGAGGCAAATTAACAATACGCTAAGTCATGCATGCACCCGTGCATTGCATCCAGAAGATCAATACTACGATCTATGCGTACGTGCATTAGTGGGGTTTTGGACGTACGCCGAAAGTTATTTGGAAGCAAAAAACCTGCAAAGGCCGGCCGTCGCTAGCATGAAGTGCTAGTGCTGCCGCTATTACTTGATGTGAAGCTGACACCGCTGATGGACCCTCCATCTCCCAGAGCCGCCTTGTCCTTGGATGCTTTCGGAGTATCGGTTTCCCGGTGGTCGGCGAAGGACAGGAACGCCCGGAGTCTGCTGCGGTTGGAGCTGGAGCTGCCGCCAGTGGACAGCGCGGCCTGCTCCGAGGAAGTGACGTGGTCGTGGTACTGGCGGACGAGGATGCAGGCGTGTATGGCGAGGGCGAGGAGGCACGCCAAGCCGCAGATGATGAACAGGCCGGAGAAGCTGTACGTATGCAGCCGATCAGGGTCCAGCTCGTTGGCCTGGGACATGGACGTGGCGTCGCTCGCCAGCCACTTGTCGTGGATTCGTTGCAGGTCGCCGTTCTCCGACAGCGTCAGGATGGCCGTCGACAGGTCCACGGCGAGCGGCGAGTCCCTCGGGAACGCCTGACAGAAAGGTTGAATTCAGTTGTGAAAAAGAATTGCATCAGAAAACACATGGAACTTAATTGAGTTACGATTCTTTTGGCCAATGGCCAGGTGGAAAGAAACTCACGAAGCCCCAGCCGCTTTTGGTGAACTCCGAGCCCACAACTGCAAACTTGCCATGCTGAAACAAGAAGAGATCAATGTACGGGAGCTCATCGACGATGGCCGCGACGCCTCCTTTACGAGGGCCGAGCTCAAGTGCTTTCTTATACTCGTCCGGAGAGCCGAGCGCTTTAAGCCTCGATTTGGCAACGCCGAGCTCGTACATGAGGTAATTTTCCGCGAAGGAGCCGACTTGAAACCCGATGGGCTCTTCACTGGTGACCAAGCTGTCGATCCCCGTGACTGGAGATGAGAGCTGCTGCACAGTGAGTATGGAAGTTAGGCTGGCAGTGTAGCTGGACTGGATAATCAGAACCACGAAGAGCCATATGATGATCACGAAGCGGCCGAGAGTGCTTCTGGTGTCCTCTCCTGTAAAAATAAAAGATGCACAATAATTTCTCTGAGTTTGGCTGGGAAGTTTCCATCTTGATTAGTATACATGTAGAGAGGTTAAGAGCTGCATTTCACTCACGGTGTGCGAAGAACAGAGTTGAGAAGCTGAACCTGCAAATGCAAAGTGAATATAACATGTAACATCAGGCAAACAAAACCTATGCAGGGTTCAAGAAACTAGATTATGCTTATGTTTGGCATAAAGTCCATGAGACTACTCAACTATACTTCCTTCGGTCACTAAAACATGTCACATTGGACATTGACACAAGTCCCTAAAATGCAATTTTGACTACTAATTTTTATTTAATATATTTGTAAAACCCAATAAAAATAAGAGGCAAAAAAAGAAATATAAAAAAGAAAAAGGGAAAATAATACATTTTGCAGGCTTTGTACACGATGATCAGCAAAAGATGGCTCAAATTGATATACATGTGAGACCTTACCAGAATACAGTAATAACCTGTCTTGTTGGAGGTCCGCGGAAGTCATCATTGATTCTGTGCTCAAGCATCCAAACCACCGTTCCTATGATAAGAAAGAACAGTCCTGTGACGCACCACATCCTGATTGTGAATGGTTGCAAAAAGGCCCATCCACTTGAGCCCCGGCTCTTAACAGTGGTAAGTACCACAAGCCCGGACTCGACATATGGCTGAGTGAAATCAACAACCTTTGTCCGATTTGTGACAATACTTACATCACCTATCACACCATCAAAGTCCTAGCCATAAAAAGGTTGTTAGTACAAATTATACGGTACACATCAACCATAACATGGTGTAAAATTTTACAAATAGAACTTACATCTGTTAGAATTTTCTCGATGAGCTCCGTATAGCTTGGATTCTCACGACCATTGCCGAAAGGTATAAGCTTATATGGAACTGGATATTGCAGCAAGTTTATTGCAGCAACAAACACATCAATACAGAACCCACGCACCATTCCAGTTTTAGCGTCAGCTAATACAAATTCACGGTAACTTACCCTATTGGGAACTCCAATTCTTAGCTCATTTCCATTGTTAGGAAACACCCATCCCCGGGGCCTTGTTACAGTCTCACCTGGCCAGATTGCAGTGTGGAGTTTCCGACTTTCCCTAGTGCGATTTTCTGATTTCATGTATAGAGTCTCAGGAGACACAATGGACAGCCCGGAATAGTTGGACCAGTAACCGATTGTCCGCAAACCAGACCCTACTATGTTGACAATGTCGTATGCAGGCCGGATAAGATTACCATCTGAATCAAAATTTACAGGGCCAGTTGCACCCGTGAAATTTACTTGGCGGATTATGTCTAGTAACTGCCTTCCCCCATCGAAGACAGTCATTGCTTCCAAATGCAAACCTCTTCCCGTAGCTTCATGTAATTTAGGGTCAAGAGAGAAAGAAATGTTTCCGCCACTATTGAAAAATGCATCCAGCGCATGAGCAATCATCCAGACAGTATCATAAGCATACAAACCATAGGAATTAAGCGAAAACCTGCTGTCAAGTGCACTCCATTTCGAAGCCAGCATACTCTTCCTTCTGGTGTTTTCTGTGTGCTGACGCAATGTAAGAACACCCTGCATTGAGCTCAGTAATCCAATGTCGAGATGTGGTAATGAATCGAGGAATGACCCGAGCCAATCTGTTGCAATCCACACATATCCACTGGATGTCATTCCGAGATTGAGCGCTAATGAGAAAACGGCAAGTCCAGAGTCAGGATTTGCGTGCAGAATGAGGATCCGAGACTCCATCATTGCGACCTTGACCAGTACATCAACTATTTCACTCTTGCTGGCACCCGGCCTAATTGCAGCTTTATACAAGATCTTAGATCGCCTCTTGGCAAGCTCATCACCTAAAGAAGATATGCCGTTTCTTCCATAATCATCATCGATAAATATGGCCGTCACTTGCTTCCACCCATAATACTGGATTAAGTCAGCAACAGAAGCCATTTGAAATTGATCACTATGGGAGGTCCGCACAAAGAAAGGATATTGAAGTGACGAGAGAGTTGGATCAGTTGCAGCAAAGGACAATAGAGGTACTTGGAGTTCATTTGCAACATGAGAAATGACATGCGCGATGACAGAAGACTGTGGGCCGATGATTGCAACTGTATCTGTCTCCATGAATCGCAAGGCTAATCCATGCAAAGAAGAGGAAGTTAGTTATGTGTTATACCATGTGGATGATATTGTTGTCATAACATAAATCTACCTGGTTCAGTGGCAGAAAAAACACGAAAGAAGTACCTTGCACGATGCCAACAAAGCCATTGCAATTGGAATCTTGCATCTGAACAACCAGCTTTGTGCCTGGAAGGATACTTGAATCATTGTTGATGTCATTGACAGCAGCAGAAATGGCAACCTTTGCAACTCTCCCAATTGTGGAATTGAATGTGAAAAGAGCTCCGATACTCACTGCATCGGGTCTCACAGAGATATTCTTGCTGAATGCAGAGGAACACAGACAACAGAAAATGCCCAAAAGATGGAGCGTGAACTTCATGGTGAGTATAGAGGAGTACTGAGGTGCTCTTTAGGACTTAGGATTCCGTCCTTCAGCTCAATAATGGATAGCTCAATAATGGATAGACTGGAAGAACCAAAAGAAAATTTCCTGATGATGCATGTTAGGCAGATGACTAGCTACCAACTCAAATACGATTAGAAAGTGAGAGTCTATGGTAAGAGAGGAGGATATATCATACATCAATAAGAATTGGGGATCAACAGAACAAAAGTGGACACCCCTTGAGAAGAGACACTGGGAAGACATCATCAAAATAAGAATCAACAAATGCTATCTTCTGTAATAAAGAAATTAAGCAACCCCTCACCTTAATACATGCTCATGCAAAGAATAAATGGTAAAACAAGAAAATTAAGAGGGGGAATCAAAAGAAGAGCTGCTGAGATGAGCTTGACCACTAATTTTCTTTATGAGCTTGAGGAGGCAGAAGATCAGCTACGAAGTTGACATGGAATTAAATTTTCTTTTGAAGAAAACAACAGGGTGAATCCGAAAGCGTGGTGCATGCAGGATAAACAAATAATCGCCCCCTGAACCTTTTCCCTTTCCCCTTTTCTTTATGTGAATTCAGGCACAGTTGCTCTTACCGTTGGGTCCGAAGCAGCTTTAGTCAGTAGTTGCTTCTACTCGGATGACACGCAATAGATGTGAAGTGCCAGTAGCCCGTGTGAACAAGAACAATTGTGATGGCCCCGTGAAGCCTCACCAAATCTGGCACTACCACAGGTTGCTGTTTCTGAAGTCCCTACTTTCAATTCACCTAGCTATGCCCTGACAGCGTCTTGGAGCCCAGATACACTAATGAACGTCTAGTTTGTTAAGAAAGCTTGCTACTTGGTTTGCCTAGGTATCATATCCTCAGCATGTTCTGACCTGATTATCTTGAACAATAAGATGCGAACATTTTTTTTTCAGAAAATATTCAGGTCCTCATGTCAAATTTGTGGTTGGAAACAGTAGTGAATACAGATGCATCTACAATTCTACATTCAACATCACTTTTACATGTGATACCATACGTCTGTGGCGGAGCATCACCTGAGTACCTCTCAAAAATCTCGCAAGGTCGATTTACTCAACAAGGACCCCACCCCATTCCGACTAGTGCAATAAAGCACGCAAGACAAAGTTTCTTTTACCCAAAAAGATGATCAAGTGCTTAAGCAAACACGATTAAGAAGTGAGTTTCTAACTATAAGAGGTTTCCAGTGGGCAAATGCTAGTAACTCAGGATGTCAAGCAATGCGCGTTTGGTTGACTAGACAGTTTAGCAATCCCAATCCACATATCATACCAGGAAAGGCCATCAGCGTCAGTACAGACTACAGAGACCTGGCGATAAACAACACAAGCTGCTGCAGTCACTGAAGGCGATGTTGGGCCCACGCATCACATCTAATGAAGAAGAAATTTACAGCATCTTCGTTAAATTGCTTCTTCCTTTCAGTCATTTGGGTCCAGATCCCCGCACATGCGTAGCTCATCCTACCAAAAAGACGTTCTTTTTCATGTGCGTGTTTCTGATATAATTTTTTTAGCTCTGGGTCATACTGCGCGATTAACCCACCCAATAAAGACAAGCCGGTACGAAGATTTCAGATTTGTCTTTCCGTTGAACGCTAATCATCTCGATGTACAGATCCCGTGATAATTCAGCCGCAGAGGAGTTAAAAACCTGTCGTAGAAAGTTCATAAAATAAACAGAGCATAGAATTTCTGTAGCTTCAAAACAGAAACTGTTATAGCGATTTAACAATGATACTTCAAACCTTCTAATCCAGTCACATTGCAGACCGTTTCCCTCAGAAGTCAAAACAACGTGAGTACGTGGCAGATTGTAATCCAACCCGTCTATTTAGGAGAATTATTGGCAAGAAAGGCCCACAAAGAAGGATTAAATATTGCTTGTCCACCAATTGCACGCTTGCTTAAGACGACATTTACTCTACATAATTGGCGATCTTCAAGGTAACATCTTAGACTGACAATAATCAGAAGAAAAAAAAATTCCTCGCATAACTAATACTACATACTTTCGGCTCAAAATTATGTTACAACACTGGAAGAATGCTAAAATAGCTTTGTAACATAATCTTTTCCAACATGTTTAAAAACGAAATGGAAATAAAATGGTAGGACCAGACGACAGCCAAATGGTCCCCCTCTTTAACACTTGGGGCAAAATGTTACACCCTGTCTGGGACCTGACTCAGGTCGCCACCCGCAATCTTTTGGCAGGTGAGCTGTCACTAGCCTCTACCGTTTGAATCTCATTTCCTTCTACACTAGTTTCTGCCTTGCTATTCGATTCTCCAAAGGTCCATCCAGGAAAAATCCGGCTCATGAACTAAAGAAGTTGGTGTAGTTCTTAGAAAGCAAGAGGGGAGCTTGTGTTTATCCGCCGCCACACCTACAATTCAAAAATCAAGATTGGTAAACTTTATGAAATTCCTAGTGACCATTAATAATAGACACTCAAAACGGCAGCGGATAAAACGTGCGTGACAAGGACTCAGCTTTGGTTTGAACAATAACTCCAAAAACAGCTAAACAAGACAGACGAAGCAAGATGGCTTTGCTGGACGCAACTCAGAGCTAAACATGGTCCACAAGCATGTGTAAACCAGAGGGCGAAATCTAGTGAAAGGTGCGTTGAAGACCTACCTCATCTCTGATATTTATATTGGGCACAGAGTACATATGCATGCATAAAGCCGAGGGTGAATGTAGTGAAAGGTATGGATGTACGGTATGGACATACCTCATCTCTGAAGACGGTTGCATAGGAGCCGGAACTAAAGTATGTTATTTTCATTTCAGTAGTTTTGGCCCGAACAGTGAGGTCATTTTCAAGTGAAGCAAAAAATCTGGCAGCAATATCACATAAAATGAGCTAACAATTCACACGAGAAAAGGAAATGTCATAGAAATCAGGGCACTAAGTTGTATTCCTGCTACTGGAAACTTCAGGAGAGTAATGATGGCACAGTGTGTCTATTTCCCACAAAGAACTTCCTGTGGTGCATAATCAAACATTAATACATGATATGCAGGAAGCAGTCCACAAGAATATTCCATACAAAAAGAGTAGCGTTTGTCAGCAGGTGGAGCGCGAGAGAGGCAACGAGGAGGTCATTAATATAGCGAGTTCGTACAATCCAACATGCTGTTGCGCGAACCCTAGATGTATATGTACTTGCCACTACAACAACGGTCAGCCACGTCCGAAACGGCCCCCTCAGCAATACTCTATGTGGGTGCTACGAGGCTCGTTTGACATATAAGCAACGATGTGTATGGTTGTACCGGTGTACTTAGCACTGTTGTTTGAAATAATTTTCAATGTTGTTAAGCATGTAATTGAATGGTTCGTGCGTTGCTGCGGTTGCCATCAGTGCAATTCACTGTACATTTGTTGTGCGGGTCAAGAACGTTAAAGAGAAGTACAAGTAAGCTCAACACAGTAGAAGTAAAAGTTCACTATGTAAATAACAAACGTAAACAGTACATGAATAAATATTGTACAATGATCACTAACGTCCCCCAACAGCATCGCCAGCACCCCCTCCGTCGCCCCCCTGGCACCTTCCATCTCCGTGTTCGCGTTCTCCCGTACGGCCCCACTTGGTTGTCCTCCGTTGCAACGGGTGACGACGCCCAGACAACATGAAACGATCAGGAGACTGTCGTGCCCGCCGCAGAGCTGGTGGAGTGGGTTGCACCGCTGCCTGTGTGCCCTTCGGTGCATCGGTGAGGGCACTCCCAAAGAGAACCTCTGGTGGTGGCCCATGAAGTGCGGCATTCACATGCCTCTCCCTGGCACCTTCCACGATGGCGACAAGAGGCTGAGAACGGAGGCCCCTGAGAACCCAATTGTACACCTCGGCAAGATTAGTCGTCATTATACCATACCTTGCATCGTCCGTGTCGTGCAACATCAATCACTTCTCCAATGGTTCTCCTCCTTCTTGGACCAGCTGGGTTAGGCTCATCGAGTGCTGGCAAGTATTACGGTTGTGCCGCCCCAGGCAAGACCAGCCCCTTGCTCCTCTCGTCGACGTGCTTCCTGCTATGCTTATCCAACAACGCCCATAAAGCATTAAATTTTCTCCGCTGGTTCTGCATAGCCAGTCTCTTGAATAGCTTCATCAACGGTTGTTTTGGAAACTGCTTGAAAAAGTTCGCTCCTAGGTGACGAATGCACCACCTGTTTCTCATGTCCGACCAAGAAAAGGGCTCCTCAGGGTCTTCCTGAAGTTTTTTTATAACCTTTACAATCACGGCGTGGCGATTATGGATTACGCACACACCAGGACGAGTGCCAACAACTCCAACCCTAACATGTCTGAGAAACCACAACCAACTTTCGTAATTCTCACTTTCCACAAATGCGATGGCTAGCGGTAATATTTGGTTGTTGCCATCAACACATATGGCCGTCAGGATCTGCTTCTTGTATTTGCCTATCTGAAAGGTCCCGTCAACTGAGATCACGGGTAGCATGTGCCTGAATGTCTCGATGCAAGCACCAAATGCTAACAAGACTCTCTGTAACATCACATATTCTGGTGGACTTATGGACGACTTGTCTTGTACAACGATATATGCGACAGGGTTCCTAATCTGTAACACCTTAAGCATACAAGGAAGATTGTCATACACCGTCTCGAAAGACCTGAAACGTTCTTCCAACGCCTTCTGTTTGGCACGCCACGCTTTCGCGTAGCTAACCTTGTACTTGAATTTCTTTTCGATAGCTACCACGATATGCATAGCCTCCATGTCTTTCTTCTCTACTATCTCTCTGTATATCAAATTGGCTATAAAGGTGGACGTTAAGTTACGATGCCTCACCAAAACATTGTTGAGAATACAAGGGTGCGGCTCCACCTTCGACACAATCCAGTGAGTCTTATACTTGGGTCTACGTGCGTGCACCCTCCAAGGACAACCAGCCTGCTTGCACTTCACGGTGTACTGCTCCTGGCTTGATTTCACGACCCGAAAAGTCCGCTGCATTGAAATGGCCCACATATTGATGGCATCCTGCAGCGCTGCCTTGTCAGTAAATATAGAATGCAACTGAACCTCTGTCTCATGATACTCCTACGCTGATTCATGCTCATCGTGTGCGGAAACACCCTTAGCATTCAATCGGTTTCATTCCTGTAGGATAGGAGCTTCATCCTCATCCGAACTATCCTTGTCATCGTCCTGTACAGCTTCCTCTTCAGCCCATACCCTCTGGTCATCACAGTCCATCTATTGCATGATGTACTCAATATGCTCCCCTTCATCAGCTTGTCATGTTCCCTCTCTATGGCTTGATCACTGTAACTCTCCTCCATGTACCGCATCAGCTTTATTACAAGCAACTTGATCATATTTGCCAACATGCGACCCGCCCAAGCTGCTAACACCTCCCAGAGCAAGGCTGCACGCATGACCTTGCACAACTTCTAATGAACACGGTTGCACAAGCAAGACACACTCGTATTCACAACGCTGACACCCTTGCACAAAGCCCTTCCATGCAGCAGTGTGCAGTAATGTTCTCAACTCCCATCTGATGTCCGTGGGAGACCGACTCCAAAGCCCTTACACGACGACACTGCACACCTTGGGGTTCAACGAAAAAATCCGGGTCAGCCAATGAATCACATCTGAGATTCGAGCATTCTCGCCATCCGGATGTACTAAAGTGGTTTACGGAAACCACTCAAATCCACACTATTCGGACATTTACAAACGGTTCCAGCACCGTAATACACTCTCAATGTAGTAGCTATTGGCATTGCTGATGTCGGCCTGCATATATGTTTTAATTTAACGACATGTAAAATCGCATCGCACAATACCAAATGACCGACATATTGCAATTCACATTTCGTCGATCATTTGCATGTCGTAACCCACTACAATAACCTCGTACTACTAACTTCCTATCGGTTTTTCCAACATTTTTCAACGTTTCTGCATACGAATTAATTAAATTCTAACATAAATACTTACTTAATTTTTAAATACGTACAAATTTTAGTGGACGATTAATTTGTACGTTACGATCGAATTTTCTACAACTACAATTTTGTACGCATGCGAACTTCATAACAGAGCTAATTTTCTAAAATTATGTTCCCTAATTTATACACAACTACACACCTCTACAACGGCTGATTTTCTAAAACTATATTTTAAATAAATTTTGTATACCAAATATTTAACTATTTCTATCTACATCTACACCTACTGTTGCTTCTTCCTCTCCTCTCCGTTTCTACGCCTACTAAATTTCCTACAACTATATTAACTAAATTTTCTATACTAAAAATTATACTACATTTTGTATACTAAAATTTTCTATACTAAATTTTCTACATCTACAATTTTTACTAACATTAACATTAAATACAAAATAATCTGTAAATACAAAATAGCAAATAAAAAATATCTAGATCTGGTTCTTCCTCTTCTCTCCTTCCACTCCTCCTACCTCCCTCTCCTCTCCTCCCCCTCCCCCCTCTCCTCTTCTTCCCCTCCTTCCTCTCCTCTTCTCTTCTCCCCCTTCTTCCTCTCCTCTTCTCCTCTCTTTTCTTCTCCTCTTGGGCGAAACGATGCATGTGTGCGGGGCAGTGCCCGAGCGCCATTTTTATCTCCCCTATCGCCTGCCTGTTGGGCGACTGGAGCTCCAGTCGCCCAACCGTTTGACGACTGCAGCTCTAATCGTCCGCCCATTGGACGACTGCAATAATCGCCCAACGGTTACTATATTGGCTGCGTATCGCTCCTTCGTTAGCCGATTGGCTCCAGTCACCCTCCCGTTGGGCGACTAGAGTCTATTTGTATAAAAAATGTTGCCGCATGTATATTTCTATAATTTCGAATAAAATATTGAATATTCTAAAAAAATCTCGAATATGCATGGTAGGACCGGCCGACATGCTGCTATGAGCCGGGCGGGGGTGGGGCCGTTGGTGGGCGATGATGTGCTACGCATCGCCCGCGAGCGCATAGCCACCCTTCTGATGATGCCATGAGAAATACTACCGAGTGCAGTGGATGTGTGTGAAAGTTAACTACATTTAATATAAAGTAAAAAGAATCGCAAAAGTAACCGCATTTGATCATTTTAGACAAAAAGGCACACTTCATTTGATCATAAAATTTAGAAATGCGAAAGTAAGTTAACTGCATTTGATCATAAAATTAAGAAACGCGAAAGTAAGGTACTATTTGTCTGTCCATACATCTCCCATCTAACAAAACCGGTGTTTCAAGCCTGAACGCGCGAAAACAAAATGTCAAATTCCTTTCCAGCTTCGTCACGAAATCAGCTGGGCTAGAGTTCCTGTTTCTTGTCTCCTGCTCCCATGTCCAGATCCAGTGTAGTAAGCTTGCCCAGTTATCCGCAGTGCAGTTGCATCTATGCAGCCGAACGGCAATTTTTGCTTAGCATGCTAAACTTGAACTTTCAAGTAATACATCTGAGAACCAGAAGGGGAACGCTGCAAGTATAAACGCGAGCCAACAGAAAACCACATTCTCTTTGGAGCTTTGACACAGCCTGCCATGCTCAGATGGGATGCATAACAGCAAGGAAAAGCAAAGCATTGGGCCATTGCCAGAGCTGTTTATTATCCTTCGGTTTTTCTCAATAAGCAAAGTGCTCCATAAAGTTGCCCCAGTACCAACGAAATTGAATTAGCCTGTCTTACGGGATCAAATTGGCACCTGTTTACCACAGGCTTTAAGGTAGGGTCGTTTGGGCTTGTGAGACTTGATGCAAGTAAAACGCAATTACCAATTTACCATAAACTGAAGTGGTCAAAAGAGAAAAAAGCACTGCAAAGCTAGTGGCCGACCTTCAATAGTTCTTTGTTCAAAATAAACAGAACAGCTTTGATATACTTCATAGTTCTCATTTCCTTTTGCTGTCCATAAGCATTCTTTATTAGTTTAATAAAGAAAGGCTGCAAAACAAGCAAATATGATTAGACACGACACTTAAAGAAACAAAACAAATGCCGACAAGAAAGTTTTAGAGACAGAGACCAACTGAACTTCATTTAATCATATTTTCCGTCCGCACAATCTTTAAACTCATCATCAAAGTTGAATATCATACCTGCAATTTTGTGGCACCCTCCATGCCAATGTCCTCAATCTTTTTAAGCTTGGTGGCAAGGACAAATAACTCCTCCAATCTTCCATCATAATCCTTAGATCATGAAGCTTGCTCCGCAGGCCAATGCAACAGTTAGCATGCATAGTGCAAACCTTGTTTAGATCTCTGCTAGGTTCACAGAATCCGCCAAAATATGCAGTACTTAAAAACTTAATTGTCAGTCCAATGTCAGCAACATAAGGATCATGCTTAATAACATTGAATACATCCTGATCATGGTAGCCAGGATATCTCAATCGTGATGAATACCAGAAACTGTAAAACTCTATGCTTCGTTCATTTGATTTCACATAATTGAAGCCTCCATTAGCAATGTTTCTCAAGTCAGTTGAATTCCCGACATAGTGGTCACAAGCAATCTGAAAGTCGCCATCAGGATAGAAATGAGGAAATGGATTGCGAAACCACATTATGTCCGCGTCCTGAAATTTATCGAAAATGAAAGATAGATGAAGCCAGACCACCAAAGCACCTCCATTTCACTTACAGTAACTGGGGCACTCACATGCATGAATATATATCAAGGTGACTGGGTTAATGTATAACATAATTTACCGAGAATACGAAGCTGTAACCTTTTTCTAGAACCAGCCGCAAGAAATCTAGCCTTTTCCACATCATCTCCAGATACCCAGAAGTCAAGAACCTCTTCTCTTCAGAAAAATCCACACCCTCAGTTCCAAGAGCAAAGCAATAGGGATGAATCTTGACACATTGTTTGTATGCAGTCCAATCAAATGCTATAATGACAAGATGTTTCAAGAGTGAACTTGTTCTAACACCAGAGCGAAAACTATCCATGAAAAGGTTTAACACTGAGCCAGGAGAAGCCCATGCAGCATTAAGTGTAGTCAATATAACTGTATTATCTCCCATTGAAGCCTTCTGCAGGACTCGCTCAAGTTTGAGATCTTCACTGTCCTAGAAGGATCATCATATTAATTGAAGACCAATGAATAAAACAAGGAAGTTAACTGATCAAGTGGCCATTCAAAAACAAGAATCAGCATTTTAAAAATAAAATAAGATGGATCTTCTGAGAACAATAGGAGGAAACAAATGCACGAAATAGACAGCTAAATCAAACCTAAAAGGTAACATTGACTGCTAAGATAAATGATAAAAACTTAACGCCATTGCTACTTCTTAAGTTCTCCTACAGTCCTATCTGAATAGCCTTGTTCACCATTTCATTCACCAACATAATCAGCCTTTTCGTATGAGCAATCAACATTCTTCTGTAATCAGCTGGAAAGCCACGGCAAGCAAAACAAAGTGACAATGTGTAAGCTGCAATTCGATGGTGTTTCTAAACTTTCTGGCACGCCCATGTTTGGAACAACATTTCCAATCATTCAAGCAGAAAAACAGCACCGCTGTCCAGGAGCAAACATTAATCAACTTCTTTAGCAAAATTCAACAGTTAATTACAAGCCAATAACACCCTGAGAATAGACACTCATTGTGCTTCAGAAACATCTATTTCACTTAGTGAAAGTGACTTCAAAGTCCAAATTCAAAAGATAGACTGGAAGGTACCGACTATCACAGGTACTCTAAATGCTCCTTCAAGAAAACGAGTGTTCGTCTGTCCTTTCATGAAAACAAAATAACTGCACTCATCTGCATTTCCTGGTGTGTATATTTTATCATATTTAGAATCATGACCCAACTGGATTGTTTTGCTTCATGCCAAGGTAAATTCTCCAAGGCAACACATACATGATACAACACGCACTCAAAGGATTCGCAGAAAAGTTGTAATTATACACTAACAACTCTCAATTAGACTACATCACTACATAGAGGATCGCCAAATCCAAACACATGAATTGATCATACCTAAATCCCAAAACCAACACCTCACTGCAAATTTAGTAAGCCCGTAGTGAAATGGCAAGGCAAAAGTACTAAAATTCCACAAATATTCGTGCATGACTTAGGGTACCGGAACTGTAACACAAAACACTGGGAAACAAATGAACGACATTAATAGAAGAGGGAGGAGGCGGACTGACCAGATCGTCGCCTTCGGCGCCGTCGTCCTCGGATGCGGCGAGCGAGGGCAGCGTGTCCCACCTCCAGGAGTCCTGGAGCGACTCCGAGACGGCAGCACGGTACAGCACGGCGAACGGCAGTGCGACGAGGGTGGCGAGGAAGAACGCCGCAACGGCTCGCCGGGGAGCGTGCCTCAGGAGGCCGCACGTGTGCGCGGCGGAGGTCGTGCTCAGGGTGTGGCGCGGAGGCCTCGCCATGTCTGAAGAGAAGGTGGCGGTGGTTGCGGCAGCGGCAGAACGGGAAATTTGGACACTGTTGGACCCCTAAACAATTCAATTTCCATTTTGGCCCCTTGTGAAATAAATTCCAAATCTATACCCTCCTCACGCGCGTCTCTCGCTGCCGCCACGTCGCCGGTTGTGCGGTCGGGACCGCCACGACCGCTCTGCGCGCGGCGCTGAGCGCGCGACTCCCGCCAGTGCGCGGCGCTCGCTCGCGTGACCGCGTGTCCTCGCTCGAGCGCGTCCCTCGCCCGCGCGCGCGTCCCGCCGCCGAGCGCGCGTCCCGTCCCGCGATCGCACGAGCGCGCGTTGCTCCCGACCGCATGTCCCCGATCGCAATACTCGTGAATATTTGTATGGTTTCGCAATTTTGTAGTTATAAAGCGAGAAAAAATAGATAAAATTGCAATAATAATTTATGTTCATTGTTAGTTGCGGATGTAAAAAAATTTGGATAAATATTTTTAAAAACGATTAATCATAGAACGATCGTTTAGTAAAGTGGTAAGTGATATTTAGGGTTTCGTATGGTTTTTAGGTTTGCAATCACCATGTTATTTGTATGTTTTGTCAATTTTGTAAATGTAAACTCGGAAAGAATCGACCAAGTAGTAATAAAAGTTTATATTCATTATAACTTGTAGATGCCAATAAAATTTTGGTAAATTTTTTAGGAACAATTGACCGTAGAATGATCGATACAAATAGTGGTAAGTGACTTTTAAGGTTTCTTTGTGTTTTTAGGGTTTGCAATCTCCGTGATTGTTTTCAGTTTTGGCAATTTTGTAGTTATAAACTGGATAAAAATCAGATAAAGTTGTAATAAAAGATTATGTTCATTGTAAGTTGTAGATGCATAAAAATTTTGGTAAATTTTTGTAGGAAAGATTGACCGTAGAACAGTCGATACATAAAGTGGTAAGTGATATTGTGAAGGTGAGTAACATGGAATGCGATACATAAATTTTGGTACATTTAATATTGTTAAATGAGGTGCTACGTGAATCATGGAATGCGAAAATACTAGATATTAAATTTCATAATACATTGGGAGTAACATGTCGCGTAGATTTTTATTACATGCATAACATATAGCATGATATGCGACTAACCCACCCAAGCGCTCAGACGACTCTTGTGTGGACCGGGGCCACTTTCCCTTCCTTGCCCGCTCGGCGTTGAACTCCTCCGCGGCCTCTTTTGCCTTAGCCGCAATTTTCCTCTTTCTCTCGCGCTCCATCTCGCGAGCCTCCCGATCCTACGCGTGCACGCTTCAAGATGAGCTTGCGTCTCGCGGCAGTATACGCAGGTGTGCTCGTGCTTGCGGCGCTCCTCCTCCAAAGCAACTCCTTCTCCTTTGTGACATTCCACTCCTCGAAGTCGAGGGTCCATTGGTCCTCGGGGTGGATCTCAAGATCGATCCATTTGCGGTAGGCACATAGGGGCTCGGAGGCGTAAATAAAGAGAGATATTGTTAGTGCGTGTTGTGAAGGAGAAAAGGTAGGGAAAATGGTGCATGTGGTCGATTCTGCATTGCCGATAGGTTGCGGTGTCAAAGCGGCGGTTGGGGTAGTCCTTTGGAGTAGTTTGCGCAACCCCGATCGCATACCTAGGCGATGCGGTGCTTAGACTTGAAGAACTTGCACACGTCCCGCACCAACAAAGGGAGGTGTCTCCCCTCAGTGGTAGTTGTGGCGAACGCTCGGTGGGGACGTCGGGATGGGGTTGTTGCTACGCGGGTGCTCGGGGGACCTTTCATCGTAGCACGATGGGTTTGTTCTACCCGGGCTGTATCGCCCTTATTTTCTCATCGCGGCGGCATCGCGGGCTGCGGTGACCGTGCTATGTCACGGGTCTCCTCCCAATCCTTCACCATCTTGTCTCATTGCTTCTTCTTGCCTTTGTCCATCCCGGTTGGGTGAGGAAGCGCGATGGAGTATGGGGTTTGGATGTGCAATGTTATTTGGGAAATGGAATGCATACCAATTTATAGGGGCCGTTTGTCTCTACTAAATGCGTGTAAAGATGGTCCGCGTGGTCGTAGTGATGAGTAAAGATGGGAGTGCTGCGATATCATCAAAAAAGGCCCCGTTTTGTCATGTGATCGCCAAAGTGGCATCTTTTGTCATCCCACCGAGCAAAGTGACCTCTTGTTGTCATGTCACCGAGCACATTTGCCCTCTTTAATCTCGTCCCTGCCCAAACTCGCATCTTTTGTCATCCCACCGAGCAAAGCCGACCTCTTTTGTCATATCACCGAGCAAAGCTGCCTGCTTTATCATGTCACTGCGCAAAGCCGTCATCCGTTGTCATCTCACCGAGCAAAGCTGCCTCGTTTTGTCATGTCTCGAGGAAAGCTGTCCCGTTTATCATGTCATCTGCGCAAAGCCGGCATGTGTTGTCATCTCACCGAGCAAAGCTGCCCGTTTTGTCATGTCTCGAGCACATTTGCCATGTTTTGTCATCTCACCGAGCAAAGTGGCCTCTTTTTGTCATTTGACCGAGGACAATCGCTCTCTTTAGTAATGTCACCGCCAAAGTGGCATCTTTTGGCATCCCACGAGGACAATCGCTCTCTTTAGTAATCACGAATTGGCTATACTCATGCCTTTTGGCATTGTTTAGGTGTTTAGCTCTCGCCAATGGCCTCTTATCTCTAAATACAGAGCATCGGTGCACACTCAGTCACCCAAGCTAGAAATGATGTCCTCCTTATTCAAGCCACGGGAACCAAGATGATGGCCTCATTCGGTAAGAGGTGTTATTTGATCCAATATTAAAATTTATTTCATTATCAATATTATGTACATCTGTCGGTATGCATTTTATGCTTTCTTATGTAATGCCTTTTGAATGTGATGTGTATCATTGCACTTGGGACTTTCAGGAATGACTTATTGACTTTGACACTAGCTCGGGGGTGAAAATGGATAATTGATGAGATAGGCTCGTCCCTCAAGACTGCAGGAATTTGTGCATTCACTCTCTTACGTGTGCGTAGAAAATTGTACCACACGTCATTCGCCAAGTTAAAGTATTAGTCTAATATGTATATGTCGTAATGGCCTAGCCGAGTCATCAAGCGACTCGGTGGCGGTAGCTCAACAAGCAGACCGTTTTTGTCTAGTCACCGAGCAAAAGCGACTGTTTTGTCTAGTCACCGAGCAAAGTCGACCTCTTTTGTCATGTCACCGAGCAAAGTGGCCCTTTTGTGAGGTCACCTCAAAAGCGGCATGTTTTGTCTCCTCACCGAGCATGGTGTGGGGTCAAGATTTGTGTTGTCTGTGGTCTTTGTGCGTGAGGCTACCCCCACTGACCTATAAAACGGAGCCATCCTCACATACTCCCGGCCATGTTATCAGTCACCTCCGAGTAAGTTGTTCACAATCTGTGTAGTTTTATTTCGTGCTCACTCCCAAGACTAGGCAATGAGTCACCAAGACGTCTTCATGGGCACCACGGTGATGTGCCCAAATTGCAACTTGGTGGTTAGGCGTAGGACATCACAGACGGCCAAGAATCGGCGACACTACTACAAGTGCCCCAATCACTCGGTGAGTCATATTGTTTCGGTTCATTCAAATCGTGGTGGTATGTTTAAAAATCTTCTTGTCATGGAATCGCAGAAGCTCATGGTTGTTGCCGATTCGGGTGTGGGAGGATGAAATGGGAAATAGGAATGACGGTGTTCGCCGTGAGAGAGTTGTCGTGGGGGTTGCGACCCGTCGGATGCGACATCGTTTCGGCTGACTAGAGTGGAAGATAAATTTAATGTTGTGTGCTATTTTGTTTCTTGTGTTTATTGTTATCCTCAAGTTGTAGTCTTTGGAGGTTATCCTCGTGTATGTTCGCAATGTTTTATGCTATCTTGTCGTCAAGCTCTTTTGGTAATGTTTTATGTATGGTTGTGTTGTATTTTAGTTCTTGTGTTCGTTGGTGTGTTGGTGGTTGTACTACTTGCTACATGTCATGTACGTGAAATGTATGAGTTGTTCGTGTTGTCTTTGCTGATGCCTTCTCCTCGTATATGTTGGTAATTTTTATGGAATTTTTGTACGGATAATCCCTTTTTTATTTGATATATACATTGGTAAGTGATATTTTTATGTTACTAAGAATTAGTGTACCAAGAGTATGTTAATATTGTTAAATGACTTGCTATCTAAATCATTGAATGCGAACACACGAGATAATAACCTTATGTGAATAGAAATAAACTTCATAACATCTGCGTACAATTTTATTACATGCATAACATATAGCATGATATGCGACTAACCCACCCAATCGCTCGTAACATTTTGTCTCTGGGTGTAGCGTGGTTGTTTCCCCTTTTTATCGCGCCTTGAAGATGGCTCCGTTGCATCCTTTTTCCTGTCATTCTTGGACTTGAGAGCTGCCTCCCGAGCTTGAAGCTCTTCCTCCCGACGCTTGATGGTCGCTTCACGCAGACTTAGCCGCTCCCGCCTCCTTTGCAGCTCATCCTCCTTGCCCTTCAGACGGATTTGGTCCACCCTCACGCGGCGCTCTTGCTCACGCCGCAGCTGTCGTTCCACCTCGCGAGCCTGAGTCATCTTGACAAAGTATTGTCCTTTGTTTTCCACCTCCACTGCCTGGTTATGTGGCCATGTCGGCGACACCCGATCCACCCATTCACCCGATCCACCCATTCGATGAACCTGCAAGCCTATGTGTGGCATGGTAGATGTCATGGATCAAGTTGAAAAACGACAACGAGAAACAAATGATTTAGTTGTCATCGTTACCATGAAATCGTCATCCAGGTTTGTACACTTGAAGAACCTACGGCCGTATTTGGCTCGCTCTTCTTGATCCGTCCAGACTCCCAACATCGTCCTAAAGCCGCAGCGGCACTTGGGGCGCTCATGCCACTCCGGCACTACAAATGGGTCGGACCTCCAGGAAGACATTGTTGTGTAGTAGTATTGTGAAGGCTTGAGGAGGAGATGTGGTATGGAAGACATAGGAGGCCTTTATGTAGGCAGGTTATCTGGTGCAGTGGGCATAGTCCAGGGAAATGTCCCTATGTAGGCTTTTCAGAGCCTATATCCTGTATTTATGAAACAACAAGGAAAGGTGACATGAAAACTCATTGGAAAGGATACATGCCTATGACGTGAACACTCACTGTAAAGGCTACAGCCTACGCCCCTATTTTGTTGGTTTCTGTAGCGATAGGCTTTTCAGAGTAGCAATAAATGTTCCTATGTAGGTTTTTCAGAGTAGCAATAAATGTTCGTATGAAGGCTTTTAAGATCGTAGTCTTTATGTAGGCGATTTAGTGGCATGTGTTGTCATCTAAGCGAGCAAAGCTGCCCGATTTGTCATATCAACTGCGTAAAGTCGGCATGTGTTGTCATCTCACCGAGTAAAGTGAGCGCTTTTGTCTTGTCTCTGGGCAAAGCAGCCATCTTTTGTCCCGCCATTCGATATAAATAGCACGGTAGAGGTCCCATGAAGTTGTAGCGAAAAACCTGTAAATCGAACAAAGAACATACCATGGCGGAAGATGAGGGCGATCGGATATGGGTCACGAAGGAAGACCTTCCTTGGAAAGGAGGAGATGTTCGGACCACGCATCGCTTGCTACCAAGCCGGCGTGCGCAACCAGCGTGGCCGAAATGCAGACACAATGAGTACGTGGTCGTGCAGGTCCTGGAAGGGCCGAACGATGGCGGGCGCCGTTTCTTCCGATGCCCACGCTCCGGGGTACAAATTACTAATAGTACATTTTTTATTGCTTATGGACCCTCCATGTTTACTGACTCTCAATGAGGAGAACAATGAGCTCCGCCAACAGATGCAACGCGAGAGGGGAAACGAGGAGGTTGTCAACATAGGAAGCTCTTATGATCCCACATGTTGCTGCGCGAACCCGAGCTGCATATGTGCGTGCCACTACCACGATGGCCGGCCCGTCCGAGGCGGCCCCTCGTGATTCTCCATGTGGGTGCCACGAGGCTCGTTTGGCATGTAGGCCACGAGTGCGGAATGTGTTGATCTTTGTGCGATGGGATTGTTGTGTTGATGTTTTGGGTGTAGAACTTTCCATAAATTCTGTCTATATGTGCAATGTATGTGTTGTTTCGTGTTGTAAGTGCATGACGCCTTCATTTTACGTGACCTTCATATTACGTGCCCTCTTTCCATAACGATGTAATGTGCAACGTTGTTAAGCATGTGATGAATTGGTTGTTATGTACGTGGAGTTGTTATCACAAGGCAAAAAAATTGTCGTCAAGCTATGTCTTCTCCCGCTACCCCGTGTTGTCATCTCTCGATTGGTTGTATGCCGTACTAAATCAAAGAACTTAGAGCAACCCTTTTATCTGAAACCATCTTTGAACATCAAACCATCAAGCACTTGAAAAACATCACAAATATTACAAAAGCACAATTTAAAAATTCATTCATCATCTCGTAAATGCCGCCGCTAAATGCACGCGCATATGATCCTACGAGAAGGTGAACCTACTAGGGAGCGGGGTTCATCGCGAAGATCGATCGCGAGGGTGTGGCCGAGGCGGCGGTGGGTACAACTCAGAGAGGCGATTGACGGCGGTGGTCATAAAGCATAGAGCTCACCCAATCGGAGGAGGTGCCTACATCTTGCTTAGATGGTACAACTGAATTAGACAATGGAAAGTACGAAAATTGTTCATAATGAAATACACACGTTTAGTGCATACCGGGGTATGTGGCTGGTGAAATGAGGATGTCGACGGGAAGTCCCCCATGTACTCGTGCGATGTCATGCCTTGATAGGTCGGCACAACCCACTGTCCCGGTCATATAGGTTGGTGCACTGTCCCGGAGATACGAGGGCATCCGCCTCTGGTTGGTCCGCGAGTCGGCGCTGCTGCTCGAGTGGGCCCCGTCGTCCTGGAGAGCGCAGTCGCTCGTCCATCGCCCTCCGTGATGACAATGCCCGTTGCGACGTGCTATCCCGTCGCAATTGCTGCAAGACGAACATGTGGTTAGACATAAATGGTAAATGAGTGCATGAACAAATAGTTGCGAATTGTCGAACCGCCGGCAAGCGCGTGGAGGCCGAGTGATCGTAGCTTGGCCGACTCTCGGACAGCCCCTGCGTTCGTGCGGCGATGGCGACCTCCGTGATGGCGTCGCCCTCCGTAGCTGCGTGCTATCTGTTGCAATTGCTGCAAGTCGAACATGTGCGTAGACATAAATGGTAAATGAGTGCATGAACAAATAGTTGCGAATTGTCGAACCGCCGGGCCGAAGCGCGTGGAGGCCGAGCGACCGTAGCTTTGCCGACTCTCGGACGGCCCCTCTGGTTCGTGCGGCGATGTCGACCTCCGTGATGACGTCGCCCTCCGTAGCAGCGTGCTATCCTGTCGTAATTGCTGCAAGACGAACATGTGGTTAGACATAAATGGTAAATGAGTGCACAAACAAATAGTTGCCAATTGTCGAACCGCTGGGCGGCGCGTGGAGGCCGAGGATGGCCGTCTTGATCTGGTGCCGACGAGGCGCGGAGGAGGTGGTGGTCCTGCCACGCCCGCCACCGCGTGTAGCAACAACGTCATCTCGGTGGCGACCACAACTCAAGCCCCGTATCGTACCCCTTGCCATTTCACGTCTTTGTGCATATAGCTTACCCACCGAGATTCGGTATTGGACTTCCTATGTCGTATAGCCTCATTAGCCTCGATGTCGATACGATGTATCCGGTCCACTGCGATGAAACAAGCGATCGGTTCAAATGTAATCTGCATTGCGTAATGACACGAGACTCTCATCGCCTCGTCGACCCGTGCCGCTAGATGACGTGCGGACCTTCTGTATAGCCGCCCGTGAACGGCATGAGGTGGAGGCGTGGGGCTCCCCGTAGTAAGCCTACGGCGGGTGCGTGGAGCGTACCGATCAAGGTATGCCCATGCGGCGCTGGTCGTCGTGGTCGTGCGGCCGTGTCTCATCCACAACCATCGTATGCGCATGGTCGGACCACATGTCCGCCCGCCCATTGTGTGGCTCTCGGTCTTGATCGCCGCCTCTCCTCGATTGCTCGCAAGTCCATTGAGACATTACACAATCGATGCAGCATCGACATTGACACTAATGCGATAATTAAATTTGGGGTGTCTTGACATACGGTGGAACTCCTCCGCAAGAGGCGTCTGCCATGGGAGGGACATCTTTGTACGCCCAATCATCTCATGACTCGGTGTGGGTCATGCGGCTCGACGCGCGATCGCGAACACCAAGTGGCGGTCGTCATCCGGTACCTCGATCTCGCAGACGGTATGACAACCCGTGGGGCCGTGTTCGCAATTAATGTGGAGACCATGGCCACCGCCATCGTCGCCAAACGCCGTAAGCTCGAACCTCGGTGGAAATCCGAGCACGCACGTCTCGGTCTCTCCTCGCCCACCTCAACTGACCATGCGTCCAACGTGTACCCATTGTGGGCGCATCTATGGGGTCGTCACCACCATACAAGCTGCGGGATGAGGTCATAAGGGTGCACACGACGACCAAAGTCGGGCTCGCCAACGGGAAGTGTTCCCATGACCACTCGAAGGAGAAGGTAGCGGCGGCTAGGATCGGCTCATTGGCGCGATGCGCTGCGGCGTCACACAAGCCTCGATATGTGGAGCTAAGGACTGCGATCCCGGCTATCTGTGGTGGCGACCGGGCGACCATCCGCCAAGGACTCGCTAGCGGTATGTAGCTAGGCCGCACGGAGTCTCGGTCGTGCTAGGGAACAAGACGCGTGCGAACAGATATAGCGGTATGCAGCGAAGCGCGCCCGCATCGCGACCTCATCTGCGTCTGCGGGACGGTCATGAAGCGGCGAAGCCATCCATGTGGCACCCGGCTGCGTTGTCTCGGATCGCATGACCGAACCGGTGACCGAGACGGACCTTCCAATCTGCCGCCGGGGTGGCACCAAAGCGGCACCACGGAGGGGTAGACCTGTAATCATCGTGGCGTCTGCGGCGAATCGTCATCTCCCCACCGGAAGTGGAAGGTGTGAGTCTCGGCCTCCATCGATCAACGAGCGACAACGATGGCGCATCGTCATGGAACCCATGCGGTAGATCCAACATGCGGGCAATGGGCGTGACCGGTGTCCCACGTGAGTGGGATGTACCGAGGGTCGAGCGCCGATTCTCTCGGGGCCCCTGGGGCGAAGCAAGGAGGCCCTGTGCGGTGCCGACAACCACACATGGCATCGGTGGTTCTCGTCCCAACGGGCTCTAGCACTCGAACGCCATGTCACGCCAAAGAAGGATAACAAGTTAGTGTACATTACAACAAAATGTGCAACAAATAACAACATAACTCACAACAAATGTTATGACAGGAAACGTCACGGAATGTACAAAAACATACGTAAAATGTGCACACCAATATGACCCACACGACAAGGAAACATATGGAATGTGCGAAAATATACATAACATGGTAATGTGCAATACATAGCTACACCATCGAGCCAACAATTAAGCATACACCTCTGAATAATACATTACATATGGATTGTGGTTGGTACTACGGAGCGTTGCTTGATGTTGGCTGTTTGGGCACCGGCGAGGAGTGGCCAAAGGTCTTGCATAGCCTACACTTCGGGCGCCGAACACGATCCTCTGGCTCTCATCCATGTCGTTGCGGATGCGACGGCTTTGTCGTCTTCCACGCCCGACATGCTTGATTGCATCGTTGGGCACCCACATTATCTCCCGTCCATAATTCCTGTAGTGCATGTCTACCCGTAGAATGGAACTCTGCACTCCGGGTTGCATACAAGTCTTTGCATGTCGTAGTACTTGGAGATGTCTTGTGTCGACGCTGGTTCCATCTGGCGCATGCCGCGTACACATGGGAGCATGGCTTGTGCGAAGCCGGGCTTGTTGCGGTGCAAGATGCTTCATCACCTGTCGTGCATACGCTTGCGCTCCCCTCTAATGTGACCCATGACATACTTACGCCTTAGGCGGACCTCAAACTTCCTCCTTAAGCCATCAATGGGTGAGCAATGTGGGTTCGAGCCTTCTCCATCTTCCCGTCCATGAAGGCTCGCATGACCTCGAGTATTGCTTGTTTTCCTCAACGTGCCTGCGCCATCCGGCTCTATTCACAAAGTACCCGACGGTGCGGTTCCAGTCTCGCCACAATTGCCGTGATCGGCGAGGATCTGACGCCCTTCAATACACCATTGTAAACCTCGGACATGTTGGTTGTCATGATCCCATACCTCGCCCCACCGGTGTCGTGCAACAAAGACCACATTTCCAAGTCGTGCATTGGGTCAACGCATTGTGAGAATACCCGACTCTTGTGGAGCCCTCCACGGCCCCCGCTACGCATGCACATGCTTCGTAGCCTCTGATCGAGCCGCCCCGCAAGGCATCGAACTTCCGCTCAGTTACGCATGCATAGCTTCTTGAACATCTTCATGAGGTCCTTGCTACGGAACCTTATGTGGAAGTTCGCGCAATATGCCTCATGCACCGCGGTTCTTCACATCGATCCACGGGGCGGGGCTGCGTCCCATCTGCAGCGTTCGCAACGCAGACATCAAGCTTTGCATTGCGGTCGGAGATAAGGCACACCGGGCTGTCTTGCACTCGACATTCTTCAAATTGCAAAGAAACCAAAGCCGCCTATCTCGTATTCTCGCTCTCCACAATTGCAAATGCCATCGAGTAATCGGTCATTTGCATCGGCCGCAATCGCGGTAAAGATAGTGCCCTTGTACTTGCCGGATAGGAACGTCCCATCTACGGTTAGCACTGGACGGCACCACCGAACCCTTGTATCGCTCGATGGAAGACCCGAACACTCTGTCAAGAATGAAACGATTCGGGCCCTCCGTAGGATGGACCCTCTCCGCTGTTTATGTAAGTGCACGGGTTTGATTGTGCAATTTGATCCAGCATTCTTGGGACCGGTCGCACGCCTCCTCGTCGTCCCATACATACCAAAGACTTTTCGCCGCGCCACACCTTCTTGTAGCTCACCGTAGCCCACCTCGTTCGCTCTGCGCCATCGAACCTTCGTGGTAATTGACACATCCGCTGGGCGAGTGCGTGACCACCTCCGCAACATAACGTGATGTCATGTTGCGGTGTCTATGTCTCGGCCCGCAAGCTCGCAATCGTGATCTTGCAGCACCGTTATCCGAACTCCGTGCCAACGCCCTTGTGCCGTTGTGCACGGACTTTGCCACCACATGACCCGTCCACACACTTCACAACGCACGTGTCGGCTTTGACTTGTGGACCCGTCGTCCGGCTTATGTTGGCGGCATGTCTAGCAATAGCTGCTGGACAACACTCTTATTACGAAGCACCGCCCGAGAAAGAGTGCGCCTCGCTGAACCCCATTCTCCTCCTCCGCTTGTGGCGAGAACTAGGGTGCCGCTGCGATGTCGTCGATCCGGGCGACACGCACGCACCGTCCGTGGTCACAACACGACCTACCACCCCTCGGTTGCACCTTCGCCATCCTCGTCCTCTCTCGAGCTGCTGTGTCAACCTCCTCATCCTCCTCGCTGTCCTCTTCTTCCACCCGGTCCCCAAGATACTCATGATGATCAATACGGCGCCCACCACCTGTCGTGCACACCTTCGTTGGGCTGGAAATTCTGCGCACGCCTCTGTCGTCTTCATCACCCACTTCCTCGCCCACATGTTCTCCCGAAGGGTCTTCATGACCGCCGCCACTTCATCTCCACCAGCCGCATCTCGAACCAACCATGCACGATGATTACGCCTCTCCACGAACTCGACATACACCATTGGCCTCCCATATATCGCAAAGCATCGTGGTTGCGCACGACCTCCATGTAGTTCGCCCATGAGGCGTCATTGGTCACCTTCGAAGTTGTCATATGCTCCCCTTCCGTCATCCACCATTGAGGCATAGGCGCCTCGATCCGTAACTTCTTCCTTGCGATGCAGCCGATCGAACGCTGAGCGGACACACCTCCGTAGCTCGGACAAGCTCATGGCGCTCAGACCGGGTGCCCGGATCACGGTCCGCTCGCAATTTGACAGGTCCGCCCCATACGGCCCATCACGTACGAGACCACTCCCATAAAACACCATCAATTGTTCAATGCCGACCATTGCGTACCTAACATAAGTGCATAATCAACCATTTTAGTACACAAACATGTAACAATCGTACCATCTAATTAATGAGTTTGATTAGTATATGTTTTGTATTTCTAAATCTACGATTTATTTGTAACTATTTCACTTTCTAATTGTACCATACATCAAATTAAATATACATATCATTTTTTTTTCATCAAATGACCTTCATACTACGGTCATTCACTAAGCATACTAATTATACAAATTGTCTCTAATCTAACTACTACAAATTTACCACCTACAAATGCTCCAACATAAATATTTACTTTTTCAACACATACACATTATTTAAACTACAATCTTTTCTAACTTTAACTTAATATAGTCTTTACATTACCTCCACTATAAGTTTCTATGATTGCTAGTATATTTTAATTGTAATCTACCAAATTTATTTCTAATTTACTTTTACCACCTACCGCATTGTATGTAGTTCTTCCCTAAGCGTACTAATCATATGCTTCTAATCCTAGTACTATTGTTATAACCTACAATTGCTCTAACATAAATATGTATTTTCTCAATGTCGACACACTACAACTTCATATTTTCCTTAATTATACACTATATACACTACAATACATCATGCCTAACATATGCAAGATTTGCTATACATACATAGCGTACAAAAGATTGACATAAAATAACAATAACACAAGATGGTTTCCTTAATTAAAGCCTAATGACATACATAAAATTATAGTTGCGGGCATAAAACTTACCTCTTGTTGATGCTCACGAGACGATCTACAACTTTTGTACTTGCCAAATCGCGATTCCAAAGCGAAAACAACACAACTCTTAGGCTTTCGCTCCTCACTTTTCTTCACCAAAATTGTGCGTTCATCAAAAATAACTACATTACACTACGTAACTTCAACAAATAAATCGACATTTTCTACACTACAATACATCATGCATCATTTTTACCTACAACATAAACACCGTCTTGGCTTATAAGAACATTAACGACATACGGTTTGCCTAATTACGGTCTAATGACATTCACGAGAAAATACTTGCAGGGCCAAAATTACCTCTTCTTGAAGCTCGAAGACGATCTACAACTTTTGTATTTGCAAAATCTGCTAACTCCAAACAAAACCAACTTAAAAATCTGAGTTTTCACTCTTTCTTTTCTTCCCTTCACTCCCTCTCGCTCTGTCTTTGCTTCCACTGCGAACCAGAATCCTTCACCGCATGCATCTGCTCACCAAGCAAGCTCCAAAGCCATTTTATTGCGAACGCTGTTCACCCATTCAGCAAAATTTGGGGCCATATCATATACTCTCGACGCGTGTATGAGCTGCATGCAAAGAAGCGAAAAAGGCCACCCGTGAATCTTTGGCGCATGGATTTGTGGAGCGGGAATCGCGCGATCGCAGCGTCATCACGCTTGGCGGGGTCACGCGATCGGCATCCGAACAGCGGTCGGAGACCGAACGCGTCGGCCGCCAGCGCGTCGCGCGGCGGCGGCGGGTCGCGCGTCGGGAGGCGAATGGCGCGGTGGGGAGCGGCGCGAGCGGTCGTCGCGGTCCCCGACCGCACGGCCGCCACGTGGCGGCTCGAGGTGATCCGCGGTGGGAAGGGGTCCAAAGTGGAATTTTTTGTGCGAGGGCCAAAACGGAATTTTGGGTATTTTAGGGTCCAACAGTGTCCAAATCTCGCAGAACGGGGCGGGCACGGACGCACCGTAATCCGAAAGGCGTATAATAGCTATACGCCGGCCATTTTCGAAAGGGAACTCTGGCGAGATAGTCTGTTTTTTTTCTGTGGCTGTGGCTGTGTTTTTTGTTTTTAAATTCTGTTTGTTTGTGAAAGAAAGTGCGTAGAGAGAAGTAGTCATATATGATTTTAGTCGTTATAACTGAACTCAGTATATTGTCTATTATAATTTATTTGTAAACATCATCTTAAAAATACATCGTTTAAAACTAGTTAATGTAATAAGAAATAATAAACTAAAGAAAAAAACCCAACCGAACCCATCCATCACTAACGCAGATGCCTGTATGTAAAACTGGAAGTCAACCGGCCCAAATTGGAGGATGCGGCTTTTGGTGTTTCGTCCCTGTTCCCTCCTACGTGACTAGCATGAGAATAGGGAAGCTAGAAAACAGGAAGCCGCATCCCAAATTGGAGGTCCTTTTGTAAACCTTCAGGAGGGTGTCTAGTTTCCTATCACTATTGAATTGCGGCATCTTGAGCGGTGAAAATAAGAGATGGTTTTTAGTGGTAGAATTAAGATGGCGCACATTAATAAAAAATTTCCGATACTAAAAGCAATTCTTAGCACTTTTGGTAGAAATTGATTGCACAGTAGGGGGTTAGGGGCGAACTGACATGTTGAAGACGAGGTTCGAAAAAACGAAATATCGTCGTATGTGGTCTCTTTGCGTTGCTGTTTGAAAAGAGGGAAATTAGAAAGATCCACTGCAAAGTGTATGGTTTAAAAACGTTAATTAGATATATATGACTTTAGAGTTGCTACTTTTGAAATATGCCACTGTAAAGTTCGAAATTAGAAATATGCCGCTCTATAGTTGTATTGCCATGAGATATACCATTATAAACTTTTATGGACCAAATTGCCCCTCCTTCCTTCCGACCTTCATTCTCCTCATATCCAATGCTTACCATGGCCGCTGCTACTGCTCATCACGGCCACTCGTCATGGGTAGCTGCCTCACCGAGTTCTAATCGCCCTACTCGCCATTGCCGCTCGCCATGGCTAGCCGACTCCCTGAGCTCTCCAACTGCCACCGCTCGCCATGGTGATCCACTCCCTGAGCTCTCTGGCTATCGCTTCTTGCCATGGGCCGTCACCTCAATGAGCTCCGATTGCTGCTACTTGGATCCACTGCTCACCATGGACCGCCACCTCACCAAGCTTCGGCCACCACCTCTCGCCATGGCCAACCGCCTTCGCGAACTTCAACTGCCGACGCTTGCCATGGCCAATGCGCATCGTGGGAGCTAGGGTTGAGGATCCGATGAGTGGTGCAGTGGGGTTGCATATCTAAAGAATGGTGCGGTGGTTGCCATTGGAGGTGGAGAGGAATGGAGAATGGGAGGGAGGATAGAGGAGGAAGGAGGGGCATTATAGTCTTAAAAAATTTATAATGGTATGTTTCCAATTTTTATATGTTGACAGTGGTATATTTCTAATTTCAAACTTTGCTATGGCATATTTGCAAAGTAAGAACTCCATGTCACTCATTAACCCTTGAAGAAAATGCCATTGGCTGTGACACAGGCCGAGGGAGCGGGACTGGCAGGAGCCATGGCCCCCTATGTTACATGTACTCCCTTTGTGTACGCTCAATTTTGCAAGATAATTAGTTGAAAATCTATCATTTGACATACGTTATCACATATTGCTTAGTAAATGGCTCTCCTGCACAGAAATTTTTTGGCTTCGCCATTGGATTGTGCTCACATCTGGATTAAACTTGATAAATGCCTATAGTGTCACATTTTCGTGCCCGGGTTTGGTACGGATTAAACTTGATAAATGCCATGATGGTGCACTTTAGACAATAGCCAGACATTGATGTTCTGAAAATGCTAACTTGCCACATTTTCAGGCCGGGTTTGATTCTGGTTAAACTTGATGAATAGCATGGCGTTGCACTGTAGCCAATAGCCACAGACGTTGTGCCTGGATCAATTTCTGTGAACATAATAAACAGAGTGCAAACATTCTCAGTTACATAAACTCAATGCTCTTGCTTAGGTAGTGTCACTTGTGTCTGTGTATCTTCACAGTTGTTTAGTTCTCTACGCACTGGGAACGATAAAGAAGAAAATCTAATCAGACATTCCAGAAAGGTATGAAACAGGCACAAACATATGATATAAAAAACGGCAACTTGAAGGAAAGATACCTCAATAAAAAAAGTTCAAACATTTGCCACGCAGAAACACATGACTTAAAAAAACAGAAACTACATCACTTTCACTAGTAGCATATGTTCTTGCTGTAAGCTATCAACTCTAATCGTGAAGTAATCACAATAACCCATGTACCACGCAGAATGAATAACCCAGGAGAAGGTTTACACAGCCAGGGGACCTAGCCTGCTAGCCACCTACATTACTTCATGCTCAAGAGGTACCAGAGCCACATTCGAAGACCGGTTTCACACAGAACTCTCACGCCAACATTAAATTGTAAGAACTTATTAGTAGCTCTCAGTAATACTGCGCGTGTACGTCAGACTCCTTAGTGCTTGCATTGGAAGAACGCAAAACTGAACAAGATACTTCAACGAGCACTTATACATTCAGTGGTTGGTCTTCATCGTTCATTTCCTTCATAGCAGTCCAACCTTGTGGCCCTGCAAGATGATCCAACAAAAGTACTATGTAAGATCTTTCCTGATTTGCACTACAAAATTAGGCAGCAAGGTGACTTTGTAGCATGTAGCAGGGTGCAAAATCGCAGAATGCTGAATGGCACTAGAGCCAACTTACTAGCTCTCTGAGTGTCGGAAATCACCATCAAACGCCTCTGCAAGATTGCCGCCATAAATAGGAAAATAGAACACATTCCAAACATTATTGTTGTGGGGAAGGCATTCACCTGCAGTGGAAAGGGTGTCAACTGTCAACAAAACCTGAACATCACAAAAGGCATGACCTCTAAATATCAATATCAGCCAACCAACAATATTAGTTGCTAGCAAATATTAGGAGATCTTAATAAAGCAGGTACATAACCTATATATATTGCATGTTAAATTTAGCCCATAATACATGAAGCAAAATTGTCTCGCTTACATTGTAAAGCACAACACACACAAAGATGTTCAGGGGAATGCGGAAGAAGTTCATGATGGTGCTCCTCGCCTCCTCAGGGATGTACTGGGATCTCATTTTCATAATTGATGGCCAGAATATCCCAACACACGCCTCAAAAGTGCAGAAGCCCAATAGTTGGATGCTTCCAGCAAATGATATGCTGCCCCCTTTTACACCAGATGATTCTATAAAGAACTGTTGGGCAATGCAAAGTAGATTACTTTCACCAATGAATCAAGGAAAATTTAAGAACTAGGTCTAGATGAGCTATGACTATAAAAAGGATCCTTACAGTGGTAATGACAGGGAGAAGCAGAGTAAATGCAGAAATTGCAAAAACAATCTGCATATAACTTTCCACTTTAAGTGCTGGACGAGCCATCAGCCGTGAAGCAATTGAGCTTCCCAACATTGAGGAAAGCATGAAAGTAGCAAATATAAATCCATGAGGTATGTCTTCGTCATTTGGGCTCAGAGCTGGAGTCCACAAGAACACAAAGGTATACATTGAGCCCTCAAACAAGGACTGTATTGCACCCAAAAGAGCAATTTTCTCATCTGAAATTTTCGATTTACCAATTAGAATTTGTAAAAAATAAGATCCAGCCAAGATCTGATACAAGTTAGATTAACATAAACCTGATGCAATGGCGGCGGCGGCAACCTTGAATTGAGCCATCAAGTCCTTGCTGTCAGATGGATCGCCATAATTTTCAGTCCATGATGACATAATGATTGCCATTCCTACAGCCAGGATACAAGCTGCCGCATCGAATGGAGCAACAGGCCCAAGTCCTAAGTTGTCAGCTAGCATATTTGCAAACAACCCAGATACAATGGCAACAAGACCATTTCCAAGGAAAATAGCGTTGGAGAAGGTTAACGACAACCATTGTGGATCAAAGCTTCTCTGTTAAGAAATAAAGCACATCTTTTCAGGAGTTGAATGTTATTCATGGTAGACAATCCAAAACGTACTCAACAACATAAATAAACGCTAGTTTTTAGCAAGAGTTTCCCCTTAAATTAATGCACTCAAATGCGACTCTGAACTGAAATTCATTAGTTGGTGGCTCAGTGCATAATTAATCAGCTGCAAAGATTAACCCAGAGACAATCACAAAGATAAAGGGCACAACAATACATGGATACAGCCTACATATCAAATAATAATGGCATATAAAAGAATATCAATTATCAAGACATGTGGTGACCTTTGACCTAAGTGTAATATCAGAATCTAGTTATCTATGATAGGCGATGCTTCAGAGCAACCTTTCAATTTCACATGCTAATGCACCCACAGTAGTCTCAGGGACATCTCCTGTACCCTTACAGAATGAAGAAACAAATGATCCAGTAGTCAAGTCAGAAGATTCTCTTTTCTAATTCTCGTTTAGATAGTAGCCCAACATTTGTTGAAAATAGGGCATCTGGCAAATGTTACTGTACTGGCAAATCACAAATGAAATCTTATCAAACAATGTTACCCCAGTTTTGTGACCTAAATGTATCATTACAGCAATACACTTTACTACGATATAAATTTTTTGTATTAGTACTATTAAATAACACAGTAAGTACATGTGCTTTTAAATCCACAAGCTACTAACTGCCATTCCTTCAACTGAAAGAAGAAGAAGAACTAAAATCACCTTGTTGTGCTCTGCCACTAGCCATGACTCAAACGCCGAGAAAAGCAGCGATGTTGCAATACCTCCCAAGATGCGACCGATCATCAGTACCTTATACTCTGGTGAGTGCTTTGTGATGCAGCTCAAGATGTAGCTTATACAATATGTGATGCATGCCCTCTTCCGACCCCTACGCACAAGACCAACAACATCAAGGTTCCAACCTTGCAGCAGACATGACAAAATTTTACATCTGAGAAAATGATTTGCGAAACCTACTTAACTGCTTCCTATGTTCCTTAAAAAAAATATACGCTTACTAACTCCTATGCCAAAATCTTAAGGCACAGTAATGTTAAATTGCTATAAAAATGCCAACTACATGTCTGTAAAGTTTTTTGATTTATGAACAAGCAGTCACTATTAAAACAGCAAAACCAGTGCCAACAACAAAACTAAGGTTAATCGAAGAAGTCAAGCAGTGCGCTTTCTTAGCATAACAAGTTTGTAAATTTTAACAAGTAAAGGTGTACCTTTTGTTCAAATTTTCAAGTATGCTTAGGTCAATTACAGCTGCAAGGCTGGATACACATACACTTCAATATATTCAAATATACAACTTAAGCGCATTTAAATGTACACCTGAAATTCTAAGCATGAGCAATTATGCTTAGCAGAGCACCATAGGAAAGTTAAGACTAGAACAATTCTCACTGTTTATCGGCAAGGGAGCCAACGATGGTGCCAAAGATCATGGAAGAGCCAAAGCCAGCAATGAAGAGGCGGCCGATATCGCCCTTGTCAAAGCCGTAAGTGCTGTACAGGTGGTATACATAGGGCCCTTGAAGCCAATCACCAGCTGATATGATAACACATCAAAATAAGCAGCAATTAAGCCCGAAAATTGTACATACTTATCTAAAATTGCACAACCACATTAAAAGAGGCAACAAGTTCAGATGAATTGCACTCTGAACAGAACCCATTTGAATACAGTAAAACGGTCACCCCAATTGCTAGCACCAATCGAGAAATTTCGGATTTGCCAACCTAATATAATATTTCACTAAAAAAACACAGAAGATATGGGACATAATTCCAACGAAACAATGCGATCTACATGGAAGCGTTAGCTCGGAGATCAGAGCAATAAGATATTCATGTATAGAATGATAGGAGCTGCACATTCACAATATGAAATAGGGTTCAATCACATAAACTGGCGCGCACGCAAATCACATCGATCGATCCACCTCACCCCCTAAAACCCTCAGATAGGCGGGCCAAAATCCCTCGTTCAGTCCTCGCGCCGAGCCAAACGAATCAGATCAGGACCAGATCGAGCAATGGCACAACAGAAGGCTTCCCCCAAGAAAGAGAATCGAATAGATGATCGCAGCGTACGGCGGGCGGAGAGGCGCACCCATCATGAGCGAGTAGACGAGGAGGTAGTTGTTCTTGAAGGAGTTGAAGGCGGCGGAGGTGGAGACGCGGTCCCTGGCCGTCTTGCTCAGCTCCAGCGCCGCCACCACGGCGCCCAGCGCCCCGAACACCGCGTAGTAGAACACCTCCATTGCTCTCCCTCCTCTTCCTCCGTTCCCGTCGATCTCTTCTTCCTCTTCGAGAGCCGCCGCGCCGAGTCGCTCAGTCTCCGGTATTTGTATGCATCGCTATCGGGATGGGGAATGCGTCAGGTTCTTTCGCAATATAATAATGCTTCCTGATTGGGTCGCTGGGTTTTTGTTGGATTTGGGCCTGTTACTTTTGTAGTGTATGCGAAAGGGCCTCTAGCATGATGGTTAGAGCGCCTCAGGAGCACCTCTCAGATCTTGGGTTCGACTTTTAGTGGGAGCGAATTTCAGACTTGGGGAAAAAATCCCCTCGCCTGCTGCCACACCAAAGCACTCGGTCAAGAACCCGCCATGGCGTTGATCCAAAGGATCCGCTGGTCGTCTCACAAGGTCGGGCGTTGGTTCCCGGTGTAAGGGTGGAGCAGGGGTTCGGGGGTTTTCTCTTCTTCCCCGCAGGTCGAGTTTTTACTTCTGTAGTGTATGAAAATAGAGGGTCTTAAGTCACTTTAAGGTCAACCTTATATATTATAGGGGTGATCTTAAGCAGGCTATAAGCAAAAAAGACTTAAGACTGGTCCTCAAGCTAAAGACGCATTAAAATACAATTTTTCTTTACCTACCGAGTGGGACCGTCTTAAGACCCCTTGGGTTATATACACTATGAAGTCGGCCTTAAGGTTTAGATGGGATCCACCTTAAGGCCCCTTGGGTTATATACACTATGGATGCTCTTAACGATTCATCTTAATGTGCTTGTTTTTTTTCTTATAGTTGTAGTTTACGTTTTTCACTATTTTTTTAATTTTTGGCTATTTATGATAGAGATAATAGAGAGAAAGATACTTGCTTATAATTTTGGCTGATATAGATGTTGTGTTTTTAACGTGTACTACAATTAACTTATAGGCATCTTTTAAAGAAATGTTCTATTTAAAAGTTAGATACTATAGTAAAACTAAAGACCGGTTTCAAAAGGTAAAGGCCGGTTTCAAAAACCGAAGAAAACAGCCTATAGGCTATAGCTTTTTTTGGTTACGCGCGTTGGATTTGGGCCTACTAGGTATTACCCTCGTGCATCTACCCTACTCTATAATACACCAAAATTTTCTTTACTAAATCCACCCCCTCAACCACCCCTACAGTCATGCCTAATCTAAGTCCACCCAGATTTGTGTACCAAAGTAATCCAACTTCATACAAATGAATGGTCTGGATCTCTCCTCAAACCTTCTTCTCTTACTCATTGAAGATCCTAAGGCTAAAATTATTTGGATCATGCACATCATTGAAGCAGAATCCCACCCGCGCCTCCGCCGATTTCTCCCCCGTCTCCCCGATTCTCTGCGTCTCCCCGCCTCCTCCTCCCGCTCGGCCGTTCTCCGCCCCCGTGCCTCCACTCCCGCCGCCTCCTCCTCCCCACCACGCGTCGCCGCCTCCTCCCCCGTGCCTCCACTCCCGCCGCTCCCCCATCTCTGCCTCTCCCCCGCACCTCCACTCCCGCCGCTCCCCCCACGCGCCGGCGCCTCCTCCTTCTCTCCCCCCCCGCCGCCTCCTTCCTCCCCCCCGCATCTCCTCTCCCCATCCAGCCGCCTCCTCTTCCGCCCCCACGCGCGCGCTCCTCCTCCTCCGCCCTCCCCCCGCATCTCCTCTCCCCATCCACATCCAGACCGCCTCCTCTTCCGCCCCGCGCGCGCGCCTCCTTCCCCCCCACTCCGCCGCCGCCTCCTTCATATCGGTGAATAGGAGGTGGTTGTGTCTGAGTCTTTGCGTGCATGGAGGTCAGCGGGAGAAGCGAGTGCTGCGCTGCGCCGCGCTGGAGGCTGGTGGGCTTCGATCGCCGCGCGCGCCTCGTGGCGGAGAAGGGTGTAGCTCGAGCGGTGTGTTGGTGTCGCCGCCTATGGTGACGGCGGGGATGGCGGCGGAGGAGTGGGCATGGCGGGCGGTGGTGAAGGTGGCGAAGAAGAGGGGAGGCCGAAAGCACGGGCGAAGGAGCTGATCGGCGGCCGAATGCGATGCCGATCTCGGCGTCGGCGGCGATGGCGCGCGCGTGTGGCGGCGGGCGACACGCCGGGCGGGCGGTGGCGCCGCCATGAAGCGCGGGAGGCGGACCCTCAACCGCCGCGCATGCGAAAGCGGCACCAACATCAACACCATCGAGACGGCTTCCACTTCGACTCCCTTGGTTGGTATCCATCCCTTGCTCGCATCTCCTTTCCTCCCCAATTGTCTGGCATATCCGATTCTGAGTGCGGTACAAGTTTGAATGGTTGGAGTGAACAAGTTTCGTCAAGAGTCGTGAATGTATAAAGTACTCGAATTCGATGTTATGGAAAGGATTGCAGACTCTGCGATTGATGATCTCTGGTTGCATTCTCTCGAGCTTTCAATTTGTTTTGTAAAATTCTCTTGTCGGTTTGTTAACCACGTTTCTGTGGCAGTGACATGGTGGCTGCTCTGCTGTATGCAATTTCACTCCTCATATCATCACCGCCGCTCTGGTGAGGTATGGATTTCAATGTTTTCTTTCAAGTCTTCACCGATAGTTTACATTGGAATTTGTTCGAATGATCAACATATATGAGTTCATGTTGGCAAAGGTATTCGATTGCACACACATTTCACCCAACCTTAAATCGTACTAGCGATTTCCCCGTGTCCAATCGCCTCAGTTGTGGTTTTTAGGTTCGTGCTTAATGCGCGCTCTGTTCCTTGGTTGGTTGCAGGTTAGAGCGCACAGGAGATCCTTAGCCAAGTGGTCTCTTCCCAAGTAAGCAATTTGCGGTTCAGTTCCCTTTTCACTCAATATATTTCAAGATTGGTCATGTTTTATTCCATCGGGAATTTTAGTATACATGAGGATCCTTTACGCGTTCTTGATTGTTCTATTTTTTCGTGGATTCCTTTGCCAACAATGGGAAGGCGATTTGCTTGAGGTACGGGGTGTCGCTCCTAAGATGGCCGAGGAAGCTCACGCTCTTGCAATCGATCAGGTTTGTCTTTCCTTTTAGAAGAAGGGTAGCGGTTGTGCGGATTTTGTGGTATTTTACATTTATGCTAACTGTCTTCTATGTCTTCATCTTGCAGGTTGTACAGAAAGCACTCAACGATGCGAAAGTGTCAGAGAGTGATCTTTCTGCTGTGGCTGTGACCATTGGACCGGGACTTAGTCTATGCCTTAGAGGTTCCCCTTTTTGCTCTTTTAATCTTGATTGAGATGATCATGATTAAGCGCTATTTCTTGTTACATGCTCTTGAAATGTCTTTTGTTAGATATCATATCCAGTTTGTAAGTTTGCACATGAGATACTTTTACCAATTGTAGATTTGGTGTGTGGTCCAAATGAGTTAAATTCATCAGACTTAAGAATCATGTTGTTCACTTAGAGAACGATTTTGGATAATTCTTTCGACTTGCTTGAAGTGTCCATGTATGGTCAAATACTCAAATGCGATCATATGACTTGTGATGTGCCGATTTCAGGATGGATAAATGGTAATGTGTAGTATGATTCGGAAGGCAATTGCTTTTTTTGCTTCCATGTTCCATATCTATTACACTGTACAAGTGATGACTAAAGCTTCATCTTTCATCCATGTTCTCCTTTTTCTCTCTTTGTAGTGCTTAAGCAAAAATTTTTGCTGTCGTGCAATTTTATCACTAACTTGTTTGCCCTTTAGCTTTTCTAGAAATCCTTTACATGTAGTTATTTGCAATGTCAATCTGTACAATTAGTCAATAACCATTAGAAGTTGTGTTCAAGTGACATATTGCATATACTATTTACCAACCCAATCAGAGTTAGTCCTGTTGTTTTCAACGTTACTGGAGTTAGTCCTATTGTTTTCAACGTTACTGAGTGTATCACTGTTTCTTCTCTTGTATGTGGGACACTATGAGCTTGGAGGCAAACTAAAATTTGCTTCTTCTTAAATGTTAGTGTAATGACCAATGACCTGTCTAAATTGCAGTTGGGGTTCACAAAGCTCAAAAAATAGCAAAAACATTTGGCTTGCCATTTGTTGGAGTTCATCATATGGAGGCACATGCATTAGTTTCCAGGTATTTAACTCAATGTTCCATTTTTTGCACAATTCAATGTTAGTTTTTAAATCTTTGGACTGTTGACATCTCTGTAAATGGTGAACAAGTTATTTGATAAGTCCATCATCAAACAGAGGAGGGTTTAGAATTTTTTTCTAGGACTGAAGATTGGAAGTTTTTTAATTCCCATTTGTTAGGAAGTTGATGTTTTTGTTTTTTTGGGGATCTGGTTTTGCATCACTACTTCCACATTCTTTTAGACTTTATGCAACCCTACTTTCTATTGTCCTCATATGTTAGTTCTGATTTATCCGGATATTGAACTAGGCTTGTAAAGTAGCATAAGCTGTGAAAAGTGACGTATTTTTTAATGATAATTTCATATTACTTTGAAACATTGAACCAAATTCCCCTTTGTAAAAACCACAATTTGCTGTTTTGAGTAGGAGCAAATTTACATCTATAAACTATTTCTTAATGTCACGTCTATTACCAAATTGATGTCTATTAGTGAACTGAAGGTATGGATTTTGTGCTTTAATTACTTAGAGTCCTGCAATAGTTTGTGCTTCCATGGATATTGTATAATGCAATGTGATAAGCATTCTGATGTGATCTGGACATTTGCCACCTTATGTTCTTGCTAGAACTTTCTTTGTGCTCTTATATATGCTTTTTCTAATGCTATCCGTTGATTGGGCTGCGTTGATCTTTTATCTAAAAGTGAAGTGTTTTTTGACATTGCAGTGAGGTCTACATCAAGGCATTCTCAAAGGTGACTCCACTCACAATCAGGCAAGTGAAGGCATCCAACATCAGGCGACTTGTGAAAATATCCGAATTGTGACTCATTGCTCGGATGTGAAGCCCTTAATGCAGTGGTGTTTATACATGTGAAGAATGTGGTTTTGAGATATACCAGGTATTTTATCTCGTTTTAGGTTCTCATTTCTGATATGACTATTCGTCAACCCCTGTGACAAATCTTCCTAGACTAGTTGAGAACGTAGTAATCTTGAGAATGTTAGACAACATTCTTCCTAATACATGATAGAATCAAGTGTACTGTTGTGAGTACCGAGTTGCACATTGTGGATTTATCGTTGCTTGTTTCATGCATATCTCTACTATATAAAAGAAGGAGTTGGTGGTTGGTACGGCCTCCCACCCCTTTGCTGACTGAATTATCTTTTTTTTCTTAATTATTTTTACTCCTTAATTATCTTTGCTTTGTTGACTGATTTCTCCGCCCCGAACCCGTGCACTCCTTCCCTAATTTCGCCGCCGCCGCCTCCCCTCTTAATTTCGCCGCCGCCGCCTCCCCTCTTAATTTCTCCGTCGCCGCCTCCCTCTGATTTATCCGCCGCCTCCTCCCCTCCCTCCTCCTCCTCCGCCGCCTGCCCTGCTCCTCCGCCGCCGCCTCGTCCTCCGCTCCGCCGCCGCCTCCCCCCCCCCGCGCGCGCGCCGCCTCCTCCTCCCCCCCCCGCGCCGCCGCCGCCTCCTCCTCCTCCTCCCTCCCGCCGCGCGCCGCCTCCTCCCTCCCCCCCGCGCCGCCGCCTCCTCCTCCTCCTCCTCCCACCCCGCGCCGCCTCCTCCTCCCCTCCTCCCAACCCGCGCCGCCGCCTCCTCCCCTCCTCCCCCCCGCAGATCGCCTCCTCCTCCCCCCCCGCGCGCCGCCGCCTCCTCCCCGCTCCTCGGCGCCGCCGCGAGTCCTCTCCCCGTTCTCCGCGCGCCACTCTCCCCCCCGTCTCCCCCTCCCACTCGACCATGGCAACAAAAATGGGGCATGGGTTGTGGTGTGCACCAGTGAGAGCAAAGTGGAGCAGGAGTGCTGACCTCGGCGGTTACAAAGTGAGGAGTTCTATGGGCGAACGTGGCATAAGAATCGCGGTTGCAAGCGTGGGCGTGTTTGGCGTGCGATTGCATTGAGGTAACATGCTTCCCTATTTCTTTCTCTCGTTCTCCTTCTTAGGTTCTTCTCGGTCTCCCATCTCTACTTTCTGTGTTCTGAGAAGAGGTGCCTTGGGACGGCCCGGGAGGAAGACACATTGACCTCGCCGAGTGCGCGTGCCGTGGCGTCGTCGTCACCAACGCCGGGAGGGTCTACTTGGTCGACGTCGCCGACCACGCCGTCAGCCTGGTCATCGTCGTGCTTCGCTGCATCACGTCCGGAGCGGGCTCTGGCCGGCCAAGGGGGCGTACCCGCTTGGCTCAAAGGTATGGGAAATATTTTGACAGGGTCGGCTCGTTTGCTTTTGTGTTTTTATTATTGATGTATTTCCTCATAATAGTGATACAGTGGTTTCATGATTTTTAAAATATGATGTTAGTTTTAGATATCACATGCTTTTGCTCTTGTTCTACATTTTAGTTGTTCTACAGATATGATATCTGAGTTACTTTTCTTACCATCGGTTCACAATTGCGGTACTTAAAACCAGATGGGGCAGGTCCAATTATTAGGACCAAGAAATGTATGATGCCTACATAGAAATATGATAGTGATGTTATAGAATTCACCAACTTATAGCACAATAAGGAATTCAAATCCACATGAGAAGCACATGAAACTTCAAATAGAAAGTATATAACCAATAAAAGACTAAAAGTACATAACTAGCAACTGAGCAAAAATGCTTGAATGAATCATGCTAAGGTCCACTGCTGCTTAGGGAGAATAGAATATGAATTTACAGACTCGAGAATGAAAAACTTTTGCCTGCATAATCAGACATACTACCATAGTAATTGCCAGAGCATGTTCTCTAGAGGATACCCAAATATCCAATTTTCACCTAATTGAAACATTAAAAGGGTTACTAAGAGAGGGGAAAAACAGTGCATTGGTGTAGCATCCCTGCATAAATATTGAAATTGGATGGAAATGTTATTACTACTCATTGAAGTTCACAAAATGTTTACATGGCAAACAAAACTTATGCGTTGCATATCAGAACTTTAGCAACTTAAAGACAATCCAAGTTGCTATGATGCACCCAAAAACCAGAATACCGCACTATCTAAAAGAACATGACATTCAAGATAATATCATAACCTCAATATAAAACTCAAATTTTATCCTGAAGAAGTACATAAAGAGTTCAAGACATCTTACTACTACATAATCAAACTTAACTTTTTGCAATAAAATTCTCCATACATATAAACATATTATCGTACAACAAACACAATGTAATACTAACTTCATTACAGTAATAGTATTTTCTTCTCTTTTCTTATAACCAACAAAGCCCTTAGTTGATCAATATTTCCTCACATAAAATTAAGAAGAGATACATAATAGAATTACCATTGTTGTGCCATCCCTCCATGTACAAGTGGCAGAAGAAATGTGAGGTTTAGTAGGCAAGCCTGAAAACCAGCAGTGCAATAAGGTTTGCTAAATTTTGTTAGTATATATCATACAGAATAGCAGTATATTCAATTATTCAAATACCTTTTAATTTGCATGTTATTCCATCACCATCACACTTGATGCTACTAGCATGTCTTTGATGGTAGTAAGAATTAATCCTGCTAGCATCTTGGTGTCAACATGCCATATGGTACTACAAGGCAGTGAACCTGAGGTTACACCAAGTAGAATCTTATACTTTCGGCATGACTTGATTCTGATGATTTCAGCTCATAAATTATCAGATTCCAAATTATCCATGCTAATGGTTTTGGGCTAAATTCCAATTAATGCATTTTTCATAAATGAAGTTCTCTACATTCTAGGCAATTACAGATCAGCTTCTAAACTTGGCTTATTTGACTTTGAATCACACAAACATGGAATCATCTTGAACAGCAAAAGTGGACTTCCATATCTGTGAAGGCAATTCGTTGTTTGAGGGATATACTTACAACAAAAGTGCCTCCAGGAACTTTTCCAGTCAAGGTATGGGCACAACATAATTGTTTTGTGATGCAATATCTTTGCTGCAATTCCTTTTTAGAGCAAGCGTACTGTTTATTCTTGGCTGCCAGAGCTACAGTAATCATGTGGTGGTTTGATTATTAGTTCAATACTGTTTAGTCTTTAATATGATTGGTTCCGGTCATTTGTCAAATTTGCGACCCCTTCATGCTATGTCACTTTTGATAGTTAAGAAAAATCACCGCCATATAAAAAGCCAACCTGATTAAGCTTTTGAATTAGTTGCTCACTCACATCCTATGTAGTTGTATTGAAAGCTATTTTGGTCCCACTGAGTTGCTGCTTCTTGCATTGTTTATCAAATTAGTTCAAATAGGGATGTACTGTGCTTTTGCATAGGGACTGTGACTGAGTTGATCAATACTGCAACCAATGCTGCAAGGGAGCATGTGGTGACGAGATTAAGCACAAATGTATCAGCTCAAGTTAATTTATAAAATTTCTGGAATAAAAAACGGAATTTGCAACAAATTTCATATCGAAAATGGTATAAATGAAAATTCTCTTAAACTTAGTTGCACAAATGGCTTCTGCAAAACATATCTACTTGTAATAGCTCCTTTTCAGTTAGTAGTTTGTTGCAGTGGGTAGCAAAATGTTTTTAAAAAGCCCACAGATATTGGGTTCGAACCCCACAGACTTTGTTTGTTAAAAATCTAAAAGAGCATGGCTTGTTTTAACTCTGCACTCACTGTATATCTTTGCCTAAAAGAGTAGGGCTTGTTATAACTATACATGTCCTTGTCTTAAAAACACAGCCCGTTTTCACTTGTTTTGAACCCTAACACAGCTTGTTTCAAGGGAAATCGCTAGCAGCTTTGCCACCTGTCATTGTAGCTTGCACCCAAGCACAGCCTTTACCAGGAGAGGAAACAAATTTATCTGACATACATAGTGTTGGCAGATCTTAACTATAACTTGGAGGATAATATAGGCTTAGAAAAGCTATGTTTACAATGCTTTTGCTTTCCACCCTTTTTTTACTCTGGTGTAACTCTTAACATGTCCATGAATGTCGGTTTATAAGTTGGTATAGTGTGAGTAAACAGGCAAACTTCCTATCATGATCCGCATCGAGTAATCGACTTTCTTGTATTGTTCTAAATGTTTTGTCATCCCATTATCCAAGTGCACAAGACCACGGCAACTCATGGTGCACACATCAACTGCATCAATCATGTAGTTCCTCTGTTCTGTTGTAAGAAACTAAGAGCACTGTGAACTCGATAGTTCACGCCTACATTATCCAAATTGACTTGTATTGTCCTAAATGTCCTCTCTCCCCATTCACCGTCCAAGTGAATCAGTAACTCTTGGTTCCTGAACCAGCTGCAGCAACTTCGTAATCCCAGTGCTCTGGCATAAGAAACAAAAAGCATCATGTACTCATGGTTCACGCGAATGGTCTTCACCCTTGCTTCGTTAATTTACTATTCGTTAGTCTGCAAAAATGTAGAAAACATGTAATGGTATTGGATTGAAATGTTGGTTTGACTTACACTTCCCATCAATTCAAGTCAAAGAGTGCATGCATGCAGACTCTCTTTTGTTCAATCATGTGGTGTTTTGTCATATAGAAATACTTTTTTTGTACTTAACTTCATCATTGATCAGTTGTTGATAGTACAATACTAGGAATAGCATTGATTAGAGGAGCTCTTGCCACATCTTGATATTCTTGCAAACAAAGTGAAGGCAATTCGTCGTTTGAGGGATCTACTTACAACAAAAGTGCTTCTAGGAACTTTTCCAGTCAAGGTATGGGCACAACATAATTGTTTTGTGATGCAATATCTTTGCTGCAATTCCTTTTTTAGAGCAAGCGTACTGTTTATTCTTGCCTGCCAAAGCTACAGTAATCATGTGGTGGCTTGATTGTTAGTTCAATACTGTTTAGTCTTTAATATGTTTGGTTCCGGTCATTTGTCAAATTTGCGACCCCTTCATGCTATGTCACTTTTGATAGTTAAGAAAAATCACCGCCATATAAATCCATTACAGGTTGCATGGTTCAAGATATGCATATATTACAGAGCTATTAGCAAACCACTTGATGGTAGTTATCTTTGCTGCAATTCCTTTTTAGAGCAAGCGTACTGTTTATTCTTGGCTGCCAAAGCTACAGTAATCATGTGGTGGTTTGATTGTTAGTTCGATACTGTTTAGTCTTTAATATGTTTGGTTCTGGTCATTTGTCAAATTTGCGACCCCTTCATGCTATGTCACTTTTGATAGTTAAGAAAAATCACCGCCATATAAATCCATTATAGGTTGCATGGTTCAAGACATGCATATATTACAGAGCTATTAGAAAACCACTTGATGGTAGTTAACATATTTATACACTTGTGTATCTTTTATCGTCAGGTATACACCACCTTTTACATTGTCTTCTTTTAATAAACTCAATGTCCTTGTTGGCACTTTGCACTGGATATAGTGGATGCTGTGGTACTTGAGGCATTGTTGAAAAGTTAATAACAAAGGAAGTGATTATTTGGTGTTTGAATAGATGCCACACCATGTATGAAACATAACTATTTAACTGTGAAATGAATTGATTGAATACAAGTGAGTATGAAACACACCATGTATGAAACACCATGTATGCCACACCATAGTATCACTGTTGAGTGATGGTTGGTAGACACCCTACATATTTGTTTTCTCTTTTTAACTTATTCTTAGTATCACTGTTGAGTGCTTACTTTCTCTTTCCTTGACAAGCTAGAGATGAAGATAAGTCTTCCAGAAGAATGGCGTATCAGTTTCATTTTAAAATTCTCGTTAATGTTTATGGCATGATGTCCTAATTATCAATTAGTTTATTATTCTCCAAGACGGTTTGACAGTTATTTATGTATTAAGAATACTGTGGAAAAATATTGTTTACTATCATTTTTGTACATATTGTTGTATGTTATACTTGTTCTATCATGCTTCACTAATATGATGCTTGATTTATTTACGAGTATGAACATGTATGTTTTGCTTGATACATAATGCCGTAAGATAAAATTGATATTTATTATTCTGTTTGAGATCATATTTGATAATATGCATCACTTTTATTTGGTTTTCCGTTGCAACGCACGGGCACCTTACTAGTTAGTATATAAATTGAACTTATTGTTGACTTGCTAAGCATTGCACTGTCTGCAATATGAGACGTGAATCTTAATGAATCTGATTGTTCGCTTTATCTTTTACAAATTTTATCTTGTTTTGTATTTTACCGTAGCGTTAGCACGAACACACTACTAGTCAGATTAAAAATCCACAACGCGGTGGGAGATTGTAAAAATAGCCCCTGATAATTAAATAAAAAGTGGAGATTGAAGGATATTCTCCGTGGAAATAGCCCCGATGCCATCCCTAGTCATACCTAACAAGTTTCAGTTTACTCGGTGGACGCTACGCGGCATCATCATAGTATACAAGATTAGCGCTTAATCTTTCTCCTGTAGTCTTGTTAGTGGATGTTCGATGGACATTGGACCTGTTCTTAAGGCCAAACACACACACGCCCCCATCGAAACTGCGAGTCTGCGACAGTCCAATTTTGTTTGGCTTTGTGATTGATTTCCGTGATAGGAACGCACCTCTGGTTGGGATTGGACATGAGTCACATGACCTGTCCTTCGGAAGCTTTGGTTCTTTTTGGAACATGGGATTCTAAAAATGTGGATTGAAATGTCACGACTTAATTGAATCTTACATGAAACAAAAAAAATTCCTAAACCACAAAATTCCTTTGATGCAATACTACGATCCAAACACCATGTATAGGAATTTTTTCTTTGAAATGCAATCTTTCATTTTTCTTCTTCAAAATTCTTGGTCGAAAGCCCTTCTACGACTACATAGTCGTAAGTTGCCCTACACCAACTTGTGCTCGTGGACCTTTCTACGACTGCTCTATCTCCAATTAACTTGTCTAATGATGTTCTGCAACATCGTAGGGCTATCTGACAAGGCAGTTAGAATGTGCGTTTATCCCTAATAACTGCACATGATTTCTCTCTGACAATAACCGCCACACAATGAATGGTCCACCTCGTCTCTTTGACAATAACTTCTGCTAGATGGTTATCACCCGAAGCGTTGAGATGTTTTTAGCGTCAGACAACGGTCACTACTTCACCAACTATATAAAGGTTAACGTTGGAGAAAAAAGGGATCGGATTGAAGCCAAGTCATGTTAGACATAGTGCAAGGCATTTCACATTTACATTCCTAGTTGTAAACATTTCTTTGAGAAATAGCCACACATGAAGTAGAGTTATTATTCTCTCACGAGAAGGCATGAACCTGTATAAAATCTCCGTATCTTTACTCTGCATAATCATAAACCTAGTCTTCTAGAGTTTCCCAGAATCCAAATAACTCATACGTAAGACTGGTGTTGAAACATCAACAGCGTTCAAGTGCCAATCACGTATAAGAGGTTAAGACCTTTCAGATTTGCCGAAATGACTGTATTTGATGCGGGATTAGTAAAAATGGTGTCCTCATAGACGCAATTATAAAAATAGTATCTCTGCCGCACGGTGATCGTGTGGCATTAAACCCTGGTCGACACATGGCGAAGTGTCGCATGAGCCACGTGTTGGCCGGAGGTGAGTGCTTGCACTCCGCTACATGTCAGTCGGAGGTTAATGCTGCACGATGACCATACGATAGAGATGTTATTTTTACAATTATAGCTACAAATATACTATTTTTGCTAATCCTACGTCAAATATGGCCATTTCACTCTAAAACTTCGACCTTTCAGTACCTAGCGTAACGCCATCGAGGAGTGGTAAGGTACATCACAGTTCAATCCAGGAACGAAACTGGATTTCGGGAATTTCGTCGGACATGCCGCTGCAGCGGCCCGCGAGTTCTAGACCGGGCAATAACTTCGGGGCTGTTCAATTTACTATTGGGCCTAATAGATGCAGTGCAGTACTTTTGGACGAGGCCGAATAATAGCTTTAGGCCTAAAGCCTATTCGTCGCTCGAACAATAGTTCTTGGGACATTGGTCTCACGCTCCAAGACTAGTCCGCCCTGCTCGCTCAAGCTGGGTCGCAGTCTCGCAGAGCCAGGTAAAGCCGCCGGCCTTGACCTACTCCGTCTAGGAGCCACGGTTTTTCCTTTTTCTTAAGAAACAAGAAGTGACACTGTTTTTACTTTGCCATCTTACGTTCCTGTGAGTACACTCTCCAACCACTCTCTACAAAAAGCACACCCCACAAAAAATCGACGGGATGACGCAATGTGACCAACCTTTTGGTTTGTTCGTTGGTCGCTTTTTCTCAGCGGAAGTGCAGTAGTGGACTAGTGGGCGGGCAGGGCAGCAGTAGTAAGTAAAGGCGCCATCACCGACCACAGTCCTTCCTCGTGAAATCTGATCAGACCAACCAAACCTCGCCTCGCGCCTTGGCGGATTTCATTTCACTTCGAGTTCAACGCACGCCCCCCTCCTTGTTTTCCCCCGCAAAAGGAAGACGGAGACCGGGGCGATCGAGCACATGGCCGTCGACGTCCGCCTTTCCAACAGCGGAAGCTTTTCGTCCAAGCGCATGCAACGCGGCAGGTCCGTGGGATGTTTAACCGCTTCCGGGAAGCGGAGTAGCAGCGCTCACCTACTCTCTCTGCGCGCCCTCGCGTCAAATGGGCATTCAATTCCGTTCCTGTTCTTCTACAAGGCTCGTGGTTGGAAAGAACTGAACTATTGAAGTGAAATGGAGTACTAGCTCCAGTACATGCTAGGGTCAATGGGTCGTAGCTTGGGCGATACTGTCGTTTAGCCTGCACCGTCAGTACGTCTGCTCTGCTGTAGATTCGGTCAGGACGGTACGTATCGATTTTTCGGGGTATTTTAATTGGCGGCTGATCGTTTTTCACTTCCCTTCTGGTTGACAATTTGACACGTCTAGTGGCAATATGCTTCTGTTGCTGGTCGTAGTCCCGAGCGGTATCATTTGAGCACTCTTGCCTCTACCTGTGTATTTGCGTTACATCTCGAGCAGTTTGTGCTACCATTTTCGAGGTCAGATTATGCTTCCAAATGTTTTTCGGCAAGTTTGCTGTACTAAGTTACAAAATTTTAGGAGTTAAAACAGTTTCCATTGTGAGCAATAAACTGTCACAGCACAGGCCAAACATTAGCCATAACCATGGAACATACAGGTTGCTGGTTCTCCTCCAGCATCCCGTCACAACTCACCATTGTGATCTTACAAAGAGGAAGAACAAAAGATGATACAGGAAAAAAGGTCAAGGATCCATTCATCCATATGACTATTTCTTCTATAACCATATGTTTCATCAGCTTCATTAGAAAAGCCTGAAAAACCTAGCACCAGCACCAACTACTACACATAGGAAATTTCACAAAAACCCCCAAACGAAAAGCCCAGAAAACCCTTGACGAACACAAGAGCATACAAAGCTGCAGTCACTCCTAATAACCAGCACCGATCTCCTCTTGCTTCCTTCCCTATACATCATCACCAATATAGGCAGGCATTGAGGTTCGGTCACAACACCACCGAAAGCGCAAGGGGTTTAAACAAAAAACACAAACCCATATATGTAACTGTAAGCGATAGTTTCTGGTGGCAACAAGGGATCTGATCTTGGCTTGGGGGGAAAAACGAGCAGCTCGTTTCTTGAGGTCCTGCTTGTTCTTTGTCACCCGGCGAGGATTGATCCGGCGCGGGCCTTGGGAGGCCTCGGTGGGGACTCCACGTCCCTGGGGGGTGGCGCCATCGGCGCCACCTTCTTCGAGGTTTTCTTCTCCTTCCTCTCCATCTCCTCGTCCATTTCGATCTGCTCCCTCCTGCACTCCTCGCTGCAGAACGGAATGTCCCCTCTGCCCAAACAAAAGATAGCATAAGACTAGCAAGATTAGAATGCAATGGATAATCCCAAGTAAAATATGACAGTATTTAACTAGTACTCCATTTCTTTTTATAAGACGTATTTTGCTTGTGCATATGGATTAAGAAGTGCATGAAACAAAGGAAATGGTAGAGAGAAATGACTATAGTATCCTAGGTGTTAATGTTTTGGGAATAAGAGAGGATAGTGTGTGGATGTTTTACTCATGAACGTTGAAGAGAGCGAAGATTAATGAGGGCAAAATAGAGAAAAGATCATAAAACCTACGTGCACGCTTCATAATATGAAAGAGTGTAAAAACTGTAAGCCATATATTTTGAAACGGGTGGAATACTAAATAGTAAAGGTTCAACACCACTCATCACACTAGTTACTTACAAGTTTGTATCAGCACTTCTTCCCTTCCAATATCACAATGTAATCAAAGAATACCATAACGTTGCATTTGCAACATCGGTTCGAACAAGCTAATTATAATATTTTCTTTGCCCAAGAAAATTCAAGGTCATTAGATATACACAGAAAGGCAGGTCTCTACGATCACACAGTTCTCGAGAGCATTCATCAAATCAAGAACCGTACAATTTCCTACATAACTGATCACATAGTTCGGTCGCGCACCCGCACCACTTCATGCAACAAAACGACGATCGAAAGATGAAACCGAAGGACTCCCGAAATCTAAATAGCTACCGTTTCTGTTCAACCCTACCACCAGACACAGCAAACAAGCAAAGCACAAGAGAAACTTCACATCTGTTCGAACATCGAAGGTTAAAATCATCAAGAAATCACCCATGCTTAGCAGCCAAGTCTCTCCTGATAAGTAACTTCATAAAAAAGAAGAAACAGCAGGTGGTAACTCCACATGCTACTCACTATACATCACAGCGTGATCATAATTAAGCCCACCAATTTAGGCCACGAAGAATTTAATGGAATCACGCGCAAAAGTAAGCAATTAAGCAACCCGTACGAACACAACACAAATGACGGAACCATTGCACCAACAACTCATCCCGAAAAAAGGAAAAAAGAACCCGCACCCAAATTTCTACCCCACTTTTTCTCAGAAAATATAAGAACATCGCACCAAAAACACGAAGTACAGAAAAAAAAACTGAGAAAATAGGCACCGACTCTCACTTTTCTCGCAGTTGATTCGACGGCCAAATTTCCTTTTCTTACCCAGAAAAACACAGCTTCCTCAGGCGCCGGAAACGTCCCGGCCCGGGGACCAAATACCCGAACTACCCCCGCGCAACAACAGCAGAGCTGCAGAGATAATCAACACTGGAAGGCGAGGACCGCGTCCAGGGACAAACCTGTACATGAAGATGTCGCGGTTGCTGGCGAGCGGCTTCCGGCAGAGGCAGCAGGCCTCCAGGAAGTAGCCGTACGGCAGCCCTCCCGCCCCCGCTCCTCCGCCGCCTCCTCCCGTGCCCACCAACTCGTCCTCCACGCCGGAGCTGACCAGCCGGATCCACGCCGCCGCCGACGCACAGCCCCCGCCGATGGCGAACGAGTTCTCCCCGCCGCTTCCTCCTCTCCCGCTCAGGCCCCGGCCCAAGCCTCCTCCTCCTCCTCCGCTCCCGGTCCGGGCCCCGCCTCCTCCGTGGCCGGCGCTTCCGCCGCCGTGGTCGGAGTCCATCGGCGGCGAAGACGAATCCCCGGAGGGATCCACCGGGGGAAATCTTCCGGGGAAGGCTTCTTTATTCGATTTGGCGGTGGCGCTCTCGCCTCGTGCTCGGGAGCGTGCGAGGTGAGAGGGGACGGTGTGCGTTTAAAGGTGCGAGCCCTGCGTGCGAGGGGAGGGGGGTGGGTGGTGGGCCCGCGCGGAGGGCCGGTGGGCCCCGCGTGGCGGTGTTGGGTAGTGGGATACGTTCGCCTCGTGGGGCCCACCTCCCCTCGCCTCGCCGGGTGTCTCCACGAGCAGGGCAGGGAACCTTAACCTTTGCCTTTTGTTTTTTGGGCCTTTTTGTTTTGTTTCCGTTTTTTCTCGAGCGTTCTTTGCGCCTGCGGCGTGGGCCCGCCCGCCGGCTCGCTTGGTTCTGTGGGCCCGAGTGCCTTTTTGATGCTTGTGGCACACTGTTTGGTGGGGCACGTGTCTTGGGCCCACAGGGCAGTGAGAATCTGCGCGTTGGGCTCGCCCCGGAATCTCGTTGGAAGGATCTGGCCGTCTGCCCTCTAGGAGCTTCGCCGCCTGTTGAACGACTTGAAACACAAGGTGCACATCGGAAGCCAGTCACTCGTTCGATGAGTTCTTCTTACGAATCTCATACGCCCAGTACTACCAACAGCTAGACATGCGTTGCCTCCAGAGATTTCCGAACAGTAGCACCGTGTTTCTATAGAGGATACGAAGGTTAAGCATATCCGATCCAGCGAGAGTTAGACATGCGTTGCCTCTGAATATTTCTGAATAGTAGCACCGTGTTTCTATGGAAGATACAAAGGTTAAGCATATGATAGATCAATACATACCAGCAAATGATAGACCAAGGCATAACTGACGAAATTATTTCTCAAAAGCTTAACTAGGCATCGGTGACCATCGTTCCTTGGCAAGTAACAAGTCTTGCCAATCTTAAATTACCGTAGTCACCTGCACACTTGGCTAGTGCAAACATAACGCCACATGATGCTCGTAAATTAAACTACATGCGCTTGAGAATACCTGAATAGAACTATGTAGTGGTAGCACCGATTTATGGCTGTGTAAGAATATCTGGCGTTCTATCTTTGCTTTCTGAACTAACACCTCTTGTTCAGCAAAATATCACAAAGCTAGTCTAAATACTAGTTGTACCAAACCTGATCAAAATAATTCAGCTATATGTATAATTATGAAACACCATTAAGCCTGAATTAGTGTAACTGGTCGTACTCTAGGAACATATGGAAATTTTTTTATTCTAAGGACGATTCATATTAAGCCGGCCTTGCATCAGTCATTACTATAAAAAGGCTAATATTGAACGTCCCAACACAGACGATTAATCAAAATCGTTAATATTAAATACAATCACAAACGGTTTTGGTTTAGTAACCATCTGTGTTACTAGCGCACTAAAAATCGTCTGTGAAGAGATAATATCATAGACAGTTCATGTTGAAAACCATCTGTGAAGTATTACATGCGGTTATTGTGATATTATCTATGTACAGACGGTTTGTATTAAAAACCGTCTATAATATTTCACCGTCTGATTTTGCCACTCCTTTATTCAAACTTTCAAACTAAAGCAGCATCACGACTTCTCAATTACTGATCGATTCCACTACCGAAATGCTCTTATATATGCTACCCTCACGCCTCCCCAAACACTTTAAACCGAAGCATCGCCTAGCTAGCTCCCCAAACCGATCGAAGCGTTGCCTCCCCCAATGACGCCGATTACCTCCCCGAGCTCCTCCGCCTCCAGTTGTGACGCCATGGTTCACTGCATAAGATGCTCTTGTCGTAAGAGTGTCTTGTACAATGTCACTGTCATGACACAACGCGGTGACACTGCCACCGTCGACCTCTCCTTCATCGCCGTTGATATATCCCCACCCATCCCCTCTCTTCCTTGATGATTGGATATGAAATTACGAAATTGTTCGATGGCTAGGGTTTCGGCCATGTAAATCTTGTTGCTTGTGCTCGTGAAAATTAATTGTTGAATATGACCACGGCTTACGACTCCGAGCCATCAAAGACATAGCGTCGATCATAAATAGGCCTGCTGTGGTTCATTTGTATTATCTATTTATGTTATTTTATAGTGCAATTAGAGAATGTTGGTGGACCGAAGGAGGTCTATTTATGATATCGCGAGAATGCAATCACAGATGGTTATTAGACTATCACAGATGATTCATAGTAATAACCGTTTGTGATAACTGTTATCACATATAGTTCTAATTAAGAACCGTCTATGATAAGAGTTATTACAGATAGTTCAAAAACCATCAGTAATATCTTTAAGATATTATTGATCTATAAGTAAAATCGTCTATGATAAACTTTTCAGCAGTAAGTAAATCCTTGCGAACCAATGTAAAATTCAGCTTCGAGTCGCTAGGGACAAATTAACCCGGCTTGATTTTTGGACTCTTTTAAGCCACTAATGATAGCTAATGACTGGCTATTATAAGGTGAAAAACTTCATAGCATACTATCCATCGATAGTACACTCATCATGAGACGATGCATTTTCCTGTGTGTGGTTGCTGTTCCCCTTATGCTAAAAAAAATTAGCCTTTTTATTTGACTACATGATTTTCTCTCTCTTTTTCTTACTCAAGCCAAATACCAGCAGCCTAATCACCACAAAACAGCAAAATTGACACCTCCGTGCAGAAGTGAAGATGATCCCTCCAATGAGAATCCTGTTTCACCTGGAACGACCGACGCGGAAGAAGGCGATGCAGCGCCAATCAAACAAATGGAACATCAAGAGGTAGCCATGTATGTACACAGCTGAGGCAGGAGCTGACGACGTTGTTGCTCTGAAGATCGTATGCCAGGAAAGTCACCATTGCTACTTGCATATGCATTCTCACATGTACCATGCAATGCCTCAATTCAAAACTGTTTGACAAATAAATTGCAAGCATCGATCACTTAATAAATTCTAGCACTGATTTTAGTTAATCCAAAATCGGCTTTTATGCTTGTAAAGTGTGCATTCTCTACAATTGGAAGCACCAATCAACCAACTACATCTGACCAAGGATTCTCGAAGAATCAGAAATCGGGTCTTTCTGGATGTTGTTTTGATTGTTTCAATGGAACTCAGTCGGTTAGAGGGAGAATGGACCACACCGAGCCTTTTATAGTTGTGGTTGATTGCACTTCTGTTTTTAGCGTGCCGATATAAATTCTATCGGCTAGCATGCAATCGGCATTATTTCAATACCGACATCATCATCAAGGCATCAACTAGGGATTGATCGCACTACTTAGCTGTAGTGTCGGTCTTTACTAAATCTTGATCCGATTTTACTAAACCTTGATCAGTCTTTCCAATCTCTCTGGAAATATGATGTGGCATTAAAATTCACATTAGGTCCCCTGTGGTCGAGCATCTTAGACATCAGCTTGCCACCAATACGGCCTTTTATGCACAATGCCTCCGAGTGCCTATGGACGCCTAGCTTCTTAAAGGTAGCATCTTGGGGTTGTTGCGTCATTATCTCCCCAAGTGATACTGTAAACCTCTGATGCTAAGGTGGTGATCGGTTCGGCTGAAAAGCTCATGGTTTATGGTAAAACATCAGAATCGGTGAAAAAAACATCAGAATGATGAGAGACTTATTTAGCATAATTAAATTTAAAAAATTTAAAAATATAAAAAAAAATATGTTAGCCTATTACGTATAATACAAACAAATACGGGGAAAAAAGAACCGGCAAAAAAGCTCAACAAAAAGTCAAAAGTTCAGAAAAAGATGAAACTTATAAATAGTGAAAAATAAATCAGAAGTCAAAAGCTAAAGTCGAGTTGATCAGTGACTAGTCTCCAACCGAATATGTCAACTCCGCAGGCTTTTGCTTAACTCGCCACTGGGTTCTTTTAGTCGGTGGACGAATTTTATCACACATGTCCTTGTCTGGAACGATTTTTCGTTGCCTCCAGTCTTGCAAGTGCTGTTACTTCTGCTTCGGCAATCGCACTTGCTGACTTGACTATGGATCGACTTTAGAAGTTTTTACTGTTCTCGTCCTGGTGGCGTTTTTTTACGTTGGCGTGGTTATTTTATATTTCTGGACTTACGGAGCGAGGATTATTCGACGTCGGTGCGTGGCCATTTCAGCGGCCGTTAAGTACGGAGCACTTGCACAAGGGTTGAGACTATGTAGTTATGCGTCGAGTACTATACAATCATGTGTCGAGTATCCGTATGTTCGAATATTGTATAGTTATGTGTCTAGTACTCAAAGTAGTGATCGAGACGACGTGATCAAAATGCTGTGATCGAGAGGCCGTGGTCAAGGCGTCATGGTCAAAATGCCACGGTCAAAGAGTTATGGTCGTAAGTCATACTCGTAAAAGTACTGTACAGACTTCCTGTAGCCTCGGCGTCCACACAAGCGTTCCACGCTCCACAACTGCTGAAATGACCACACATCGGTCGTCCAAGAATCCATGCTCAGTAAGAGGGCGAAAAATGCAAAATAACCACGTAAAAGATCAGAGATGCAAAAAAAAGCCACCAGGGGGCTAGGTGATTTTTGTATCTGCTCTGCTGAAATCAGTCCTCCTTTGGGGATGTGGGAGTGGATTTGCAAAGCTCCGCAGATAATACCACATCGATGGTGGTAGCACCGGCATTGGCCACTGATTCCGTTGCCGATACTGTTGTTTGCCCCATCGCTTATTGCGTTGATCAGTCTTTTGTTTTTTGTTCCTCTGTGATCAATCTTTTCCCATCTGTTCGTATTTCATGAATTCAATACAGCCACACCGATGATAATCTTGGATCGGCTTTGAGCCAGAACCAAAGCTTGCACACTGGTGGCTTGCTTGATGTTGATCATATGCAATAGGAGCCGATGCATCGTGGTAATTTGAAAATAGAAGCTCCTTGATTCCCGTAACATGAGTACATGGCATTATTTGGCTTAAAGCCATCAATAGTATTCGTACAGCATGTATTGTTATACGCATGCATGTGCCGATTCAATGCTAGGGTCAATGATGCTTTTCCTTTTCTCCAAGCATGCATGGATTCTTGCCAAAGTTGAATACGAGCGGTGGCCTTCAAGTGTACGTGAGAATATTGATTTGATTTCCTCTGCATGTCACGTACGCGTGCAGGAGATGAACTGAAGTCACTTGGCGTGCTCGGCTTGATCATAGGAACTTTCGCGCGGTGTTCGTCGGCTTTGGTCGTGGGTCGTGTCTTCAGTTGACTCACACATCGATCGTTCGTTCCTTTTCCTGGCCTTGTCTCAGAGTCCACCTGTCACTCTGAACTTGACAAATTTAGATGACAACAACATGGAACTAGCTTCAGTGTAACCCGAATTGGCCCGGTGAAAATCCATTCGTCTTCTCGAATGCAAAACACTCGACTCGAGAGGAAGTTGAGGCCAGTTCTCTCTCTCCCCCGTGGAAGCAACAGATGCCATTCAATTCACGCATTTGTAACCCGTACTCCCCGGTTCACGACGAAGGTGTACTGCACAACAGTAAACTCGCAACGCCGTTCAACGGCAGCACACCAGAGGCTGACCTGCCGCAAGACCGGAGGCTCACTGGCCAGATGCAAGATCAACCTACACGGCTCAACACAGGATGCAGCCATCTAAGACTTGACTGCTTCGATCTTTGACCATCCTGTTATACCTGTGATCTTGTCCTGGTTCACCTACAATTTGCAGGGCTAATTTAAGCACAGCCCAAACGCCAAATCCATCTTATTTTGACCGCGTTACATGGAAATGGCATGCATTAACAAATGCACTCATTGCCCATTTCTCATCAACAACGCCGGCGCCGTTGCATTGTGAAGGATCATATAATAACGTTCAAAGTTTTGTTGTGATAAATATTGTCTTTTTAGAGAAGTGAAGATTTAACTTTTGTACTGGACTGATTGCAGTTCTGGTGGTCTGATCGACCAAAGGCAACGATCAAACTGGCTACCTCCAGCGGTTTGATCAGCTGCCATAAGCGGTCTGACCGCCAGGATAGGTTTCTTCGGTTGAAATCTGAGATTTTGGAAATTTTGATCACATTTTGATTTGGTTGATCTAGATTAGTGCATATATATTGCATGATACATGTTTTAGTTGACAGGGGTCAAGTTGTGAAGAATCTGTGTCCGAAAACGATTTTTTTGTCTTTGGATGCGTGGAGAACCTTGGAGTCAACCATGGTTAACAACGAGGATCAGATCTACACTCATGGAGGAGCTGATGCCCATAATAATTAAGGATGCAGGGTGAGATGGTTGAACTTAAGTATGCCACGAGAAAGGCGGGAATGTTAAAAGAAAGTTTAAGCGATGTGTTACACCATATGACTTGGTCAGTTCAAGTGAAGCATGGTCTGATGAAACCGAAATGAGAGAGCCTTGTCAGTAGTGCATCTACACATGCCAAGCATAATGATTGCTTGCAATGGAAGATGAAGATCAAGTCAAAAAGGGTATTTTGGTGAGTTGACCAAAATACATGAAGCTACCTTGGATCAAAACTGCAGCGTTTGAGCGATGCTTAGAAAAGTGGTTTAGGTTAAGATGAAACTGAGAAGATTAAGGTGGATCAAAGGATAAAGGCTTAGCGGATTAGGATTTATGTGCTTTGAAAAATATGTATAAGTGTAATGTGTGAGCAAAACAAGTTCATGAAGTTGCTTGAGTTTGCTTGGATTTGATCTCACTAAGAGTTTTCTTAATCCATTTTTTTGCATCGATTCTCTTGGTGTTCTTGTTTGCTGTGACATGTGAAAATACATCTAGAACCATCTTGGCAGTCCTCCACTCATGAACAAGTCATACTCATCATTTTCGATTTTTGCCCGAATTTGGTGTAATCTTTCTTGTTCTTGAGAAAGGTCTGCACATTGACATGGATTTTTCAAACCTTAGTTGGAATAGGTTCTTAAGACTTTAAGCAAGGCGCGTGCAAAATTTCATATCTTTTGGACTTGAATTTTCGAAGTTAGCTTTAGGTTGAAATTCTTAGTTCTCGAATAAGGGAGCGGTCATACCGTACCCCTCTAGTCATACCGCCCGAGGTCGGTTAGATCAGCACCTAGCCCACGCTCTGACCGTTAGACACCGGTTAGCCTCCCTAGCAGCTAGTTTGACTGCCTGAGCACTGATTGTCTCCGATTTTTGGTTTCTTGATTTGCTTGTTTTGGTGTTGACTTTCTATTCTGATTTTTATAGCTTTGTAACTATTAGAACGACGAATGGATGCATACTATATGAAAATTTAAAGTCATCATTTACCCCCTCTATTGTTGTACCGATACTAAACATTGTTCACATGTTTGGGCCCGTGCGAATGCCTATATGTTCCATCTTTTCCTGGATGGTAGGACTCTTGTCTTACGTTTTCGGCGACCGGAAGAAAGATGGAACCACTAGATGCAGATGGGCCAGCCAAGGCAACCAGACAGGCAGCTGAATTTATGCCACGTTGAAAGGGACGTAACCACGCTTGATTTGATTCGTGCTCACATTTCTTCCCCACTAAACCGTGCTTTCGATCGGCCGATACACATACACCGATGGGACGAGTAGGGATTACGCCAGAGTCCAGACAGATACGTACTACTCGCACTTGAAGCAAAGTTAACTCGGGCTAATTAGAGGCTGTGACATAAGGTAATTAAGTACTTATTACACCCATCTACATCTACTCAGTGGTGGGTTTCATTGTCTCCTTTACTCCGGTCTCTCACTCTCTCTGGCTGCAGTATAAGCTCTCAAATCATGTGATGAATGAGTAAGCGTAAAGTCTAAAGTAACTTTCGCCTAGGTTACATCACCCTGGAGATTCGGTAAAACTTTGGGTTTTTTTTTTTGACAAAAATGATGGAGATCCGCTTCAAAACAACGACGAAGAAGATATCTCATGCATTTTTTTTGAAAGAAAACATAAGCTAAAAAGAACTTGGCTAGTGAAGCACGGCGGTTACTGCCCTGATCGTGACGACAGGGAAGAGGGAAAGAGGGGGAATTTTATTGGACATTAGTGGTGCGCGACAACGTTTTTAACTTGTCAATTCTTGGAGGTGAAAAAAAGGTAAAAGGTGTATGCACGTGAAGTTTTCCACAAATCCTTTACAGACGGGCGATGGGCGTGTGACTTGAGCTTCTGCTCTGGTATAGCTGCTCACACAACGCTGGCCGCCGGCAAGTCCAATACACACCCAAGGTGGTACCATGTTTTTGCCTGTGCTTCTTGGAGGAAGTCGATGCCACCTTCTCCATGGTTCTTTGCGATCGTGCAACTCCCGTAGTGGTCACGTGGCCCATGCGCTTCTCTCATGTACATCTAAAGAGTCGAAAGAAACATTACGTTACATGACGGTGCAATACGCAAATCGGGATTTGGGAGCTAAAGCTGGAAGGATTAAGATTCAGAGTCCGGCAAGCCTAGGCTTCGATCGATCATGTGCTGTATAGATGGAAGAGACGACATGCATTTTCATCGAGTCAAATCATGCGCTCAACCGTTCGTTAAGTGTTTGCTCTTTTTACGAACAATAGGATTCTTAATTGACATCTCCCTCTCACCGGGCTGCTGGTGTAAATTGCCTCAAAACTGAGGTACATAAAACAACATGAAAGATAGCTTAAGGACTATGAAAAACTAGAAAGGCTAAAAGTTGTTTCAACATGACACTGGCAACTGATCTTCTCTACTTCTCTGTTCTCACGAAAACAAAAGTGAGGAACAATTGCAAGAGAACTATTTCTCTGCATCGTCAAGAAACAACTTAATTAGTACCGTAAACCAAATTTTGTTAGGAGCTTCCACCTTAAAGTTGACTAAACATGTCCTAAATCCCATATATTTTGCGTGCTCCTTTCTTCTCGATACTTCGACATTACTAATTAAATCGACGTTTATTGAGTTTCATGACCAACCAATCTAGCAAAAAATGTTGGAAACATTTTCATGGAAGATTTTTCTTGTCGAGAGGAGCAGCAGCTAGCCGGCAAGGAATACAAGAACATCGTGTTCAAACTTGAAAGCAACGCATTGTCCCCAAGCGTCACGGTATTTGGAGGATCTTGTCGCATCCCCAGAGGTTGCTGGGCTACATCGTGGACGTACCACTAAAGGCTATCAGCAAAGATAGGTAACAGAAGGGGTGAATGGTACATTAAAAATTTTCTCTTAAGTATTTATTTATCCTTTACTTCAATAGCTACAAAACTATAAAGATTAATATAGCAATCCCATTGGGAAGCTAGAGATCCTTAGAGCTGAGCCAAAAACAATCAAAAAAACATGGGTCGATTTCGACTACGCGGTCGGAAGTCCTACAAAGCTGAGTGCAACCAGTCGGAAAATAACGTGGTTGGAATTCGACTACGTGCAGGGCTGTAAACGAGCCGAGCTCGAGCGAGCTTGGCCTTCCAGGCTCGAGCTCGGTAGAAGCTCGAGCCGAGCTCGAGTTGGGGTCCGAGCTTGAACCTAGGCTCGAGCTCGGCTCGTTGAAGCTCGATAGCAATTAAAATAATTTATTATGCACTATTTTTCAATAATAAGAAAATTTTAAGTTCGAGCTCGGCTCGAATAAGCTCGATAACAGTCAAAATAATTCAAATATACACTAATTTTCAATAATAAGAAAAGCTCGAGCTTGAGTTCGGCTCGAGTAAGCTCGGTAAGAATTAATATGTATTACTATTTAAGCTCGAATCGGGGCTCGCGAACTATTCGAGCTCGGCTCGGTGAAACTCGCGAGCTCGAGATCAAGCTCGAGTTTGGCTCGTTTAAAGTTCGAACCGAGCTCGAATCGAGCCTAGAACAAGCCGAACTCGAGTAGCTCGCGAGCTCCGAGCTTTTTTTACAGCCCTAACTACGTGGTTAGAATTCGATTATGTGGTCGACGACCAGAGAGTGATAAAAAACCAACGAGATCGAAAATCAATGTGATCGTAACCAACGTGGTCGATGACCATTAAGTAGTCGAGCAATCAACATGGTCGTAGACTAATGACTAGTCGAAAACCCTACGTTGTCGAAACTCAACGTAGTCGAAACCAACATGATCGAAAACCAACAAGTGATCTAACACCAATGTGGTCAACGACCACAAAGAAATCGCAAACCCGAGTGTTTGTAGGAAGTCGAACTTCGATCGCTGTGGTCGATGACTAGTGAATGGTCAAAAATCTGAGTGGTCGGAACACGTCAAAATACGACCAAAAAGGTCGATGACCAATGAGTGGTCGAAAACCATAATAGTTGAAATCCTTCATGTGGTCGAAAATCAAAGAACAGATGAGTAACAATTGTGGTCGAATCAGATCAAAATACAACCAGTGAGATCGATGCCCAGTGAGCGATCGAAAACCCAACGTGGTCAAAAAAAGACAATGTGGTCGAAAGCTTGAACGTGGTCGAAAACTTGAATGTGGTTGAAAAAAATCAGAGAATAGAGGATGAATAGAGAGATGTCTGTTTTCAGCTGATATTCAAAACAAAGATATATGGAAGTTTTGATCTGTAGATCCAAATGATGTGAAACTTTAAAGTGATCTTTTTTAGGGTATTGTGAATCTATTCCAATAAACGATTATGAAAATCATGACAAAAATTGAGACCTTTTTTAGTTTGTTGAAAGGTTTCATGAAAACTGAGTCAAAATCAAAATCGGTGAATACAACTTGTTCGTGGGTGGATGATGACCAAGATGGGTCTAGATGTATTCCCATATATTACAGCAAGTTAGAACACCAAAGAAACCAACTCAAAAACCTTTGGATCAAAAAAATCACATTTTGATGTCAAATCAAGAGCAAATCAATCAAATCAAGATAGATCCATGGAAATATGTGCAGATTGATGTATTTTTTACCTGAGATAGAAAGATTTACAACCACTCTACCTTGAAGAACAAAGAGCACACCAAATGCTCTACTCTCATACCCTAACCCTAAACTTGAGAGCACATAGGAGAGAGGGGTTGGATAGATAACCCTACATGTCTTCATACCAACGGCTTTTATAGGTGGGCAACCAGCAACCTACACCCCTTAATGAATCTTATCCATTATTACAATGGAGGAAACCCGTTGACTACACACACGGGTTTTACTCACACAAGTTTACTTGTGCACGATTTTCAAAGCGCATAAGTGTGCATCCGCTAAATGCTTAGCCTTGATCCGTTTTGATCAAACCAGCTCTACCATGTCCTAAAGCGCTCTCCAACGCATCGCCCATGCACCACAATTTTAATTCAAGGTGGTTTCCATTATTTTGGTCAAACTACCAAAATACTCTCCGTTGACCCGGTCTTCACCAACCTTTGGAAGCAATCGCCATGCTTGTCACGTATAGGTACACCACTAGCTTGCCACGCGCCGCCAAGTCTCTCCCATCCCGGTTCCACCGAACCACTGTTCACTTGGCTCGTGCAAGCCACATGACACAATCCCGCCGTTTGAACTCACCTTCAACACTTCCTGTCTTTCTTGTGCCATACTTGAGCTCACCATCTCACTCGGCATCCTTGATCGTTCTGAGCCTCAGCTTCTCCCTGAGTCTAACCCCGATCCTCGTCGTTAACCACAGTTGACTCTAAGCGACTCTGCACATCTAAAGATAAAGAAATCATTTTTAGGCACAAGTTCTTCATAACTTGACCTACATTAGTCAAGACATACATCATACAACCTTAATCCAATGGCTCAAGTCATCCTACCTCAATCCATGATCCAAATTCTAAAATCATCAAATTCTGCCCAAAACCAAATCAGTCAAAGAGTGATCTTTGCAAACTCACTTGACTACTCCATAAATATTATAATGATTTATCATAATACTAACCTAAATCTTCTCATATGATTCTTTAATCAGGATTATGGAAAAAAGGCCCGAAATGTCGAAATAAACGACGTTCTCCCGACGAAGTCGCTCCTATGAATCCCAATTCCCAACCTCCGTCCTTGCATAACTGCTGTTTTGAGTAGTTTTCACAACATTAAGGACTCTGAGAGTTAATAAGTGTCCTTGTAGGTTCATCACTTTAGCGTAAGAAAAGAAAATGCATGCTTGGTGAGCACCTTACTGCCTTTTCCCCCATGTTCTGTGTGCTAGACGAGGGGAGTAGTCTGTAGTTTAATAAATTAGGTGCATATGTTTGATACTTTCGATCATGAATCTATGCTCTAGGGCAATGCACTTATGGGCTGTCTTCTAGAAGTTACAGTAAAAATGATAGTACTGATTTGATATGACCAGTAGTATCGGTTTTGGTAGAAATTAAGAATTTTAGGATTTAAGTTATGGATGGAGTTTTGGTGACATAGGTTATTGCATTAAGGCTGCATGATGTATGTTTTGGCTTATGTGGATCAAGCTATGAAAAACTTATGTCCGAAAATGATTTCTTTGTCTTTGGATATGCAGGAACGCTTGGAACCATGGTCGACGGTGAGGATTGGGGCTACACTCAAGGAAGAGCTAAGACCTAGAATGATCGAGGATTCCGGGTGAGATGGTAAGCTCAAGTATGGTACGAGAAATGCGGAAATGTTGAAGACAAGTTCAAACGACTGTTTTGCACCATATGGCTTGATCAGTCCAAGTGAGACGTGATCCAGTGGAACCGAAGTGGGAGAAACTTGCCAACGCATAGCAAACCAATGATGGACCTACACATGGTAAACATGGCGATTGTTTGCATTAGAAGGAGATGACCCAGTGAAGAAAAGGTATTTTAATAGTTTGGCCAAAATACCGAAATCTGCTTTAGATCTGAGGGTTTTTGACGTGTTTTCACTCGTGTTCTTGCTTGTTGAGATATGTGTGAATATATCTAAAGTCATCTTAACTATCGTCCACCTACGAGCAAGTTGTATTCGTCGATTTTGGTTTTGGCTCGTTTTAGTATACCTTTTCTTCAAACTGAAAAATGTCTCAGTTTTAGCTATGATTTTCATATTAGTTTGTTGGAATAGGTTCTTGATAATGTAGAGAAGATCTCTGCAAAATTTCATATCCTTTGGATCTACAGATTAAAAGTTCCATTATTTTTCGGATTTGAAATAGCGCTGAAAATAATGTTCATTTGCAGATTTTCTGGTCAGGCTAATTTTGACATGGCGGTTAGACCGCAAATACTGCACTTGTCAGATCGCCATCTAAGTTGAGATCAGACTGCAGTAGTATGCTTTGGGCAAAATTTGTTTTCACGAGAAATTTGATTTGAGTATTTAGTGAGGATTTTATTTTCTATGGATCTGTTCTTTTTGGCTGAAGTTTATGACTTTTGTTGCGCTTATGTAATGAAACTTGTGGTCTGTCGGTGCAGATGTTCTACAATTAACTAGTAGACCTCATCTTAAAAAGAGATTAAAGAGTCAAAAACTAAAAAGAATAAGAAACTCACGTGTGTTTTTTGTCAATATAAATAAAGTCAGTGCAGTATGTTCTACAATTAACTAGTAGACCTCATCTTAAAAAGACACCCCGTTTAAAAGTTAGTTACTGTAGAAAAGTTAAAAACTAAAAAAGAATAAGACCTATGACTTACTAGTTATTAAAGAATAGAATATATAATACCTAGAAAAAAGTTTAAGAAAAGAATATTCACTCTTGTTCTAATGTTCTGTTGCCATTCGATCTAAATAGCCCGAACGTACTCATGTGTTGCTGGTGGTCCTTAACTTTGATTCAGATGCGAACAAAGTTTGGGGAGATTACCTGCCGAAGACAGGGATTCCGCTGCCCTTACACACAATTTCGGCGGAAAGATCGTGTTCTACGACGGCGGTGACCCAAATCTGCAATCCGGTGGTCGTATGGCGGCTCCCCTCAACGGACAACGCCTCCCACCGAGCTTCTCTTTCAGGTCCCCGCTGACCTGCGAATTCCAGCGCATCGTTTCCTGCGACGTCTCCAAGAAGCCTCGTCTTCTCCGGTTGCCGCTCGGTGCTGGTTAGCCGTTGTATCATCTTTAGAGCAAGTATAATAACAGGCTGATAGTAGGTTGTATGCTAAGGTGAAGGAGAGAGAAGAGAGATAGGCTGTAAGTTTACAACACCAAGACAAGAACCAAAAACTTTGTGAGAGAGGGTTGGTCATATAAACCTTTCACCGATCAGAACTTGGATCATGATCATACATAAGTGTTCACCGATCAGTAAACTACTATATGAATGGACTGTATGGTTCAGAAGGTGTCTATACACCATCTGACAAGGTCAGATTATTAGCCTTGCTCTTACACATGGTGTAGGGTCGGCTTGGGGTAATGGCACATATGTGTTTTACTTTCTTTTAAGGACAGTATTGTGGCCAGGGGATATATGGACAAAAGAAGTGGTAGTATTAGCTTTTGCTTAGTTAATATGAATGGCTGACATTTTAAATTGGTTTTTTTACTCGCTTACTCTTGTTTGCTTTGAGAATAAGGTAAGAGGTCATGAGCGTATCACTATCCTACTTCTCTCGCTTTCTTTTCGTACATATACATCTTCTATATTATTTTCACCACTCATCTTCTCTTTCTAAAATAACTTCTTTCAATTAAAAACTATTAGTCATGGTAACAAAAACACCTCTATTTTTAACGAAAGCAGAGGTAGCCCCGATAGGGGCTTCTCCCCTTCAAAGAAAAAAGTTTGGGGAGATCTGTCCTGTATTTAGATTTTGGATCCAATGTCGCCGTCGGGGTTAATCTCAATTTTTTGGCAGCCCCCATGAGGAACATTTTAGTGTTCATTGTTATTGAAAATCATGCATGGTTTATACCCTTTTTTCTATGGTACACCGGAAATATGATTGTGATCAAATAGTAAAGAAGGGGACTAGCAGAAGAAGAGAAGAGTTAACACAGAGATCGTATGTGGAAAGTGGGTAAGAATGAGATGATCCTCCACTTCCTGTTCCTCTTTAGACCTATTATATATTGAGCTAGTTGCAAAATTCAATCACGAAAAATTAGGTCATCCCACGACAATGATATTATAATTTCCTAGTATATACTATAGGCACTCATATTACAGAATTCTGATTCCGAAATGTTACATGACACATGTTGCCAAGTTCCAACTTGCAATGCAACGCCCAAGACTTTTCGAGGACGAGAACGAGAGCACCGAGTCCGATGAGACGGTGAGGCCTCCACTAGTCCACTTTACAAGGACAACGGAAAAGAGGGAAGCACAAAAAATCTGCTGGGCGCACCACGGGGCCCACCTGTCATGGAGCAGAGACTAAAGCCAAAAAGGTCACGGGCCTTTTTAAATAACAGAGCAGTGGAGAATAGGAAAGTGACCGTGCAGGCGGGCGTTGCCCGTTCAACGCCCCTGTGTCCAGTGGGCCCGCGGCGCGTGAAGGTGGCGGGTACGCCTTGGGTGGTCCAACGTCCCGGTACAAAATGACGCCCGGAGATATTTTGTTCAGACGTAGACGTAGTGCTATGCAGCAGCTCTACTGTACAATACTACAGGGCCACACGGAATTTATACGTTTGGTGTACACGCAATACGCGTTTTGGGGGGGGGGGGGGGTGCTGGTGTGACGTGTTCGTTTTCGTACGTCGAGGTTGCTTGTTTGTTTTCTCACGGGTTGATGGATGCAAATTTATGGTCTCTCGCGCTGTCGCGCAGCTTCGTGTGGCGGTTCTGGTTTTTTTTTTCCTTTCGGCTTTCGTTGGGCTAAAAAACTGGAAGAAAATTGGGTGGAGCATGGCTCCAGATCTGCTTCTGTGAGTAACCCACCTAATCTCGCGACGCGTGTCCGCTACGCTAATCACACAGATGTATATTCTTGGCTCATCGACTGCTATTTGCTCCCAATCGTTTCGCCTCCTGCACTCGGCTCCAACCGCATCTGTACGCGGTTCGCTCGGCTTGCAGGGGTTCACTCCCTGTGGCCGTCCGCCTTCGCAGTCACCTCAGTTGCCATCGTCACCGTCGCCTCAGGTCCACCGCCAGACGCCGACTAAGCTCGGCCACTATGATCCGATGCTCATCACCACACGCGAGATGGAGAAGGCCAGTCAGCTTGCGTAGAGGACGAGAGGACGTCGAGACCTGGTGTTCTGTTCAGGCAGATCGCACCGGTCAAGCGGATCGGAGGACGGGACGTCGCGATGCCATTCACCCTGGGTGGGTCGTCCGTCGGCTGGTGAAGACGTGAGGCGAAGCCCGGCGTGCATGCAAGCTCTCGGTTTGTAGGTGACGATCCAAATAGTTTTGTACAAACTATAGATGAAGGTGTTGATCCTAAGCAGTTGACTGTAACACATGATGCTGACTCTCTATGCCATTTTCATATTTTGTTTACTTACATGCATGTTTTATGAACACTTTAATTACATGTTGATTCTAAGAAATTGGTTGTAAAACAGGATCCTAATGTTGGGCAATCTTCGACCATGGCTGCTCAGTTCATGCAAGGCGGATATGATAATGCTACAATGCCACACTTCAATTTCATCCCAAATTCTTTGATGGCTGCACCATATATACAAGGAGGATATACAAATCTCTTAGTTCATCAAGATGCCACATTGCAGTCTGTTAGGAAATTACATTTTGATGGAGCGCAGAATCCTGAAAATATGTAATTTAATAGCACTGTACTTGCCACTTCTATAACCTGGATGCATTACTTTTGAAGCTTGGATATCCAAATGACTTACTGGTTGAATTCCTTTTTTACTACATCCGGATGATATGTGTTAATTGTAGCATAAAGGTTGTGAATTTTTACACACAAAGGAGCATCCAGATGATATGTGTTTGAGAGGAGACTTGTATTTCCAGACATCCATATTTATTTCATAATAACATTCTCACTTATTTATTTCATAATAACATTCTCACTTATGTAACATATCCATGATCTCTCTCGTATAACATATCCATACAGTTTTCCAACTCATCTACGATTTGATCACTACACTATACATCTGAATAGAATAACAATTTCTCTAGTCAGCACAAGATCCTTCGGATTGCCAACACAAGCATGCCGGCCAGGAATTGGCTTGACTCCAACTGAATTGTGTCGCTCAATATGATGGCATGCTGCTCATCTGGGAGGGAGAGGTATGTCGCGTGCGGTGAATCAGAGGTACAACCCCTAGCTGGTTAACAGATCACTCCCTGGAAGTGCCAGAACAATGCTGCTAACCTGAAGAAGGGATGACCAGTGCTATCCTGCGACAAAAGCCAGAGAAACATAAGTGCGGCTGTCTACCTTGACAAAATGCAATAAGATGAGAGTTCTGATGCTGCCTCGTTGAATATACTGTGAGCGTGCTGCCAAAATTGGCAACAACCCCATCAAATTGTGCTCTGATAATCACCAATGACATTCGATAATTCATGAGTATTTGAATGAATGGTTTAATGAAAAACTTACATGCAGTGCTGGGACAGGCATTCCATCGAGCATGTGGTGGACGGTGCCTGCAGCCCTGCACCAATCCATGCCTGCACACCGAGAGCTTGCATGAAACACCCCAGAATTTTGAGCCTTTTTGAAAATTTTTGGAAATTCAAATTGGATTTGGATACTTACCCAATTTAGCAAGAGAGTGAGGAAAATACGCTTTCCTTTTTCTCCCTTTCCGCCTTTGCCTCTGGCCGGCGTCGCCCACGCACGCCGTCTTCGCCGCGCCTCCAGAAGCGCCAGCGCGCGCCACCGCTGCTTCTCCGCACGTGCAGCAGAGGCAATCGCACCCCCACCTGGAACCGCTCCTGGACGCCGGTCCCGCACGCCAGGGAATCGTCGCTGCTCCCCTTCACTCGCGCAGCGCGCCCCGGACAGCAGATGTCTCGCCGCGCCACCGCCGCCGCGTTGCTTCCGACCATCCAGAGTCAAGGAGGCACTCATACCAAGAGGTGTCTCGCCACCTTGCCTCTCCTCCGCTGGCGCAGCCCCGCCACCCTCCTCTCCCTTTCTCGCGGAGACCTCGCGCCAATCGCTTCTTCGCGATACAACAGACACGCCGTATAAAAGCCCAATTCCACTGTAGATCACCTTCAGACAGCCCCTTCCTCTTCCCACTCCACCGATTGCACTCTCGCAGCCCCAGCCGCCGGCAATCACCGCCCCTGCACCGGTGAGCCCCAACTCGCAATCCGACGATTTACCCAATTAGAATCCAATTGCTTCCTCTGGCATGTGTGCTTCTACTCCCTGAACACAACGGCGCAACCACCGGAGCGAGAGCGGGAGTCTAGCAGCCGGGCCACGGAGCTCGCCGTCGACCACAAGGTCGCCACCGTGGCTGCTTACCCAGCCTCCCCGAGTCGTACACATCGCCAACGGGTCCCTGGGGTACCGTAGATGGTTAAATAGCGGCCAATCGGGTCACAACGCCGCAGGAACTCCCCAATGTCGCCGCGCACATCATCACCTTCCCAGCTGCCCGCGACCTCCTCTATTCACCCTGCTCCCTCCCAAAGCCCTCAAATGGAAACTACTCGACTAACCGCACCGTTTGGCTACGGCCGTTCTCCGGGAGCAACACAGCCTTCGCCTCCCTGCTCCGGAGAGTGCGCTCCGTTTTCCCGCCCGAGTCGGGAATGCTGGAGGAAGACGACGACGCCGCCGCCGATCCAGCCTTCATCCGAGCGCCGCCCTTTGAATCTCACCGCTCACTCCGCGCCCGCCCATCCGGCCGCCGAGCGCGCCGCTCGCCCTATCCGCGCCGCCCGCACCACCCATGCGCCACCCATCGGCAGGCACGCCGCGCGCATTGGCCGCCGCGCGCGCGCTGGCTCTCTCGCCGCCGGCCGAGGGCGAGCCGGGCCAACGCCGCCGAGCCGCATGGAAACCGCCGCCGCGATTGTGCGCATGTGTCGGCCGCGACTGCTCATCGGGCCAAGCCCATTACCGTTCATAGAGATTAGAAAATCCAGAAAATCCCCAAAAATCACAGAAAAATCTAGAAAATTCCCAAAAATACAAAAATACACCATCTTGACCAGAAAAATACCCTGAGTTCAAATCTGGTCTCTGTTCTTCCAAATTCAAATTTGCTAAATTTGAATTTCCCCGCTTTTGCTAACTCCAAATATCCCAATTACAAAATTCATCGATTTAAAAATGCCTTTCCTAGAAAAATGTCCATTCTCACACTTCTGAAATATGTGGTTGAGATTGTATGCTAATTGGCTCTTTTTGAATTGATTATTTTGATTTGGCCACATTTTGAAATTGAGCTTATGTTGTGACTTTATGTGTTTACGCTAGCATCCAACGTAGTCAAGTCCCGCCTGCAGTCTGAGCCGATCGCTCGCATCTACGACGTAGTAGAGATTACGCATGCCAAGGCAAGTCGCATGTTTTGATCATATTGAATCCCATTAAATTACATTATTTATTTAATGTATCTTCATTATTGATAGTTGTGAACTGATAATTGCTTAAAACAAAGATTTAGAATGGCATGCTATTTAGATAGCCCTACCACTGCTAAAAAGCCCCGTTTAACTTGATGGCCATATTCACCTTGACAACCTTAGTAAGAAATAATATATGATATCAAAGTAACCATGATCGCCTCATACAACAACTTTGAACTACTAAGGTGTTGGCCGCAGGCCGGTAGGATTTCAAAGCTGATAATAAGGTAAAGATGTGCTGTGGGAAAATCACGTGGTGATCTACGCCTACGACTTTACCTTAGGGGAATTGAGACTGGGAAAGGTGTGCTGTGGGAAATCACGCGGTGATCTACGCCCACAACCTTACCCGAATGAGAGGCTGGTATGGATGGGTGGTGGTAGTGCCAGTGGGCACAAAGGGAGACGTGGTTGGATGCCTCAGGGGAAAAATGTAAGGACGAGAACCTTGTGCCAAGTAAAAGACATAGTCAACGCTCAGGCCACAGGAGTTGACTTGTCAACACTGGTCTTGTAGCTGCTCCCTTCAATTGAAACTCTACAGGCTGTGATGACAGGTAGACGGGGAGTTAGGTATGTTGCGGGTACCTAACAACGATAGTATTCACTCACAAACGGCTAGAGAAGAGTATGTGTGCAATTGTAGCCGTGACTGAGTGATGCTATCGGGTAGAGTCTATATAGAGAATGGAGCAAAGAACCGACCGCTTTCTTAACTCACACGGAGTTAAGGGATCGTGTGGGTAAAGTTGAGCAACTCGCAGAGTGTAACAAATGGTATTCGAATACGCCGTGCTTCCGGTTAATGAAGCTATGTTAATTGGGTGATTCCAATAACGAGGCATAAGTAGGATTGGAGATGATTTAATGTGATAACTGGTGAACTGATTCTGTTATTCAAAACCCCTGTTCTTAAGAAGAAAATATCTTCAAGTTTTACTTGCTTACAAATAAAACTGCATCCACCCACTGTAATACAACCAATATACTCCCATCCTTGGAATACCATGCATATAGTAAGCCAGGGTTTACCCCTGTGACTTGCTGGGTACGGTGGTACTCATGATTTGCTAAACACAATTAACAGAAGGCCAATACTGGCAAGATGACGTTGTTGAAGAAGACGCTCCTGAAGAACCAGTCTACTTTGAAGAAGATTGGGCTTAGGATTTAGCCGCGCTCAGACCGTTGATCCTTTTGTGTGTATATGGTGGTGTATGGGCTTACGCATCCGCTGTGTACATTAACAGCAATATAATAATGTAATAAAGTTGGTACGTTTATGTAAGCTGGTACTGTTGTGATGATCACATGTAACCCTAGAACGTCATAATCGCACATTCCGCATAGCTACGATGTTCGCATCGCCCCGTAAATGGGGCGCATTGCATGCACACCGGCCGCCACGCTCACCACCGACGGACGACCCACCCAAGGTGAATGGCGTCGCGACATCCCGTCCTCCGATCCGCTTGACCGGTGCGATCTGCCTGAACAGAACACCAGGTCTCGACGTCCTCTCGTCCTCTACGCAAGCTGACTGGCCTTCTCCATCTCGCGTGTGGTGATGAGCATCGGATCACAGTGACCGAGCTTAGTCGGCGTCTGGCGGTGGACCTGAGGCGACGGTGACGATGGCAACTGAGGTGACTGCGAAGGCGGACGGCCACAGGGAGTGAACCCCTGCAAGCCGAGCGAACCGCGTACAGATGCGGCTGGAGCCGAGTGCAGGAGGCGAAACGGTTGGGAGCAAATAGCAGCCGATGAGCCAAGAACGTACATCCGTGTGATTAAAGTAGCGGACACGCGTCGCGAGATTAGGTAGGTTACTCACGAAAGCAGGTCTAGAATCATGCTACACCCAATTTTCTTCCAAAAAACTTGAGTTGCTTTTCAGTTTTCCCCCCGGTGGCCAGGTCCGCGGGATCCAAACCTCGAGCTCACTGTGTGAATCTTGCGCTCAGTGACATCATCAATTTCACTTTTTAATCTGTTGCTACTACTCGTATATGGTGGCCCCCCTTGAAGACATCCTATTCTGTTACTCTATTATGAGGTCTATGCGTAGTGGCTTTGCCCCGCTCGGTTGGACTGAAAAATAATGATTTATGACTAAGGTTGTGATTGTTTCGGCTTCAGCTTCTGGCTTCTTATTTGTTTTTCACTATTCATAAATTTCGTCTTTTTTTTGAACTTTTGACTTTTTTCAGCTTTTCTGCCGGTTCTTTTTTTCCCGTATTTGTTTGCATTATACGTTATGGGCTAATATGTTTTTCTGTTTTTAAATTTTTTTAATTTAATTATGCTAAATAAGACTCTCATCTACAATGTTTTTTTGGCCAGCTACAGTGCTTTTCAGCCATAAGCCACAAAAAAAAGCCCAAATGAGCACCACCTAAAATTGCACTGTAGCTGGTTAAAATTATATTGTAATTAAAGGTGATTTATTTGGCGTAATTAAATTTAAAAATTAAAATAGAAAAATATGTTAGCTCATCACGGACAACGCAAACAAAATACGGGAAAAAAGAACCGGCAAAAAAACCAAAAGTTCAAAAAAACGAAATTTATAAATAGTAAAAAATAAACCAGAAATCAGATGCTCAAGCCGAAATAAACGGAGCATTAATCCTCATGACCGGAATTAGGTAGAGTTCCAATATACCACGAGAGGTAGCTTCAATGAATACATCTCATTGTAATGGACTATAACATCTGATTAAAAAACCTAGCGCCTTTTTATCAACTACTCAATACTCCTTTGTTTTGAAGACTACTGAATGTCCGTACGTTACAATTGATTTTAAAAAAATTAGAACAAATTTGTATGTATATTCTAAAAATTTTTATCACCCATGAGTCTCAGAACATATAGTATAATATATTTTAAAAATTCGTAGCAACGCATAGACATTTAGCTAGTAATAACAAATGATAAGTAAGAGCAACTCCAAGAGATTAGCCAAAAGAAGTATCTAAATTTAGTGATTTAGCTATTCTCTAAAATGAATCTCACCCAAAAAAAACAAGACTACTCCTACAGGCTATCTAAACTAGAGGGCGCGCGGTGGGTCGAGTACGCGCGGGAATGGGGCGCAGCGTGCGGGAAGGAAACGCCGACCGCGCCAAGAGGCTGGATGGTGAGCGAGGTAGGCTATCCAAAAATAGGGAGCGAAGGAGGAGGGATGGAGAGCTACTAAATTTGGAGAGTCATTTACAGAGTCTATTGGAGACGTTTTTTCTCCAATAATAGCCAAATTCACTTTTAGAAAATGATTTAGCTCTTCTCTTGGAGTTGCTCTAACATTTAGATAGTAATAACAAATGATAAGTAACAGCAGGATTTCATGGATTCGTAACATACCAAAATTCACTGATCCTCTGGAACAATAATAACAAGTAACACTTGGATAACTACTCTTCTAGAATTCGTGAAATACCAAAATGTTTATCACCCGTGACTAATACACCAAGTGTTGGGATTGAATCACACAATCTTCTTTATTTCTCCAACTCTTATCACTTAATAAGAATTACATGGCTTAAATAAGCCTCATGCGCGCGCACAACCTCCACGCACCCACTAACTTCACTAACTTGGGCCTATTCTCATGTCTCCTGGAATCACTCTACAATCCGCACGAGACCGCTTCTCACGACCGCTTCACACGACCACCCATGTCTTCTGACTTTCCGGATGCTCCAACTGCTATAGTGTTCTTCCGAGTACCGACTACGACCACTGCAGTTTCTACAACTTACGACCATGGTGTCCTACAACCATGGCTGTCTTACGACCATAGTGCTTCTGATTCTAGAACGATGGATTCACACCACCACCTTCTGCTTCACGTTGAAACTTCAGACAATGACTTCGCACAGCTGTCGTTGTCGGTCTCACACCGACTTCTCCTCGCAGCAGCATCGCACTGTCGTTGGTGTTGGAATCACACCGACTCTTCCTCGCAGTGGACTCACACCGCCACCTTCACTTCTTCTTGCAGCGGCACCGCACCGCTACCACCCGCCTTCACACTGAGGCATGCTTGTCGGCTTTCGCCCATAGTTTCTACAATCACTTACAGCTCATCAAGATTAAATCTAACATTCTCCCCCTTGTAACAGTCAGGCACCACTGGAGGTTGCGGCGATGCGGCGGGATGGACACTACGTACGAATCTCAAGGCGCTAGCCCAACCACCGGGACAGCAATAGCGCTCCCTATAAGCCAGATACGAGAGAGGTAGAGCCAGATTTGGAAGAGGGGGACAGCATCGATGTAAACCACATGCTAGAGAGCACTGGAAGAAGACCATTGTGATGAGGGGGAAGGAAGCCGTGGTGAGCATGCAACCCACCGGCGGGCTACACAAGTTCCCGAGGGAGACGATATGACGCTGAATGACAGTGGGCACAAGGGAGCACACCAAGGATGTGGAGGGCATGGAAGGAGGGAAATAGGGGAGCTCTCATGGCGTAGGTGGTTCCATCGGAGAGGCAAAAGAGGAGGACGGGGGCGGCGGTGTCTAGGGTTCGAGGAGTGGGGGAGGAAACGGGAGGAGGCGAGAGAGGGGAGGGGGATGAGGGTAGGAGAGGTTGGGGTCATGGGTGCAGAGGACGTGGGACCATGGGAACTGCTATGTTTGTTGTGGGGCTAGATGCGTCGGTAGCAAGGGATGGTCCAGATGTTTTATGGTGAGATTAAACTGTTGTAAAGAGTCGAGGAAGAATATACCAAAAACCACCAACACATGCTTTTAAAGTGTAGAAATTTGAAGCCATGACAATGGGATGGGAAACACCTTAATTTGTGCATTCCATCACTTCCCATCAACGCAATTTTTCGCAGGTTGCTGGGATCACATCTTTACAGAGCTAAATCTCGCTTTTGTTTAGATAACTAATACTACTTGTTAGATTGATCTTTTTCAGTTTTGCTTTTCCGAGATCGTGCGCCGAGACGAGGTAGTCATAGTCTGCACCAGTACACGGCTAGTACAGTATTTTAAGCTCGCTACCTGTCATTTCGTAGCCTCTGTACTGTATTCTTGCATCGACCAGCAGCACTCCCCAAACACTATAGAAGACAGCAGATTCACCATCGTTATTGCTTTGCAACCGGTGCCTGTTAACGTTAAGTGAAAGAGGTGCCATAATGAAAAGGGCCAACCGAACCACCGATCCCTCTGACATGTGGTCATGTTCTAACCTGGGGCCAAGTTGTAATTGATGCAAACGTCTTGAACTACAGTCAAACGTCCCCACTCGCATTGCTAACCCGTCTCAGTTCGTAGGAAACGTAATGACCCACGGCTCTCGAGAGCATGCGTCAGACGGAGCAAACACGCGCACGCGGAAAGAAGCTTTTCCGTTAATTAATTGGCCCATGAGCACTGCTACTCCCACCGAGTCCACTCGCTTGCTAATCACTCAGAATAGCTTAAATATTTTGTACCATGCTTAGAGCAAGTTTAATAAAGTGATCATGCTGTGCAAATACAAAGAATCCATGTCAAGATAGTCCCATGTGGAGAGAGAGAGAAGAGAGAGAGAGAGCTGTGGCTCCCATGCAAGAGTCGCGCTATAAAGACAGAAAAGAGACGTTATCCATGCACGTACTAATGAACTAATCGCTATACCATGCATTTATTAAATTATCAATACCCATGTATGTATTAAATGATTGAGAGCTCTTGTGGAGACAACTTATAGCCAGCTTATTGTATGAGTTAGCTGCATCATTATCTTTTGATGACACGAAATTGTATTGGAGGTAGCAGCTATCTATACTATTAAATTTGCTCTTAGGTTGTCCTCAATTGACATCCATAGAGGCGCCTCAGCTAACTCGAGTGCTTGGCGGCAGTGCGTCGGGGTGACGCCTGACGGTGACAGAAAAGCATTTGCGTTACTGTCGGTCCATGAATGAAGCCCCCTTTCATTCCGGCTTCCAGCCTACACGTTGTTTTTTAATTTTAGTATTATTATTTATAAAGATATAAAGATGTTTTTTATTTTTTAATTGAATGATTTATAAAGAACTACCAGTCGTTATAATATAATTTTAACTAACAGTTAGAAATTAGAAGCCGCTAAAAAAAATCTGGATTAAACGGAGCCGAACTCTTTCGTCCCGTTCCCATGCCGGACCAAACACGAGCAGGCGCCCGGTTTCATCAGGAGCGACCGTTCATCTTGAGCAGAAAGCTAGCTTGCTGCTTTACGGCTCAGTTAGTTAACTACCCCCTCTGTACTCTGATCGCATGCCTCCCCAACGAGCAACAGGTCCCAGTACAATCAGCAGGATGGCTAACTCTTTATTAAAAAATATTTAATCACTCTGAGACGAATATAGCGTCCTAGAACAAGTGGTATTAGCTTGTGTAAAAATTGAACTCACCGAGGTCCCGAGCCAAGTGGGGCTACCACGAGCCGTTCCCGGGAGCGCATCTCTCAACTCTTGCCTGTGTCGTCTTGGGAGCTCGCTCGTAGTTCATACGTCCGATTCTCTAGTCAAGAATACCAGTATCGCATTGCCCAACAGAAGTGAACAAATTATTGGTGACGGGCAGCATTAGTTAATCGAGTAGATCTTGGTGGTATTGTGGTCACCTCTGGACGCAGGCCCACTAATTAACCTCCTAGTAAACAGCAAGCCAGCATTAAGAAATTGTGATCCGAGCCCGGACCTAGTAGTCTAGTACCAGCAACTTGTGTAGTAGCAGCCAGGAGGAGTAAAAGAAGGAGAAGTTAACTCCAAAAGTTGGTCTCCTGGATTCCAGCCAGCCTGCGACTCGCGTTGGGGGAGACACGCAGCTGGACAGACCCCATGATACCACGGCCGCACCCTCGCATTTCTTTACGCCTAGATCTCTTTTGGCTGGTTTTTAAAGGATTTGCTTCAGGAATTATTGTGAAATTCGTTCGTCTTCCCATGAAATTTCTCTGAAGGGCCGGCTGTAGGGGCAGCACTGACCAGCGCAGATATCTCAAAGCGCAGAGACATGTCATAAGAGTCTTGTTTTATGGTGAAGTTCACAACACCACAGTAACTTGTACGTGCATGTTTTTCCTATGAAAGAAATACGGGTAATACGGTTCGAACGTCTCACGCGAAAAAAATTATCTAGACGTTTTCTTCATATAGCTCTTGCCATTGATAAAAGCATTGAAGGTCTCTCTACCCAGATGATACCTTTTCATTTTTTTGACTTACTCCTAATAAACTTCGTCTCCAAGCAATTGAAGCTTTCTCGTCTATCTCACCTCCTCCATCTTCTCACTCTTCCTCTGTCTCTCACTTGGTACATATGGCTGTGTTCAGCTGGAGCTCGCATACGTCTGCCTGCTCCTCTATTCGCCTCTCTCTCTCTCTCTCATCATGTGGTCGAGCTCAAGGGAGGCCATCCACCGCCGATGGAGCTCGCATGAAAGTCTTCCTTTTCAAGGGTGGCCAGAGCTCAACGGATTTATCGTCAGAGCTTAATGTAAATAACTCCTCCCTCAACTCACAGTTGCGGACTTCTCATCGACGGTGCAACAAACCTCCTCCTCTGATGAGCTCTGCTACTCGTCGTCATCCATTGTGCCTCTCTGGGTAGAATTTGTTGCAGGCGTTCGCTCAATCTATTACACACACTATCTCGAAATGTTAGATGAGTGTTTTTTATTTGTTGCAATATTATTGTATCCTTAATTACTGTGATTGAGTTTGTTGCCGCCAGAGTGAGATTTTACTACATACTTATCAACTTATTGTTGCGTTGACATGTGATTTTGTTTTGGAAAATTTGTGATGTCAATTTGTTGTTGGGAGCCTTCAATTCTTTTGTTGCAGTTGTTGATTAGATTTGTTAAAAAAATGTTATCAATTCTTCATGGCTGTTGCGCCGCGAGGGGAGGGGAGGCAGAGAATTAGGCCATGTTTGGATCCCTCCATCTAAAGTTTAGATCTAAAGTCTCCAAACAGGTGGTCTAAAGTTAGATCTAAACTTTAGCTAACCCCTAAAAAACATTTTAGACCATTAGTCCACCAAAGTGAACTAAAGTGGTCTAAAGTTTTGGGTTCTTAGACACAAAGACGTGCTTACCCATGCATGTTGGTCTCTCACCTCCCATTTAATAGCTGACGCACGAAACAAGGAGAGGTAGTATGGTCTTTTTGAAACTTTAGTCCTATCCATTAGTACAGGATCCAAACAGAACTTTCGACTAAAGTTTAGTAGCTAAAGTTTAGCCGACTAAAGTTTAGTCCAAAACTTTTAGACAACTAAACTTTAGACCATGGGATCGCCTTAATCACGTGCCGCTGTTTTTGCTAGATGGTGGTTAATTTGTTGCGTGATGCAAATAGGTGCGGTTTACACCATCCAACGGTGAAGATAATATCTCGCATTTAAGATTGAATAGAGATTGCAGCGCATAAAGCTAGCGCCGCTTGTCGCCACGAGAGATATGGGGTCTGTTTTTTTTCGTGGTTTATAGTTTTTGGCTGAAATTTTGAATTTTGGCTATTTACTGTACTGATTACGGAGAGATTGATACTCACTTGCGATTTTGATCGATACAGATGTTGTGCTTTAACGTGTACTACGCTTAACTTGTAGATCTCATCTTAAAAATACTCCGCTTAAAAGTTAAGACTATAGTGGCTGCCAAAGCCGGACGGCTTAGGCCCTGCTGAACACCCCATGGACCTAAAGAGGGGAACAAACATTGATTAAAACAAGATCAGTGCGAGAACGAAGGCAGAAAATGTGTATTCCTCGCGGGAAATATGCACTTCCTTTCCTGTCTGACGTGTGGCAAGGAGTTGCCGGAAAATCAGGCAGGAAATCTCGCATAAGAATCTATGGGTTCGATTTTATTCCTTAAAATATTGCTTGAAACAGGGCAGAAGCTCTACCTCATTTCGTTAATAGAGAGAAGAAGAAAATAAGCATTGTTCAAGGTCAACGAAACCACCTCCTACACACTAAAATAATCATATAACAACACCTACAACTGATATACTGAGCCACCAAAACCATACCACCTAAGCTACTGATACAATATTGCTTGGAATTTAATCCTACGCATCTAAGGCCTAGGCCTTTTTAAAGTAGCTAAATTAGAAGTGCAATCAAAGTGAACATGAATATATATCATTTATCTTGTATTATATTTTATATATTTTTTGGAGTCGGAGTCAAATACATATAGTACCGGATACCTATTTCTCTATTCCATAATCGCTCCGCAATCCTTCGGTCAGTCGACCAGACAGAAATTATTAGCTTCTTTTGCACCCCTACACAGGTTATTGAATAGTAGAGGTACAGTCATAGCGAACACGAAGAACACTACATGTTCCCTGCCTACTCAGATACAACAATCCGTCTATTTTTTTTATCGTGTTTCTAAGTAAAGTCGCAACACCTTTTCTCATACCATATGACATTCGGACACATACAGACGGATATCGTTTATTCTATATCCTATTTCGTATTTTTTTCTCGGAATCAAAATCGAACATGAATAATACCGGATACCCATTTATCACTTACGTATTTGCTCTACAAACCTTCAGTCAGTTGATCAGACGGATGAAAAGAATACACTCCATTTGCACCCCTAAACTAAATTGGGATAAATTGTGTTTGTGTTTGCATCGCCGACTCAAATTGGCCGTCAGTATTTTATTCCTTTTGCGATTTTTTTTGTTATTAGTGAACTAATCCGTATCGTATTTGATTAGTTAGACACCTAAATGTTTCTACGTTCAATATGACTTATGTAGCCAGCCTTGAGACTGCAAGCTGGTGACAGTAAAAATCCTTGATTTGAGCCTTCGAGGTCGCAGCTTCGACAGCATCTGCGTTGCTTCTGTTCTGAGACCTACAAGATCTCAATGTCCGTGTGTCACACGGTAGCAAAAGGTGGCCAGTGAAAAATAGATACAAATTATCTGTATTATTAGATACCATATTTAATATGATATAAATACGATATAGATTTTCTGATCCGATTAACAATTTCTCTTATCTTCGTATTCGTATTCGAAATCACATAAAAAATATCGATGCGAATATGGTATAGATTTTTACTATCTGAAATGTTATTTCATCCGGACTATTTGTATCCGTATTCATATTCTATGAAGCAATATATATATTTTATTGTAATACGACTAATTAGTTTGACAAGTTTTTTAATTCAATATAAATTCGTGTTTCTTTAGGTGAAGTAAATGACTTAGAATGATTAAGCATGATTGTAAGAGGATAAAATGTCACTGATGTCTTCCTACAGCATAAGTTATGAGGTTATCATTATCCGATCGAATTGAGTAGATATTCGGTTCGAATTTGTATTCATTACAATATTCGATTGGTATCTATAATCAAGAAAATTTAAATTTATATTCGTATTTATTTATAAAATACGAATATAAATATGGTAAAGCCTAGTAATATGCATTTCAAAAATAGGTTACAATTAACAAAAGCAGACCCGTGGCTGCTGCAGAGACCCGTTGAGTCTGCTGCTTTTATATTCAAAGTGGAGTTCTTGATATGTTAAATTGTGATGCCGGCGCCACCGATTTGACCCCCAACCTTGAAGTTTTGGACTTCTCATTCAGCGTTAGTCTGAGAAATGTTCGTGTTCAGTTCTTGCAATTTACTGGATTCTGTTTCATGTCTTTTTCCCACGTTCATAGAATCATAGCACTGCTGCCTAATCAATAAGATTGTTCAGAAAAGTAATGAGATTCATAGGGAGGAAAAAAAAGATCATATTTCATTCCACAAAAGCAGAACAACAGCCAAAATCGTGGGCAAAAAATGGAGAAGAGCTCATGCGCCCATGGCTCTGTCTCAGTACTCAATGCATGGCTCTAAAGTTCTAACCTTGGGAAATACTAGTAACAAAATCCAAGCAGGTCACGCGAGACCTCGTCCAGATCCTCAGGCGTGTATGTAATGTACGCACTAGTACAACGAGTCCCTAAAACCAAAAGGATTCGCGTGTAGTAATATATGCGAGTGTCTCCGTCGTACGTGTATCAGAACCGTTCGTTTCGCGCGGAAGTCCGGTTCGATCACACGCGCAATGGAGGCCCCTCGCGGCGAACCCCGCGTCGGCCCACGGGTTGGTGTCCATGGCCTTGCGCGGCTGCGGCTGCTTGTGCTGATGGTGGTGGTGGTGGTGGTGCCGGTGCTCCTTCCGCGCGGCCACCGCGTGCGCCGCCGCGTGCTTCTTCCGCCGGTGCTTCGCCCTGTCCACCTCGATCTGCTGCTGCCTGCACTCCTCGCTGCAGAACGGCGTGTCACCTCTGCACCACTCGTACACAAGAAGTAAGTTTCCGACTTTCCACGTGCGAACTCTACGTTTGGTTGCGTTGGGAGGACAGAACGACCTGTACATGAAGATGTCGCCGGAGAGAGACTTGCCGCAGAGGGAGCACTCCTCGAGGAAGTGGTGGGTGTGGGCGACGTCCGCCTCGTGGACGTAGAACATGGACGACGGCTTCATGGCGCCGCTCCCCTTCATGCCGGCGGCGTCGCTGCACAGCAAGGCGCGCGGGAAGAGGGAGGAGCAATGCCGCCGAGTCTTGGCACCGGACGACGTTAAGGGGCTCGGCTAGTTTGCGGTGCCCCGAGTCGCCGGCAGTGTACAAATAGTGCCCGGGCGCGTCCATTTTTAGCCTCGATCGAGCAGACAAGGAGAGGCTGGAAATTGACAGTGCCGGAGGGCAAAGCTATGAATAGGAGCGGAGGACAATGAACCAAACTTGACACGCGAATATGCATCCATATACGTAGAACCGATTGTGGACATCAGAGTTGAATGATCTTTGCCTCATTTTTAGCTTCTATATAATCAATATTCTTTGGCCTTTTCACTCATTTAGCTATAAAAAACTAATTAGATCATATACACACTGAAAACAAGTACAAACAGAAACCAACAAGCTAAAGGAATAGAAGCAACAAATAAGCTACGTCCAGACTTATCCGACCACACAGACCTCTATTGCCATTGACAACCACTGCTCTCCTAGCCTCCTGCATATCCAAAGATAAAGCAATCCGATTCCGAGCACATGTTTCATGTACTTAACTCGCGTTAGTCAAAACATGTATCATGTAACACAATACAACCAACCAATAGTAACTATGATGTACCTACATCCAAATCAACTCTACTCAACTCAACTTCAGGCATGCTCTGAACCTATAAGATTGGTTTGATCGTCAATCATATGTCAGTCTGATCACTGGCCTAACACCGGGCAAATTGCTTAAGAGCACCATAATACACTCTCTAGATTTTTGGTTACACTCTATCTAATTTCAGCTCAGAACTCTAATTTGAGTAATACTTAATATAAAGACACCTCCAAATACAACTATACAAGTGCTTGATGTCCACTGAAGATTTAGTGAGAGTGAGAACCACTCAATGCGTTTATTCTCATATTCAGGAATAGGGGGGTTTAAAACATCATCAATCAGTCCAGAGGGCTGAATTGGATGCTCCCGGGCATGGGATTCTTACTTGCACATGCCATGTTACTTGTTACCACAACAATCATATGCCGTTTAGATCCTACAACATTTGGATTAACAATAAAAAAGAGGAATCATATGTACTTATATAAGATTATACTTTACTTTTACTGCTCTTAACGTGTGTCAAGAAACATTCTGGACTCCGTGTCGCACTAACACTGTGTTAAGAAACATTCTGGACTCAGTGTCGCACTAACACCATACCGAACATGTTCTTGCTTGGCCTAGTTCAGACGTAACATCCTAGCAGTGAAAATCGCAATACCTCCCAGAAAAAAATTTGAGAATTTGCACATAAATAAATTATGTATCCGACCTGTCCATCAACTTTTAACTATTCAGTCATTGTCTTGACAGCACGAAATGAGGACACCTCTCCTCTGGGAAAAAAACCCCCCCATTAATTCCTGTCGCCTTCACAGGCGTCTTTAACTCTTAACCCGACAAGAGCGTACATCGTTTTTGAAAGCAGAATGCCATTAAAACCATTGGAAGCGCCTCTGTTCATCCAGACTTTTCCTCCTCCGAGAGGGCGACGCTTCAGTCCACGCTGAGATATTATTAACCGCTGCCGTGCTGGATTCCTCCCACGCATGATCAGACCGTAATATCTCGTAATAATCTCGTTTACTGCAACGAGCAGCTCGCACTAAACCGTGTCCAGCGAATCCGAGCCCTTTCTTTAGGCATCTCCAATAGTTATAGCTAGCAACTAACTATAAGACTTCCACATCATCTATATAGTACACACTAAAATTAGCATTCTAAAGAACTATCTATAAGGATAGCTATTTGATGGTTACATGCACACACAGAATTTATGGAGGCTGCTCGTTTGACGCTATAGACTATCTCTGAGCTTGTAGAGAGTCATGCGTTCTCTTTCTTCATTTAATATCTTCCATGATATATGATTGATGATATGGACTTCTTGTAGATAATGAGGTTTGTTTTTGTGTGCGTCTCTCTTTAAGGCCTAGATTGCCTAAAGGATTCTCGGCTGCACATGGATGCAATTTGCAGGCAACAAACGGTGAAATCCATGGCCTGGCCGAGAAAGATTTGTTTAACTCTAGTAGTTTTAAAGTCCAGTGTGCGCACTAGTGCCAACATGCTTTGTGTAGTTTAACCTTTGTTGAACGGTGAGGAACGCGGGGTGTGAGGTCAGGCACTCTACAACACGAGCGGTGCTACACGTACGAGTAGCATTTGCTATCATCTTACAAGCCGAGGCTGGCAGGTGGGCCTCGCACTGAATGTAATTAGGAGGGCCACCTGCCAGCCATTGTTCATGGAAAAATTTGGTAAAGAAACGTCGTGCTTACGGTGCTTCAGTATAAAATTTCTCCATGTTGCTAGTCATTTCCTCATGTAAGTTGCCAGGAAGCAGGCTTCACGAATGACATAACGAGCTGCATCGCTTTCTTCCTTTCTTTAGTACCTTTGCTTTTTCTTCCTGGAACAGCCGCCTAATTTGCAATTCACATAGCCTATTATATTTCCTCAGTAAGAATCTGAAAGAACCGTTTCTATCTGCCCTTCATGGCCAGCTGCTGCAGGAACGAACAGCATCATTAGATCTCTACTGTCTGTACCTTGTACACAGTAGCAGCCTAGCAGGCAACGACCTGAAATTTCTACGACGTAACAACGTTACAACGGGAATCCTGTTCGTGGGGGCAACTGAATAAAGCCGACGTTTAATTGCGTCATCAACAGAAAAACCATTTAACAGCCGTGGCGCCATTATCATCTGTCGTCGTAGCAGCACTGAAGACATTGAAGTGAGAACATGCAGCATGAGGGGTACTAGGAAAGAACGCAATCGAACTGATGAGAAATTTGAGAGAACTTTTTATGCCTCTCACTGCTTGCATATCAACAGGTTACACGGCAAACCCACACACACGAACGCGGCACCGGTTGCAGGCACAATGGAACAAAAACCAGTGATAATTCACACACCAAATCAACTCCTCATCTCCATCTTGCGGAGACCAAAAGGAAGAGCCAATGGATTCGATCCCGACAAAGTAAAAGACGCAGCCGATTTGCTTCTCCTCTGCCTGGTCTTCGTCCCGTAGAACTGGTGATCCGCGTGTGCTCGATTGGATCTTCTCTCCGCACGCGCGGTCATGGACGAACTGCCCACCTCAGCACGCTTTGGTTTCTTGAACCGCTGCTAGATCCTACGTCTGGTGCCCAAAATTTTACCACGCCCAGACCGGGATTCTCTGGGGGCTCTGCTTCTGCTGCCTCTGCCGCTGCTGCTCAGGCCTGTCCGTCTGCTTCGGCCTCGTCTCCCTCGCCTCGTCGATCTCGATCTGCTCCTGCCTGCACTCCTCGCTACAGAACGGCATGTTACCTCTGCACGAGAAAAGAATCACACCGCCATCAGAACACTTCTTCTACAGAGGTTTGTATGAAGGACTGATCAGGCCAGTACGTTTGTGGTGTATTTACCTGTACATGAAGATGTCTCTGTTGCCGGCAAGGAGCTTCCGGCAGCGGAAGCAGATGTCGAGGTAGTAGTGGTGGCCGAGGAGCTCGTCGGCGTCGTCACAAGGATCGCAGAAGAGGCGGCCGGGCCGCCTCGGCGAGGCTGCCGGCTTCAGGGGGGAGGCGGAGTGACCGGAGAAGCCAGCCTCGAGGTCTTCGTAGACCTCCATGCAGGTGGAGTGGTGGTGCGCCATTTCTTGGCTTAGTTTCTTTGGCAAATTGGCTGTGTCTATCCTTTTCCGGTTGGGAAAGGGGGCGTGCGTTGGAGGAGCAGGGAGAAGCGAGGGGCTTATAGGGAGATGAAGGGATGGTATATTATTCGCTTTAGTCCCTAGGGTTTAGTGGAATTATGAGGTATTCTTGGCATTTTAGGCCCAAGTGGCCCTATGTTTCTGTTCTAGCTGGTTTGATACCATTTATGAAACCTTGTGAGCTTCTAGTTAGTGAAATCAACACCAAGATCAGGCAATTTTTGTATGATGGGATAGTTGTGGAGCATTTTCAATTTTCTAAAATCTATGTATAGTAACTGATTTCCATTCTCCCAGTGCCCAGTAGTACTTATAAATGTGTACGCTTTCTTTATTGCATGATTTGATGAAATTTTTATGTTTAGTAACATGAAATTGCACTCTCAATGAACTAAAATTGTAGCCCCTTAAAAACAATCAGAACTTTAGGTAATTGAGTGCAACTTGGATGACTCAAATTGCACTCTCAATCAACTAAAATTGCATCCCTCCAAAAAATATGTGCAACTTTAGATGACTGAAAAATAAAAAAATTTCAATCACCTATGCAATAGATGTGTAAGGAAGAGAAATGCTGGTTGTTTCATGTTTGCGCACGCACACATCTCTAGTGGAGCGTCAAGTGTGTGTACTAGTGTTTGCTTTGTGACGATGCGAATTCATCATGTAGAAAAGCGGCAAGCACTATGGTGAGTCACTTGGAGGGAAAAACAAAATCCTACCAAAAACACAGTAGACCAATAACCTGGATTTGTCCAACAAAAACGTCGCGTGTTTTTATGATCCCTCGTAAAATTCTCGTGCGCAATGTCCAAGAGGTGGGTCTAATAAAATCCACTTGGCACCACAATTTATGAAATTTCCTGCGTATCAAGTTTTTTTAGACACATAGCACAGCACAGTCACTTCCTCTAGAAGCTGGGTTGAGCAAGTGGCCAAGTTGCACGTGCACAAGGCTGGCCTCCTTGATTGCATTTGTGAATCAGGTTACTGAGGCAGAGCAAAACCGGGGGCGCATGGTGCCCGGACCCGGCCGCACTATTGTACTATTCCCGCGTGCAAACTCTATGGGTCCCACCAACCGTTTGATAGTATTTCCAACACTTTTTCCACTATACCGTTGGGTTTTCGTCCCACTCATTTCGACTTTAGCTTCTAACGTCTGATTTATTTTTTACTGTTCCTAAATTTTGTCTTTTTCTAAATTTTTGGTTTTTTGAGCTTTTTTGCCAGCTCTTTTTTCGTATTTGTTTGCGCTATTTTTCTATTTTTAATTTTTTTAAATTTAATTACGCCAAATAAGCCACATTCAACTACATGTAATTTCAACCATAAACCACTATTTTTCAGCCCAACCGAGCGAGACCTTTATTCAATACACTAGTCAAATATTCATGTTTTTGCTATGGATAAAAATATATTATATAAGTGATATTATTGGGATCGGTTTATTCAGCCCACACGCTTGGCCACATCGTGTCTTCGCACCTTCAGCTCTATTTTACACCTGGTAGAGCTTTGTTTTTCCTTGTTAGAGGATGTTTAGGATGTGGAATTATGTTTTAGATTGTTTTATATTTTTGTTAGAGATATTTTAGAGATACGTAAGGAGGAGTTAGGGGCAAAAAAAACCACCACTATAGACATCTTCGTAGAAGAGATATCACATCTGATTTGATGGATTGAACAATTCTGCTTGAGTTTCTGCATGTAGTGAGCAGTGGTTAGCTCCTGGTTTTTTTGGTGCCTCCATCCTTCTCTCATCACCCACACTAAACTAAACTAAACAGGAGCGCAGTTGGTGCGGCTTCTTGATTTGACGACAATCCAACTCGACTTAAGCCAAGGGGCCTGCAAATTGCGATCAGAACTTAATTTACTCGAAAGGAACCAACCAATTGGAATGCACCTGCTTTTCTTTTCTATCTTGTCGTATGATGTATGTATCGTGTGTGTGCAGTGTGTCGTTGAGACGTTGATGGCCTCTTTCCATGCAACTAGTGCGCTGAAGCTATTGGTACATGATTACATGAGAATAGCAGATCTAGTGTTGCGGGAGATAGGTACAGAGTACTGACTCCTGAACAACTACTAGTGATCCAATGGTTTCAGTGGCTTCTAACCTGAAATCCATGTACTGCCACTAGTCCAGATTGAATTTGGTTTTTAGCATTGAGTTCTTCTACTGAGATGCAGGCTATACCCCAATTTTCAGTGAGACAACTAAGCTAGAGACTGTTCAAATTGAAATTAAATTTCAGTTGATAAGGGAGTTCAGGGCAATTTGCTAATTAAGGAGACACAAACTAATCAGTGACCATTCCGTTCCTTTCCTACCATGCTCTTTTCCTTTGAAGATTGCCCTCAGTATCCTTCCCACTTCCTATTCTTTCAAGCAAGAAAATGACATTTTTGGTATTATATTGAGCTTGCAATTCAAGGACTAACATACAAATACAAGAAAGTTGAGGACAGATACAAATACATAAACGTCATGGTCCTTTCTGCAAATACCACCTTTTTAAAATCTCTATTCGAGGGCTTACACCATACATACGGTACGGCTTTGTCAAGGACGCTTTCTTAGAATAGCAGCTGCAACAAAAAAAAAAGCTGCGGACCCTCAATCTCCACCACCGTTCTCCTTCTAGACTTATACAGTACATTTTCTACCTCTACCTCTAGTTCTGACCCTTCTTTCCTATTAAAACTTCCCGTCGGCGGCTACCGGCGGTGAGTAGAAGAGGGACCTACCTGAGTAGCTAGTAACTCTTTCTTTTCTTCTTGTACAGCTGTGGAGCTTCACCGTACACCATCTGTCACCATCCCTGGTGAGATTTTCTTCCCTGGCGACGGTGTCTGCTGCTCCTCCCCTCTGTTATCCTTTTGGTGGGTACGCGAGATGCCCTTTGCCTTCTCCTCAACAGACTCATGGACGTCAGACTTCTTCTGACCAGCCACCGTTGAGTGACCCCTCTTCTTCTCCCTTGCTTCAGAGGCAAAATCCATCAATCCCATGACAAAATATTGCAAACTACAACCCGGATTTGACCGTCCTAGGGTCTTTACGGTAAGGATTAAGAATCGGGAACTTGTTGGTCTCAGGCAAAGCGTCAGTGCTACTAGCAATATTTACCTCCTCAAGAGACGACGTCTGCAAAGGAGGTAGTCCCCATGGGCAGTCGCACGATGGTCTCCCTATGAACTACGTCTCCTGTCCTTCCTCACCGAAAAGTTCGCGTTGGCCGTTTCCCACATGCGCATCCATGCCCATTGTCATTTCCATCTTTAGTGTTGTTTGTTCTGTGTTTGCAAAGGGACTACGTTGTAATTTTCTTTTCATTACATTGTAATTTTCATTTCCTTAGATCCTTCAGTGTAACATCAAAGGATGTATTATCTTTGCCTTATAATAAAGCAGGTTTAGGCCCTTAGGGGCCATATCTCCAAAAAAAATAGGTCTCTTTCTTTGACACCCAATAGATTGGATGGCACCTGTCATAATAAAAAGAATCTCTCACTATCAAGCTCTTACGAACAGTATGAACCGGTAGCACAATTTCTAATCTAAAAGGCAAATCAGGGGCAACTCCAAGTCATGGACCACCTATATTAAGTGGGAGTAGGTCTCCATGTTAATGATGTCAATTGCCTGGGATTCTTTTAGCAATATTGCTTGGTCAATTTTTTTTTGTGCTTACTTCACTCAAATCAATTATAAATGAGACCTTTTAATTTCTACAAGTACATATTTTTTCTGCCCCGAAATTTTTTAACGAACAAAAGGAACATTTGATTACTAGGCGGTGTGGTATCAGGTCTATTCTTTTATGCTGTGATTTTTTGCTACGATTTATTAGTTTAATAAATAATGATCACTGAAAGAAGCTAAAAAGTAAAAGTCGCTGAAGAACTAAAAAGATCATGAAAATTGTTGACAAGCTTGATGGATATGTATTAAAGGTGGGCTATTTTAGGCTTATAGCTTAGCTTTTTTCAGTACCAGTTTTTAAATAGAATATTTTTTCAATATAGATATATAAATTTATTATAATAGATAATTTTTTAACTTTATCTATATCGTTCAAAATCATACACAAGTATATTTTTTATACTCTCTTATATAAATAGCTAAATTTTTTAATTAAGTAATATAAGCTACAGTTCAAAAGAATGTACCTTTATTTCCACTCGCACGTCATTTTCAGCGGTTAAGCCAGTGGCCACCGCACGCGGTATGGTGGGCGGGCGCGTCGCACTCGCGAGGCATTTTTCCCGCAGTTGCTTTCTGGATATTTCCGGTGCTTTTACGACGTGTGCTGCTGTCGCGAACCCGGAAAAATCACTAGATTCACTACAGGAAAGGGTCTGCTTCTAATGCGCCAAATGCAGCATGTCGACATGGAGTTGTGTGCTGGGGCCCGCTCGTTCATGGGCAGCTGTAAAATTTTGACACGATGACCCCGTGCTGCTCGAGTAAAGAATTTCTTTACTATTATAAAATGTGAATTGGTGGTTGGTCATTCGCTCTTCTCCCTTCTTAACCATCCGATTTGATTTGAAACATCTGTCTCTCTTCTTCTCTCTCATGATACAATTGTTTACCCCCTCCACTTTCCTCATCTCCTCGTGCATTCTAGTCACCCTTCAGTCTCTATTACTTGCTCTCTAATATTTGATGTGTGAAGTTGATCAAGTAGTAAGTTTTGTCTCATTATTTTTATGATTTCGTTGCAACGTATGGATTTCTAACTGGTATAGTATAATGTATACGTGCGATCTAGCCCGTTAGTCCAATCGGTTGTAGTTAATCAATTTTTCGAGCACCTGCTTCTATATGCTTTTGTCATTTGTACGTAGAGAAATCAACGTTGCAAATGGCAATAGAACACACCTAGAGGGCAACGAAAGATTTTCATTTTCTGTGAGAGAGATCAAAGGTTCAAGACGCTGAACGCAACTGTTTCCTTGGTCAAACATAGCATCATGATATGTTAAACAAGTGCTCACTGCTCAGCACATGCAGTCACACTTGACCTAGCTTGGTCAGATGACTGAGCTCCCTGATTATTCGACAAAAAAAAATTGCATTGGCATTTTCGAGATTCTTCTCAAACAAAAAGCAAAAGGTGCACAAATATTACAGGTTTGGCTATTTCACGAGTGGCCATGAAAGAACCTTAGAGACGTTTGTATTGATTTTTGTTAACGATTTTTAATTACATTTGGCTATTATTTAAGGTTTTTGCTAAAAATGAATAGTAGTTGCTAAAAGAAGTAGTTTTTTTAATGAGGGGACGAGCAGTGCAAAAATAATGGAGATATATGTATGTGTGACAAGAGCAAGAGGAATAGGGTTGGTGATGCACCCGTTACCCCTGATTTATCCCTAGAGTGAGACCGGTATTCGTATTGGCTTTGACTCTTCTAAACTTAAACCAGAAGCATAAGCCAATTAGAACAGGGGTTTAAATTCGACAGAAAAGAACCTTTTATGCTTAAAAAAAGAATACGAAGAATATTTCGTACAAATTGTCCTCACAGAAATATCCACAATACACTGTGCTCATTTGAGCTTAAGCGTCAAGCTTCTAGCTTCTTTATTTCTCCATTTTTTTAGCCTTTTGGCTTATTTTAGGGGTTTTTTGAATTTTCTTTTTTCTTTATTTCTTTGCATTGTCCGTGGTAATGTAAATGTTTTTCCTTTTTAATGTTTTTCAAATTTAATTATAAAAAATACCAACAACTATAGTATAAAAAAACTACTACAGTAATAAAAATGCTAGAAACTTGTGTTTCATACGCCCAAATAAACATCCTGAATCTTGGCTACGAGCCTACGAAAACTGGCCTTACTTAACCATTTCTACTCTCTTAATTAGTAAAAGATGAGGTAAATTACTTAAGGGAATCGAAGTGCCGCGCCAATAAAGTTTCCTCAAGAAAAACAAATGGGACTGAGCGATGTAAGTTTTTCTGATAACCAACATGAAGGAAACAAGGTCTATCATCTATAAATTTCTTATGACAACTGACAAGAACTCAAAAAAATTTACCTAAAATAAACCGTCGATTCAGTGCCTCAACTCAACTACCCAACATGAACATGCAAAAATTCATTTCTCTCATATCTGTCGTCAGAGTATGAGGAGCATGTGAGAAGGTTTTAATTTATGATGAACTATTGTAATTTAGGAGATTTAGAAATTTAATTGGAAGTGTTACTAGTTGATCAGGAGAAGGCCAGTTAAACCGGCAGTGTGTCACCGATCTGATCGGTTGGTGCAGCAGTCTGACTGTCCGAGGGTTGGTGGTCTGACCGGCTGAAGATTGTCCAGATGGGGATTTCCATCTAAAATTCATATTTGTGGATTTTAAGTTGAGGAAAAGGTTTTAATAAGTATGGTCAGTGGTTTTATATTGCATGAGCTATGTTACAGCTAACGTTAGTCACGTTGTGAAAAACTTGTGCTCGGAAATAATTTCTTTGCCTTTGGATGTGCAGGGTCGCTTAGAGTCAAGTGTGGTCAACGGTAAAGATTGGGGTTAGGCTCATGGAGGAGTTGAGGCCCAGAACAATCGATGATGTTGGGTGAGACAATGAGCTCAAGCATGGCAAGAGAAATGCGAAAAATGTTGAAAGCCAGCTCGAACCGCAGGGTGACACCATGTGGCTTGCACGGGCCAAGTGAGCCGTGGTTCGATGGAACCAGAGCGGGCAAGACTTTGTGACGTGTGGCAACTTAGTGGTGCACTTACACATGGCAAGTATAGCGATTGCTTGCAATGGGAGATGAATACCAAGTCAACGGAGGGTATTTTGGTAGTTTAACCAAAATACCAAAAATCATCTTAGATCAAAACCATGGTGCATGGATAATGCATTGGAGAATGGTATAGGTCAAGGTGGAGTTGGTTTTGATCAAGACGAATCAAGACTAAAGATTTAACAAATGCACACTTATGCGCTTTGAAAACGTGCATATGTAAACATGTGTGTAAAACCCGTGTGTGTGGGGTTAATGGTTTCTCTATTATAATAGTGGATAAGATCTATTAAAGGGTATAGGTGGTCGCTGCCCATCTATCAAAGGGTGTTGGGATGGAGACATGTAAGGTTAACCATCCAACTCATCTTTGTGCTCTCTTCTTTTGGTTTAGGGTTAGGGTTTGAGAAAGAGCACCTAATATATCAATCTTTGTGTAACTCTTGAGTTCCTTTTGTTTTTTATTGATGTGCTTGACTTTTGGTTGGTTTGATCTCTCTTCTTTTCTTCTTTATGATTTTACCATGCTAAGGACGTGTAAGAGATAGAGATAATCCTTGAGAATATATTTCAACCCATCTAGACACTTTGATAACAAGATTCACGAGAAAAGTCGGTTTTGCTTAACTTTGGCCTCTTTGGTCCTTCTCTTTATCCAAGTGTTTTTAGCTTGGTTTATGTGGTGATCTAACTTTCTGTGATATATGGGAACACATCTAGATCCTTCTTGGTTATCATCAACCCATGAGCAAATTGTATTCACCGTTTCGGGTTTTAGCTCGGTTTTGGTGCAACTTTCTAACAAACTAAAAAAAGTCTCAATTTTGGACATTTTTTCATAAGTGTTTGTTGGAATAGGTTCGCAATCTCCTAGGGAAGATCACTGCAAAATTTCATATCATTTAGATTTTCGGATCAAAAGTTCTCTTGTTTTTTGTTTTTGAAATCGTACTGAAAATACTATTCGTTGTCCTGATTTTACTTTAGCAACGGCCAGATCACCCTTATACTAACAGTCAGACCGTCGTTTGGAGGCCGGTCAGACCACCGGGAAGGGGTAAGTTCTAAAATTTGTTGACTTGAACTAGTTGGTTTGATTTTTAGCTAAGAATTCAATATTTTACAACCTTTAGGTGTATGAGAATAGAATCTTGAATAATTGGAGAAAAATTTTGAATTGATACTATTCATCTCCTCTGTTATCATCTGATCCAACATAGTACCTTGCAAGCCAGCATTGACAAAACAAAGAGAATGTTTCGTTGTTTTGACAAACTAGTTGGAAACCTACAAATTGCAGCTCGATCTCCATGGGGAGGACCAGACGAAGAACATTGGTATCGTTCGACTGACACGCGGGCCATGGCCACTCATAATCACACCACTAGCTAGTGGGGCCCGCATGTCCGGTTGCCTTGACTTCTCGTCGTATGATTAACTAGAACAACCCAAACAATTAGCTGTTTGTTCCACAAGCACAATGTCTCCGGCAACTTAGCTGATGAAGACATGCACATGCATGCTACTAGTCCTAGATCTCAACCGTCACACGTGTACCGGCTTAACAACATAAGTATAAATAAAACTTGTACCAATTCCTTTCTTTACTTGCACACCAATTAACCCCCATTTTTACAAGGAGAGACAGGAGCTCTTGCTGCTCTTTACCCAGCAGAAGAGAGGAGTAAAATGTGCTCGAATCTACACGTAGCAGCCTCTAAACATTGGCTTACTAGCGCCACCTTGCTACACTGACACTAATCATAGCTAGGCCTTTGCCCACCTATGAGGCAGCAACACCGCGTGGTTTAGGCACGCAATAACAGTACTCGCGAGCAAGTACAATAATGATTTTATAAACAAGTTAGTCAGCATTTTTGCTGATGTAGAGGAGAGAGATGAGAGCTTGGCTCTCATGCAAGCAACAAACTGGGCACGGGAGCCTATGCAGTGGTAGGCCTAGATAATAAATGTATATGAGGAGGAATAGGAAAGAGAATGTGAGATATGATACCATATAATAATAAAAAACTTTTTGTAGACAAATTATTGTATAACTTAGCTCTTATAACTTGATTTATAGCTAAATATTTGACTTTATTATTGAACTTGCTCTAAGGACCAAGAATAAACTCTTGTTTTTCTTTTTTCTCTCGACGGGAATCATGGCAAGTGCTGGTGCAGTAGTGCACGCTATGTAGCGCTTTGGGAACAGTGATGATGAGACGCTTGACTTGACGCCTTAGCAAATTCCGGTTTCCGGATGGTATAGTGCGTAACTGAATATGGTTCGCATCTGAAAGCCCAGAAGTTGAAACAGGCGTGTTGGTTTTTTAATTTTGATTTTTAATTGTAGTTTTACTTTGAATTTGTCTATAGATATATAATGAGTTTTTTGTAATTAAGTAATTTAAAAAATCTAACAGTCACTATGTATAATTTCAAATAAAAATCAATAAATAGAAGACAAAAATAAAAATAAACGGCTTCAGTAAAAACCCAAAGTGAGCAGCCCCTAAGGGCATATACAATGCAAAGTACTTAAAGAAAGAGAGTGTTGCAATTTCATCGAGCACTTGTATAAAAACTCTTCCGTCCAATGCAAGCAAATCCATACAAGTGATTATGGCTAAAAAGTTATGGCTTATGACTGAAATTGCATTGTAATGGCTGAAGTTTTACTGTAGCTGAAGGTGGCTTATTTAGCGCAATTAAATTTAAAAATTTTAAAAATAGAAAAAAATATGTTAGCTCATTACAGACAACACGAACGAATACAGGAAAAAAAGAACCGGAAAAATCTCAAAAAAAGACCAAAAGTGTAGGGAAAAAAGATGAAATTTATGAATAATAAAAAATAAACCAGAAGTTAGAAATTGAAAATGAGTGGGGCTGAATGGTCTAACTACCTTGCTAGCACCGGTAGAAGCGTACGTGATTTCCAACGCAAACCCTTTAGTTTTTTTTTCTAATTTTTTGAATATGAAATAAAAAAGTGGCTCAGTATGTACCACATCCATTCGTGTATATAAGCATCGATGGAAGCAGAGGCTGAAAACTATGGAAGGAGGTTACACGCGCTAGCACTGGCTAGGCATCGAAGCAAACTCCAGCATCTCTTCCTTCATGCAAGCACCCGGTCCATCCTACGTGGCAAAAATAAACCGGTTTTTCATATAAACATCTCTAAGAGCAAGTCCAATAATAGAGCCAAGTGTTTGGCTATAAATCAAGTTATAAGAGCCAAATTATACAATAATTTGTCTTCTATTTATCTACAAAAGGTTTTTTATTATTATGTGGTATCATGTCTCACATTCTCTTTCCTATTCCTCCTCACATACATTTATTATCTGAGCCCACCACTGCATAGGCTCCCGTGCCCAGCTTGTTGCTTGCAGTCTCCTCTCTTCTCTCCTCCACATCAGCAAAAATGCTAATTAGCTTGGCTATAAGATCATTATTGGATTTTCTCTAAAGGCGTGCATTGTAGCGCGCCAGGTTGCGCCTTGGGAAACGATGGTAGATGCGTTTTGGTCTCGGGGGAGAAGCACCTTGATCGTGAGCTGCGCCCTAAGAGCAGGTACAATAAGGCTTAGTCAGCAGGCTATAGTAAATATAATATCAACCAAACCTTACGTGGCAGAGAGAGAAAGGAAGAGAGAGAAGGAAGTTGATTACTAAATTACAGCTAGCTATAGCACGTAAAAATATGCATTTCACTCTCTTACACGTGGGGCCAAATAGTTATTGTAATAGCTACCTTATTGTATGAGCTATTTTTTTGAAGGTTATAGATGAAATGGACAAGTGTTATAGCCACTAGTTGGCTATACTATTGTACTTGCTCTAAGTAGAGTAGAGAAAACGGTAGCCAATGAGCAGCATCCAGCTTTGCCGGCGAGGCCTCTTTCCGGGAAGCAAGCAGTTGTTGAGATTTGTGCGTGTTTTTCTAGTGGTAGCAGCTTCACGCAGAAGCACAAGCACCTTGTTGTAATTACAAATGCTTTGAGATTTTCACCTTGTAAACAAGTCCGGCAGGAGCACGACGGCGCTTGCAAAACGAACAGCTGGGCGAGGCTCCAAAAGTTGCTTCGAAGCATTCGGTAAACTCGATTTGCTCGGCCACGGCCCACGGGACAGTGGCAACGTAGCGTCGGCTGGCCGGAGTGCACAAATAAGGGTACTAGACGACGTATTATTCATAATGCATCTCTAAATTATTCATAGATAATATTAAATATTATTTATACAAAAAATTATTTACATAATTATCTATACAATAATATATATAGTAAAAATCAGTAATATAATTATTTGTTAAATAGTAAATATTATTTTTTTCTCTTTCTTCGTTATTCTCCTCAGCGGCTGATGATGTGTAGCATTGTACATGTTATGAATGCGTGGGGTGGTTGGGCATGGACGGTGCCCGTGCATGGGCTGTCACGGCTGTTACTGCAGTGATCTGACACATGTTGGGTTCATGCATACGTCGGATGCAGCCAGGCCGTGACGTGTCTCTTGGATCGTGGTGCCTCCAAGGTTCTCTGGTTTTTAGTAGTTGAGAGGGGCACCAGAAATGACGAACTGAAAATGCTTTGCAATACCGTCACTCGGTGCAAAATTAACGTTCGTTAGTTTCCGTTCTAGGTACCACTGAAATTTGAGGTGTCGATTAGTCATCAGAACTCAGATTAAGTGTGATATTAGATGTGCAATAATCTACTCAGATTAAGGGCATGCACAGTGTCAATTGGAGAAGAACATCGTAGAAATGACCTCGTTAACAATGTACTCCTATCTTTCTTTTCTTTTTTCTTTTCCCCCCTTTGCTTGTTGTATATATAATTGAATTAGAAAGGTCCTAGATCTTGTGCCACTCTATTCCCCGTCTCCGCGATTTATTTCGGAATTTTCCACAGCTATTCGATTCATAATGAAGCGGCATACTCCAATACACGCGTGGTCGGTCGACGATTCTCCGACCCCCTAGTTTTGCCAAATTTTATGGCGCAGCGCGTACTTCACGAAGCCACAATTACAGGTTTACCTTGCAAATAGTGATCCACAGGTTTTAATTAGATCGACAGTGATCTGAAAACGTAAAGCTCAGACAAGTAATGATCTTCCTCAAAATTTGCATGGAAATAAGGCTTTCCAAATGCGTGGGATTTACATAGCGATGTCACACTCAAGTCTCAAACACACACTTGCAAAAGGAGCCGATCAGAGCCCCGAGAAGGACGTCGAGGGGGCGACCCAGATGGCCAGAGCCTCAAGCAGACGAACTCTCTCAGATACTTCTCCGGCGCCGACGGGCATCGGCGCTGTGCTCAGGCAAGAGCGCCGGAGTACTCAAAACTCCTTTATCTCGTCAGATCGACGGTTCTTAAGATCTTGTTGATTCAAACCAAACTCTTCTCTGTCACCCATCCGGCTTCCTGCTCTAGCTTGCGACGGACACCTTCCTGGACTCCTGGTGCCCACGCCGCGACTCCGTCCTCGAAGCGTATTGCTGCTTCCTCAGCCTGGCGGACTTGGCAGCCTGTCTGGCGTAGACGGCGTCGAGCTGCATCTGCTCGTAGCGGCACTCCTCGCTGCAGAAGGGCGTGTCCCCTCTGTACATGAAGATGTCGCTATTGTACGCCAGCGGCTTGGTGCAGAGCGCGCACGCGTCCAGCGCGTGGCGGCGGGGCTCGGCGACCGGCTCGGCGTCGAAGAAGAAAGCACAGGCGAGAGATGCCGGCATGGTGTATACGTAATAGTGCTTTTCTAGCTGCAAGGCCTTGAGCTAGCTTCGCAAGATTTTTAGGCGCTGTGCGTTGCTGCTTTTGGTGTGGGGAGGAAGAGGCGAGTGAGTTGAGTTCAGGTAGGCGGCTGGGTATATATTGGTGCGCAGGGACGGACACGGCGAGGCTGCTAGTGCTGTGGTGCATGCGAGTGGGAAAACTGTGGTCGGGGGCGGGCGAGACGGCCCACGGGTGCGGGCAATACCGCGCGCGCCGGGCGGGGCCAACCAGAACAGAAATGGAGTAGTTGGATTTTTTAGGTATATTTAGTAATCACTTGGATATTTTTTTAAAAAAAATAATTAGATTTTTCACCATCCGATTGCTTTAAAATTCATGTATAATCTTAAGTCTAACCTCACTGAGTCTCCGCTCCGCCACCTCCCGCATTCATGCCCCAAAGCTGTCCCCTTGGTTGTCACCCTCCGCGTCGTCCCCTTCTTGTCGCCGGCGCCGCCCCCGCCTCTCCCCATAGCAGCTCTGCGTGCCTCCCTCCACCACCCCCCTACCCCACCCCGCTGTGCCGTCCCCGTCCAATCTAACAGCTAGTATCTTCCACCACCGTCCTTGGACAACCACCATCCTCCTACCCCCGCTCATCACCCCTGCTGCCACCCACTGCCGGGCCACCGCCCCCTAGCCTCCCTCTATGCCCGGGGAGAATAGTGAACCCTAGGTGTCGAGGGGCGGGATTTTCCTCTGCTCGCCAAAGAAGGAGGAAGAACCCGACAAGCATTGCCGAAAAGACACTGTCCGAGGTCTAATCTCATCGGAGAAGAAGATAAACTCGCTAGAAAAGGTATCAAAGTACAAATCACGATGTGAATCAAAAGGTCAGAAATTTAAATGATTTTTAGGTTAATTTATGAGTATCAAAACCTTTTTTTTATTAACGCATGGGCCACGACGCGGTGCAGTAGTTGGCTCGATGGCTCCACCGTGACGAAAACGACAGGGATCGTGTTATGTATGTGTGACGTGGCCGGGGGTCCCGAAGCGTTTTTCTATGGGAGAGGAGACCCTCCTCGGCTATTCATGTGGATTTGATTGGCTCAATGTTAAATCAACACATGAGACCATCTTCATGGCAGTTTCTTCCGTGTTCCGTCCCGGCTTCTGAAAGCAAAAGAGATGGCTCCAAAACGTCCCTGTTGATGCACCCAAAAACCGTGTGCTATCAGTAGTGGGGAGACCACTGATCGATTGAAAATTACTTGCTCCGCTTTTCGCAGCAAAAGGGAGTAAATATTCGCGTTAGTATATCAATTAAAAAAGCGATTGCCGTGCCTCTAGCCGGAATCGTGTGCATCAAATCTACATCATTAGGCAGCCTATAAGCTTTGGCTTAAACAATTGGAACCTATTAGGGCTGATAATTAGTGCGTCAGACTTGCCGACATACCATGCAGGCACCCCACATGGTTAGGCACGCTAATAATAGAGAACAATGGACACTACCTATTGCCCACACAACATCTATATGTGAACTTTTTTACTTTTCAAAAGAAAAAAAAAGAAATTCAGGGCTTCTTTTTTTAGAGAGTACTCCATACCGGAATCTTGGGAAGTGTGGTGCAGCACCTTGTGAACAGTGACCGAGACGCTGGGAGGTTGGCACATATGCAGTTGCTGTCTACGTAATCAAACGCATGACCAGTCGTACAAAAGCCGCTGCAAGCAATCCGTGCAGCCATTAGCCCATTAGTAATTTACGGAAGGAATTTGCTAAAGGTACTCTAATGATTGTAGGAATTACTAACTAGTACTTGAGTGTTTTCTAGGATCGAGTATTCAAATTTCTCACCCTATGATTTTGTATCGAAATTCATACTTCACCTCCTTCGGCTCCGGTGAGAGCTCTGGTGATAGCTCCGACATCTTAGGGTTTAGATTTGGGCTGAGTTCATCGGAGCCTCCCAAGATTTAGAGGGAGGACGAGGGCAGTGGTAGACCGGCGGTGGGGCGGCGAGGTGGCAACGACGCCGTCGCCAGTGCCGCAAGTCTAAGGAGGGTGATGGGTAGCAACCGGTAGGGGAAACGGCGCTCGGGCATAGAGTCGAGTTAGGTTGGGCGCCGAGGGTGTGGCGGCACCCTCGGCACCGGCAACCGTGTCAAGAGGCAGAAGTGGTGGCGAGTAGGGCTCGGGACAACGATGACTTAGCAGAGGGAGGGCGGCAAACCATGGGGGTGTTGGTGCAGGTCAGGGAGAGAGATGCAAGTGGCTGAGGAGAGAGCGACATAGGAGATGGATGCTAATGGGGCTCACCGGCGTCAGAAGTGGCACTGCGCGAGGCGATGGGGGAGGCGGCAGGGTAGATGGGGTAGGGTTTGAGGGGTGGAGTGGGGTGAGGAAATTTATATAATTGAGGGGGAGGATTGAGTCCATTAGATCTGGATCCAAAGTATTAAAATCTGAGCATTCTTAAACAAAATATCATCCAAGTTTTGTTTAGACACCCCCTTCTTTGTGAGTACTCATTTTTTTTATTCATTAGATGTTGCTTTGTGAGCCATGTTGTGCTTTATGATTTTAATCTTGTGATTTTTTTGTTTGGTGGACAATATAATAAGAGAGTAATTAATTTGTTTAATGTCGTCGGGAGCCGCAACATTAACAAACAAGTACAATTTTTATATAGTTTTTGTTATGTCCCTTATAATTTATTTTGTTTCTCTTTTTTAACAAACTGTCACATCATTTTAATATAATTTGATTCATGTGAAACTAGTATAAATTGATGTAAAAAAGCAATGTAGAAAAGAATAATCTATATTAGAATATTTTTTAATATATCACATCACATGATAATAATTAATGAGCAAATTACTAGAGGAAAGCAGATATATATATCCAACATCTAATTATAATTGAGTACTCTTTAATAAAAATAAAATAGTACTTGAACGAATAAAATGGGAGGAGACAAAGTGATTAATAGGTCTAGATCCAAACAAAATTTAAATACTATTGCATAACAAAGTACTAAGTACTCCTTAGAGCAAGGCTAATAATACAGCTTTCAGCTGGCTGTATGGACACTTACAGCTCACTTATCAGCTCATTCATATAGTAGTTTACAGCCAGCTGAAGTCTATATGACCCACCCCTTTCTCTCGTAAAGTTTCTTGGTTCTTGTGCTTCAGCTGGCCATAAACTTACATCTCATCTCTCTTCTCTCTCATCCACCTCATCATACAGCCTACTAACAGCCTCTTATTATACTTGCTCTTATACACCGCCTTTATTGAAAACTTTGGAGAGAAGTATGCTGAGATTTGTTGTCTAACCGGGAGATTGCCAGGTTTCGCCTCGGCAACCGTGCATGCTTTGGAGAGGGGGGGGGGGGGGCAGCAGCGCCTTGCAGTTGCACGGCTTAAGATTCCGTTGGTAGTTTTGGCTACTGTCCTTGAGCAAGAAACAGGGAAAATGGCATTGCCGGTCAGCAGCAGGCTCCGTTCTGGGAGGCAGCTTTCTCGAGATCTGCGCCCAGTTTATTTAAGTGTTCTTAAGAGCATCTCTAATAGTGATTTATGAGCTAGTTCTAAGTATATTATTTTATATTTTAATAGAAGAGAGAGAAAAGCTAGCTCTTGATCAAGAGCTAGTCTCATATATACATTTCAAGATTATGTGAGAGTGTCATGTGAGACTATTTATGTTATGAGTTATGTGCTAAAAGTTAGTACTATTGGAGAAGTTGTCTTAGAGCTAGTAACTAGCTCATACTGTTGGAGATGCTCTGCAAGTGATCCCGTGAGCAAGATAGGTCGACGATTCCTACCAGACAAGTACTAGTAGCAACTCACTGTTTTTTGACGAGTGATTGATTGGTACAAAATTACGAATTAACAGAGCATTCATGGTGAAAACGTTTGTAAACGCTCGGCTCCAAAAGCTGTTTGGAAAGCATTCGTTCTTGATCACACAAATAAAGTGTCGAGTTTTTTTGTTTGGGCGTGGACGGCGTCCAAACGTGCTGCTGCATACGCAGTGAGTCACGGAATGCCTGGTAGTGATCGGACACATGTTCGGTCGTACGCCCATTCCCCAGCTTCCAGCCAAGCCGTGACGCATCTCCTGATTGCTCCGAGACTTTACAGTGACTCAGTGATGAGCAGTGAGACGGACAGAAAAAAAATAAAGAATTGAAATGTTCAACGAATCTGACGTTGGAGTGCGTAGAAAACAGACGACAGATGAATTAGAATTTTTGGTACATATAATATTATTTAAATTTGTATTTATAAAAATACCAATATACGTACAAGAATGATAAAAATAGCATTTTTGCCATATGATAACACGTGGCACTGAAGCCCCACCACCGGGCAGCCGCGTGCCTGTCACCCGGCCACCTTGCACCTCCCAGCATGCCACCTGAGTATCATGCTACCTACCTGCGAGGAGATAGCAGACAGTCCTCATCTCCAAGTGGTTGGCCGACTGAGGCCATGATGCCGGCCAAGGCTTTCTCTTGGAGAAGTTTGTTGCTGCTGAGAGATCCTTCTTATGGGTGTTAGAGAGGTACATTCGGATTTGCACACCCTTGCCCTGGATTGGGAAGCAAACATATGCTCCAGGGCCTTCCATACGTCAGCAGCAGATGTCAAGAACAGAACTTGTGATAACATTTCAAAAGAAAGGGATGAAAGAAGTATGCTAGGAACCATATGATCTTGTTGCACCCAGACATGATAATCCGGGTTTGGGACTTGCGTTGATTCATCTCCAATCATCTGCGTGATGGTCATCGTAGGAGCGACACTGGAGCCGTCGACGAATCCTAGCAGTCGTTGACAACACAAGAAGGGCATAATCTGGGCCTTCCAAAAGTGATGATTCTCTTGAGACAACTTGATTTTGACTAGATGCCCGAAGGACGGCATCGGAAGAACTCTGGCAAAGATGCTAGCAGCATTGTTGGTGCCAGAATTGCCAGAATTCATCGCGTCGAAGTATATTGTTGGATATGCTACAGGGGCTTACGACAACTGAAGTAGAGTTTACAGCGACATCTTATCTCTTCTGCTGTTACATGATTCAAAAACTGAATCGGATACGTATTGAATCTGTTACAGATATGTATTAGTGTGATTATTTCGTCCACCGTTTTGGTGTTTTGCTTAGTTACTTCACACACTTACGACGTGATTCTGTTAGTTTAGAGTGTTAGACTTTGTTCTTTTGAACTGCGGTTGATATCTTTTGTTTATGTCTTTTGAGACGACGGAGACACCGATACAAGTAGTATATACAGTTTTAGGTTCAGAATACTATTTGCAGAAGTAATTTCGAGAATTTGTTTAGGAAGCCAGCTCGTTTAAAAGCCGAGGTAAATAACCACCACAAAAACAAAAAGAAAGGAGTGCATCGTGTACAGTATTACTTAGTTCAGAGCCGCCGATTTCTGTCTCATCTTGCAGAGCTTGCATCGTCTGTCGGATTAGGGCAGGCTAACAATTCGGACAATATGGAAAATAGTGGACAGGGTATGATTTTGCTCAAAATTTTGGGCTAATAGAACTTATATCGTAATGCCTTGAACATTTACACAGTGCCACTGTGTTGCACACTGGCTCTCAGCCTCACACACCCAAACCCAAAAGGAGCCAATCAAAAGGGGGAAAACAGGGGTGCACACATGCCCAAATCTGGTTTGATTCCGCTCTTCAGATCTACCCCCTTTTTATGCTCCGCTTCTGATCAAATCCATTGATCTGCACAACGCCGGACGGCCAAGAGCAAACTCCAACTTCCCGCATCTTGCTTCTTCAACCAAGGCAAAGATGCTCCTGGCTGCTCAATCCTGCGCTGCTCAATTAACTCGCCACGGACACATCCGCCTTCCTGGACACCGAGGCCGCCGCTGTCTCGTGCCTGCTGCGCTGCGCCTACTGCTTCCGCCGGGTGCTGGCCTGCCTCGCGTAGACGGAGTCGAGCTGCATCTGCTCGTAGCGGCACTCCTCGCTGCAGAAGGGCGTGTCCCCTCTGTACATGAAGATGTCGCTGTTGTGCGCCAGCGGCTTGGTGCAGAGCGCGCACGCGTCCAGCGCGTGGCGGCCGGGCTCGCCGACCGGCTCGGCGTCGAAGAAGAAAGCACAGGCGAGAGATGCCGGCATGGTGTATACGTAATAGTACTTTTCTAGCTGCAAGGCCTTGAGCTAGCTTCGCAAGATTTTTAGGCTCTGTGCGTTGCTGCTTTTGGTGTGGGGAGGAAGAGGCGAGTGAGTTGAGTTCAGGTAGGCGGCTGGGTATATATTGGTGCACCGTGCACGGGGACGGACACGGCGAGGTTGCTAGTGCTGTGGTGCATGCGAGTGGGAAAACTGTGGTCGGGGGCGGGCGAGACGGCCCACGGGCGCGCGCAATACCGCGCGCGCGCCGGGCGGGGCCAACCAGGAACAGACGCGGAATAGTTGGAGTTTTTTATTCGCGCATGGGCCACGGCGCGGTGCAGCAGTTGGCTCCATGGCCAGCGCGTGTACATGGCCTACGCACTTCGCTCCACCGCGACGAAAACGACAGGGATGGTGTTATCTACCTGTGACTAGAGCTGGGAGTTAGACCATGGATCAGACTGGGTCTGAAAACCAGCCCATTGAGCGGCACGACGAATCGTGTCGTGCTTGGGCTGGCACGACAGGTGCGCTGGCGCCTGCGGTCGGGCCACCTTGACCTTCACCTCGCCTCCTCCCTCCCGTTGACATCCCATATCTTCTCCAAATTCCCTACAACCACAACTCATCAGCCTATCACAGAACAAAGAGAGGGGGAGTAGAGACCCAGAGGGGAAGGATGTATATCGTCCGAAGCCCGGACGAGTTGATGACGGCCGGAGAAGGAGGAGCGGGGCAGCCGGAGCCGAGGGCGGCATCAGGAGTCGATGGAGGGGGTGAGGTCACGACGTTGCCTCCTCTGGCGTCGGCGCCAGCCTGCTCCGCAGCCGGGGACTCCACGCCGCCACCTCCATCCTAGGCTCCCAGCAGCTACCTCCCAACTCCCAAGTGCCTCCACTCGTTAATGCAGGTGACGGTGCCCCCCGTCAGCCTTAGCCTCCCGCCCGCCTGCCTTGGCCTCGCCAGCGCCAGTTGTGGAGAAGATGGCAGGGGGTCGGGGACTCAAGGGAGGAGGGGTCACCGGGGGAGGTCAAGGGAGGAGGGGGTGACCGGGGGAGGAGGCGGCGGCCTAGAGAGGAGAGGGAGGCGGCCAGGGGGTCAGGGGAGGCGATCGGGAAGGAGAGGGAGGCGGATGGGGGGCTAGGAGGTTGAGGGAGGCGGCTGGGGGAGGAGAGGGAGGCTTCGGTGGTCGGGAGGCATCTAGGGAGGGCTGCCGCACTGTGGGGGGGGGGGGAGGGAGGCGGGGCGCAGGCTGTCTGGGTCCTAGGTTTTGAGGGCCCTAAGGCGAACTTGTCGTGACGGCCCATTAAACCATGTATAGAATTTTATAATATATAGATGCTAATTTTACTTGCAAAGTAAAACGAATCAATAATATATTTTTAATTTAGCATGTCCGATAATTATCAACGAACAATGTAAACTAAAAAGAAATAGCTTGCTCGCAAGATTTGACAAATAGTAAGATTCAAAATTTTCCCATATCATGGCATATTATATGAAAACAATGTATAACATATAAAAGAAACAATAGTTTACCCGCAAGATTTTCCCATATCACAAAGAGTAAGATTCGGACTATGACATGCACACGCGGATATATAATGCCCTTGGATTAATGTTCTAGTTTTCTTCGCTTTCTTTCTCACCCGACAAATGTTTTTAGGTAACATTCTAAAATTCTAACACCTAAATTAGAATAAAAACATGATTATATGAGTACAGTACTAGAAGTCTGAAATATTGTACAAAAATTAATTTGGATTAAAAAGAATAAGGAAAAAATACCTAGGGCCGGACTCGAATCTCGATTGAACCACCGAGCAACCGATGTCATCGTCTTCGGTCATCGAGCCTGGTCGCGCCGCCGTGTCGCGGACCGCGACTCCACGCGACTCTCCTCTCCGTCTCGGCGCCTCGTGATCGCGAACTCGCGGTGTAGGTCGCGGTTTCGCCGTGTGGGAAAAGAAACGAGACTCGCATTTGGTCGGCACTCAAACGACAACCAAGAGTCCTAGACCAACGCCCTTCGCATGCATGTATACATATTGATCTACGATTCTACGTATGTATACGTATGCATCAATGCATGTAACTAGAACCGAGATTCATGTAACTAAAGGAGTAGAGGACATTGCGATTTGCGAGGCGCCACGCACTCACGCACGGATTCGAGGACGGCGTCGCGTCGTAGAACCCGAGATGAGATCAGATCGCCGCCGCCGAGACGCCGAGACGCAGGAGACGCAGATTCGAGGGCGGAGACGCAGAGCCACGCGTCGGGCTCATTATTTTGCTATAGGGCCCGAGGTTTGTATACATGGGTTTGGGCCCTCCTCGCTCGGGCCCTAGGCGGTCGCACCCTGCACCTCCCTAGGGCCGCTCTGCAGCAGGCGAAGCCAACGCAGGGGCGCACCAGCCCGAAGGGGATGGGGCAAGGCGGCGAGACACCTGGCGAGCCGAGGCTGCGGTGAGACCCGATCTGGGTCGGGAGGGGAGGAGGCGGCTGAGTGAGGAAAGGAGCTAGGAGAGAGAAAGAGAGGTGAGAAATGAGGGAGATGGGTAAGGAAAAGAAAAAGAAGAGAAAAAGAGAGAAGAAAAAGGGGAAATAAAATAAAATTATGCAGGCGAGATTTTACTAAATTTAGGAATACTTGCTAAAAGACGAGCATTATAGAAATCTTGTCATATAGGAGTTTGTCGCAGGTAAATAAATTAATTAGATGTCCTAAGAACTACGTAATTGAATTTTAGCCACGTAAAAATAATAGAAATTCCTTTAAGAACTATCTGAGACTTAGCATAAATTCTCCGTGTTGACTTAATATTCTTAAATTTCTACGTACGTAAATAACATCAGTTGAATAAGGTCAATTGTTAGCTGACAAATTAAGATAAGTAGGAAACCCTTGGAGACCATTTTTAAATGAAGTGAAAAGCTAGAAATCACACTAGCATTTTAATATAAATCACTCAATTAATCATGCCATGTATAATATAAGCATAAGATTGAGGATAGGAATGGATATTCCTAAAAGTGTAGAAGATAAGCATTCCATGCATTTTGTTAATAACGCTTACTGAGTACTTCTGTACTCACCCTTGCTATTATCTTCTCTTGTTTAGGAGTATGTCAGTTCAAAAAATAACTAGAATCAGGCAGAATATACCTGGATGGAATACCGTGGACTCATAATACAATGAGCACAAGGCGGATACCCGTGCGAATTGATTATTCGAATCTTTCACACATGTCAAAGAAGAGCTTTTTGTGTTTTCCATATGTATCATGATAAGTTGGTAGCAATAAAAATCGGGGCCTCACAACGGACGCAACAAGAAAAGACAAGCTTGACATCAAACTTATGGAAGAAGCTAAAGGGCAAGTATACTTCTTCGTCCTCTTAGTCTCAGGCGGCCTCCAAGTCGAATTCTGTCACATTTCGTACGAGATGTACTCCTAGTGCCGATGTCCACCGTCTCTTCAAAAGTGACGTTCAACACGGTATGGAGAATAATCGAATAAATGAGATCATCCATTACGCTCAGGATGGTGGAGGCAATCACATGCTCCAAAGAGTAGGAATTAGTCAAAAAGCGGTAACAACATCAACTGAAGGATCCTGAAATGTACAGGTGTATCTTGACCTCAACGCATGAACAACCTAGAAATTGATGAATAGATACTATGTATGCATGTTGTTATAGTTAGTGTATATATATATATATATATATATATATATATATATATATATATATATATATATATATATATATTGTTGTTGTTGTTGTTGTACTCTTTTCCTTACTCAAGAACCCTACTCTAGGGCGTAAGGTTTTAATGAGGCAATAACATTGTATTTTTAAAATATCAAGGAAATTTCACCTTTTCCTGAAATATTTACGTCATTGCGTGCCTACGTTTTTTTCGCAACTAATTCGATTTCAACTAGTTTTCAACAAAGTGGGTAAGAGAGAAAGGAAGATGGCAGCCGCCACCGTCGTCGCCACCGCCTTCATTGTGTATAGTTACTTCGGGCTAGGCTTGGGTTGGCATGACACGAATGCTGGTACGATGAGCTTTGGCCTGTGCTTGGGCCTGACCAGAGACGAGACGGGTCAGCACGGCATGGTACGGTGAGATGACTGAGCTGAGCTGGCATGGCATGAAACGACACGAAGCACGATAAGCATGGACCATGCCAGCATGGCACAACCCAACTCCCAACTCTACGTGTGACGTGGCCGGGGGCCCAACTGAAGCTCTTTTCTACGGGAGGGGAGACCCTTCCTATCCATCCATCATTCATTTAACTAGCAAGGTGGGCATGTACTTGCGCGTATATGTTTCTTAAAACACATTTAAATAATTTGATAGTATATATGTATATTTGCTTTTTAAAAAATAAATTGTTGCAGAACTTCATTTATGATATTTTAATATTATATATTATGAGAGAAAAAAATACTCACTTTGTTTTATAATACTTATCACATGTAACCAAAACTTTCTTCCTCAGATACTTTTTGACGGAAATACTTTCATAGCAAACAGTAAATATAGCATTACATAACATTTTTTATTTATATTATCATCGCTTTTTACACACATCATATAGCTTACATCGGTATACCTGAGTGAACACCTGTTACTAATCTTAGTCTCAATCTCTCCATCCTGTGGAGGTCCTCCAAACAAATGGTCATAATGTTTTGTTTTTGTGGGAATTTTTAGTAATTTCTTAGCGATTGTCAACTGCCTATCATCGATTTTTATTATATAATGGATTTTGATGATTCCTAATTTTATATATACAAGCAATCTATGTCATTAGCTCGTATACTTCATCACATAATAACAACAATAAACAATCATCAATTCACCACAGCAGCAGGTAATTGGAGAGACTATCTCTAATACTTGCCCTCTACCAACGATTCACGCCTTGTTGTTGCTGTGCTATATCATGCACGCGTCAATTAGAGAATTGTTCCTTTCAGGAGCCTACGCGCCAGTGTAGAGGCGTTGTGTGGCGAGGTCACAGTGCGCCGGTGCAAAGCTGATGTGGTCGTTATGGAGGTCGTACTTCACCCACACGTTCTACTGCTGGAGGTGCTCGATCACGTACGCCGACATGTCCGAGTTGCCGAACGTCAGGAACCACACTGCCTCCTCTCTGCGCCGCTCGCGGGCACCCTACACAAGAGCTTCTCCCAAGGCATCACCACCTCGCGCCGTGGAGGACTAGGCCCACCTTTGGGAGGAGCTGGCTCGATGTGGCCACCGGGTCTCCGCCGCGGAAGCATGCATCGAACGTAGCTTCAAACACAAAGTCTAGCTTATTGAGCGGGCGAGGAGCGGGCGCGTCTAGTTCAAGAACTCGCCTTGAGCGCCGCGAGAGCGCCGCGCGTCGGCCATGAGGAAGGCTTTAAGCAATAACATCTTAATAAGGATTATCATCTCTTTTAAATTAAGAAAAAATCTTTAAACAATAACATCGACAGTTGCTATGGTTTTGCTTAATTATGACCTACTTAATTAAAGACTAGACGCTTTTTTTTTTTTGGTGAGAATTTCTAGCTTTTCTTTTTTTCCTTAGCGCCTCTAAAATGTCTACCATCAATTTTTAGTAAGTACACACGTAAGTATATACGTACATACGTTTATACGTGTAAAAATATGCATGCATGTACAGATGTACTCATGCAGCTTTCACGTAAGAAAGAAGAGGCAAGTGTACTGTAGTATGCTGTGATGGATCCTCGTCGTTGTTCTCATGGATCTCTCCCCAGCTTCGCGTGCGCTTAGTATCCTTGGAACTGAGGTGGCAGCGGCGATGCATAGTTCCTCGTTGAGATCGACGGCAGGCCATCGCTGAGTCCTCCATGCACACGTCGCCCGCCGCGCGCTAGCCGTCGAACGGCTGGGGCAGCGTGGTGGCGGCCCCGGTGGCCTCTGCTTGGGCGATATGGTCGGCTTGACCACGAAGGTCGTTGCCATCGGCAATGACATCCCAGGCTGCACCTGTGCCTGCACGTGGTGGTGGTGGTGGTGCATCAGTGTGACCGCGTAGGCATCCCCAACGCCGTTTATGTTGCTCCGTGCGCGCACGGTGCACGAAACGTGAAATCCTGAGGCGGTGCGACTGCGTCGGAGCGCAACTCGACTCTGCTGCGTAGGGACTCTTTTAAATTAAGAGTAACATCTGACAACTGTTATAATTTTGCTTTATTAGGATTAACTTGATTGATGATAAGATATTTTGCTTTTGTGAAAATTTTTAGCTTTTCTCTTTGTCTTGGTGACTATAAAACGTGCGTTATCAATTTTTAGTAATAATGTCTCGTTTGGCACAGCTTCACCACCAGCTCTTTGGAGTTGTTTGGAGCTGTTTTGTGCCAAACGGGGTAAAATAAAATAGCTCCACCCAAGGAGTTCCTTAAAACCTGCTGAGACAAAAGTAGCTCCACCCAAGGAGCTGAAAAAAGTAGTTTCACCCGCCCACTTGTGAAGTCAAAAACAGCTTTATTTGTGAAGTGGAGTCGTGTCAAACGGGACCTAAATAGATAGAAAATTGGCTCAATCTTAAATATAGGAAGGGATCTGCCGCGAGACCCTTTTCATGGCAACTTTCTTCCGTCCCTGACTTCTGAAAGGTAGAGAGAAATGGCTCCAAAACGTCCGAGTTGATGCACCAAAAACGTGTGCTATCAGTAGTGGGAGACCACTGATCGATTGGAAATTACTTGCTGCGCTTTTCGCATCAAAAGGAGGAGTAAACATTCGCGTTAGTAGCCGGAATCGTGTGCATCAAATCTACATCATTAGGCAGCCTGTAAGCTTTGGCTTAAACTATTGGAACCTCTTAGGGCTGATAATTAGGGCGCCAGACTTGTTGCCAGCATACCAGGCAGGCACCCGACATGGTTAGGCACGCTAATAATAGAGTAATGGACACTGCCTATTGCCCACACAATATCAACATGTGAACTTGTTACTTTTCAAAGAAAATAGAAAAGAAATTCAGGGGTTCTTTTTTAGAGTGCGCTCCATACTGGAATCTTGGGAAGTGTGGTGCAGCACGCCAGGCAGCACCTTGTGAACAGTGAGCGAGACGCTGGGTGGTTGGCACGTACGCAGATCCTGTCTAGGTCCATGCACAAGCCGCTCCAAGCAATCCGTGCAGCCATGAGTAATTTACGAGAGGAATTTGCTAAATGACACTCTAATGTTTTTTAGAATTTGCTAACTAATATTTAGTGCTTTTGGATTTAGCATTTGAATTTTTCACCATATGGTTTTGCATCGAGGTTCATGCTTCACCTCCTTCTCTAACTCCCGTGAGAGCTTTAGCATTGGTTTTGATGAGTTAGGTTCACCGGAACTTCTAAATTTAGAGGAAGGCTGAGGAGAATGGCAGACCAGCGGTGAGGCGATGATGGCAATTACAGGTTTACCTTGTAACTAAAGCTCTATGATCCACATGTTTTAATTAGATCGACAGTGATATGAAAACGTAAAGCTCAGACAAGTAATGATCTGCCTCAAAATTTGCTTGGGATTTACATAGCGATGTCACACTTAAGTCTCAAACACACACTTGCAAAAGGAGCCAATGAGAGCCCAGAGAAGGACGTCGAGTGGGCGACCCAGATGGCCAGAGCCTCAAGCAGACGAACTCTCTCAGATACTCAAGCAGGCTCTGTGCGTTGCTGCTTTTGGTGTGGGGAGGAAGAGGCGAGTGAGTTGAGTTCAGGTAGGCGGCTGGGTATATATTGGTGCGCGGGGACGGACACGGCGAGGCTGCTGGTGCATGCGATTGGGAAAACTGTGGTCGGGGGCAATACCGCGTGCTCGCCGGGCGGGGCCAACCAGGAACAGAAATGGAGTAGTTGGATTTTTTAAGGTATATTTAGTAATCACTCGGATACGTTCTTTTTAAAAAATAATTAGATTTTTCACCATCAAATTGATTTAAGATTTATGTATAATCCTGAGTCTAACTTCTCTGAGTCTCCGCCCCACCGCCTCCCACATTCACGCCCCAAAGCTGCCCCATCGTCATCGCCCTCCGCGCCGTCCCCTCCTTGTTGCCGGCGCCGCCCCCTCCTTTCCCCGGAGCAGCTCCACGTGCCTTCCTCCACCACCCCGTTGTGCTGTCCCCGCCCAATCTAATAGCTAGTATCTTTCACCACCGCCCTCGGACAACCACCACCCTCCTACCCTCGGACAATCAGAGCCCCGAGAAGGACGTCGAGGGGGCGACCCAGTTGGCCAAAGCCTCAAGCAGACGAACTCTCTCACATACTTCTCCGGCGCTGACGGGCATCAGCGCTGTGCTCAGGGCAAGAGCGCCAGAGTACTCAAAACTCATTTATCTTGTTAGATCGATGGTTCTTAAGATCTTGTTGATTCAAACCAAACTCTTCTCTGTCTGGCATCCGACTTCCTATCTAGCTTGCGACGGACCCCTTCCTGAACTCCTGGTGCCCACGCTGCGACTCCATCCTCGAAGCGTGTTGCTGCTCCCTCCGCCTGGCGGACTTGGCAGCCTGCCTGGCGTAGACGGCCTCGAGCTGCATCTGCTCGTAGCGGCACTCCTCGCTGCAGAAGGGTGTGTCCTCTCTGTACATGTAGATGTTGTATACGCATACAAGTCCGTATATGAGTTTGTTTAGTGTTCGAGTGCATTGTAGAAACAGAGTCGGTTATGTATGCAGCCTTTAAAAGGGTGTGGAGAGTCTTGTATCAATGTAACAAAGTAAGCCAAGAAGAAAAGGAGAGCGATCGGAAGAGATCGAGGGCGATCGGTAGTGATCAGAAGAAAAATAGAGAGAGAGAGATAAAGAGAAGAGGGTGCTTTGGCTCCCAGAAAAATAATCTGTGATTTGTGTGTTTTATCTAGAGCAAATACCAGAGCAAATTCATCTCGAGAGGAGCTGAGCATCGGAAATGCTCGATACTTTAGAGTACTCGCGAAGCGTTCAAAGTTTACAAACGGAGGTGTTCATGGTCGAAGCTGAGCGTGGTCATTACGAACTGAAAGACGTAGTCGTTACAAGTACGTGCAAAACTCTCAGAAGTGTGGTGTAAATCTCATCAGGATAAGCTACGAGCACGTACGTAGTTAGGAAAGAGTGGTTATGAGCATACACACACAAGCCAAGTTGTAGTGGCCGTAACTCATTACGTGGTCATATTTAGCAGCGAGTAGTCAGAGGTAACGTGGTTAAAACAATCAGCAGAGTGACTAGAGATAACGTGGTCGTAAACAATTTTGAGTGGTCGTTTTCCAACAGCCGCTGTTGTGAGGCAGCAGCTTGGTGCAGAGCCCGCACAATTCCAACGTGTGCCTGCAGGCCTCGCTGAGCGGCTTGGCGTCGAAGAAGAAGGCGCAGGCGAGAGATCTTGCCATTTGCACAAGGCAAGCTTTAGTGTTTTGCAAGTGGAGAGGAAGAGAGGGTAGGTGCTAGTTCTGTTTTCATATATATAGAGAGAGGGGGGGTACACGACAAAGCAGTGGTGACGTGGAGCTTGGCGGAGAGGGGAGTGAAACCGTGGGTGGTTCTGGAACCAGCAGGCCAGCCCAGGCAAGGCAGATCCGGGCAGCATTAATTAATATATTTCTCTGTTGCCAGGGCCCATAGCGCAGTTGGTAGTGGTGGGCCCCACCAGCGGGAAAACGACGAGAGTTGTTGCATCGATCGTAGCATGGCCTCATCTTGACGTGGCAAACAGCTGGATGGCTTGCGAGCCTACGAAGTGCTTCCTGTAATCTTGTTTATCCTTCGTTTCCACGGTTGGGACCGGGACTCCCAACCTGTGCTCTTCCACGAAGAAAGTGCGCTGAAAAATGCAGCGGCCCACGTGATGACCATTTGTTTTTTTTTATTTCTTCTTTTTCCCCGTTGCATTAACCTTCGAAGGCACAGTGCTTCAAGCTTTTGTTATGCTTATCTGCTTTTGATGATTTATTTTTGGCTTGGATGACATTGTTACGTAGTTCCCTTAGTCTTGCAATCATTATTAGAGAACGATTTTTCTTTTTTCTTTCTTTTCATTTTCGTTTAGTAGTAATTTTTTCGAATGTTTAAGTAGGTCTGTTTTTTGTTCTTCGCCATTTTTAATTTTCCTGTTATTGCTCTATTATTTTTTTTTGTTATTTTGTCTAAGCTAATTGCCTTAATTTGCCTTCCACATAATTAATTCACCTTCACTATCATTGGAACACCGCCGATGAATTATTGTATTATCGTCGATAAGCTATTGAAACATTAAAACTAAATGTATAAACATAGAATCTCAATACATAGAACATTGAAATCAAATTATGGAATATTTCATTTTATCTACCGGAACATTCAACACCCATTCGATATTTTTTTTGGTAAACACCAGCTGAAACCCGAAAAACCGAACAAACCGATCCACTGTCTAGTAGTAGCGCTATTGCGCTAGTGCAGGGCCTCAGGCCATCTTCATCCCATTCGATTTCGGCCCATGCGCAGCCCATTGGCGATGCCCACACGGCCAGGCACAGCCCATGTAGCTTCATACCCCATGCGGCTTCATAACTGAGAGCCTGTTTGGGACTGTTCTGCTCCAGTTTTTCCAGCTCTGCTCCACCAACCCCACCATGGAGCAACTCCACTGTGGAGTTCTGGAGCAGTGGTCTGTTTGCACGCAGACCTAGCTCCACTCCAGAACGTGAGGTTTCTCCGAGAAAGGTCTAATATGCCCCTAAATGATGTTTGGTGTATGTTTTGATGTATGCGGAGCATATGTAATTGATTATTTTTTTTGCCAATTTAAATATGATGTAAAATATCATAATTGCATTTAATTTATTGGAGAAAACAAAAAACAAATATTTTGATCAAATAATTCCGTACTTTTGTCCCATAAATTACAACGTGCTTGATAGATAATTAACGAAGTCCATAATTCGAATACAAATAAATGTCCATAGACTAATGACAGATAATTAACAAAGCACATCATTCGAATACAAATAATTGTCCATAGATAACTAGAGAGTAGTGGCCCATACATAATTCTAGTTCCAAGCTAGAGAAAGAGCGGTGGCCAACTCATCACGGAATACATCCATAGTAGGAGCATTCGGTTCTGTAGTAGACCCATTTGATGTAGCTACATATTTGTGATACCTTTCGTGTATCGTTGGAACAAAATTTGGATCTCAATCGAACCGAGCGAAGTCCAAGTCTTCACCGCCATGCTCACGAATGAAGTTGTGAAGGACCATAGTAGCCACAACAATCATTTTTTGCTTGAACATCGGGAAGGGCGGCATTTTGTAGAGAATTTGCCATTTCATTTTTAGCACTCCAAATGATCGCTCAATAACATTGCGGATGGATGAGTGAACACGATTGAACCTTTCTTTAGGAGTCTTTGGTTCCATTCCTCTATGCCACTCGGATATGATACCTCTCACCTTTATAAGGACAGAGGTACCCTGGACGATTAGGATATCCCGCATCGACAACATAATATTTGCCTATAATTTTGGAGCAAAAAAATTATCAGGTCACATTTGTAAGCATTTGAACAAAAAATAAAGTGCATGTTCATATTCGTAATACCTTTTGGAGGGTGTGGAAAAAAGCTTTCGTCCACTCTTATTGCATTGTACAGGACACTAGTATCATGCATAGATCCCGGTTGTCCCGCCGACACATAAGTGAACCTCATATCAAAGTCACAAACTGCTAGAACATTTTGAGTAGGTATACCAAACTTTCCAATATATCTTACTTGATCATCAGGTGGTAAGGAAACTCGAATATGAGTGCCATCTAGAGCACCGATGCAATCTTTGAAATGTGGATATGCTCTACGGTCATCTCTTATCCTCCTATGAACAGTTGGGAAGTTGGGGTTCTTTGGTCTAATAAAATCTTTAGCCATTTCCATCAAAACATTGAGGACCTCATCAAATTTCCTATGAACAGTTTCACCCGAGTGCTTGAACCGGTTTTGTACTTTTCTATTAGATTCATTTCCAGCACATGTAAATAAGAACATTGCCAACATCTCATGAGTGTTCATATGTAGGGATGGTTTCAGACCATACCTTCCAACCAATAAATCATGAAGGTCGTAGAACATCTTTGTGCTCATCCGAAGCTGCGAATGACACTCACCTGGTGTGTTCAATGTCTCTAGCAACCACCCCATACCACTAAGGTTTGATGTCCTAGGTGGATTTTTGTCAAAGTATAATTCAACATAAGCTGCAGCAAGTTTAGCACCACCCATTGCAAGATTCCAAAATGCCATGCTCTCATTGTCAGAGTCGCTTTGATCACTACCAGTTTCGTCACTCTGCACATAGAGACAAAAAAAATGGCCATACAGGTTGCCAATTAGAGACAAATAGCAATACAAAGACAAAAAAATGGCCATACAGGTTGCCAATTAGAGACAAATAGCAACACAGAGACAAAAAAATGGCCATACAGGTTGCCAATTAGAGACAAATAGCAATACTGAGACAAAAAAAGGCCATACAGTTTGCCAATTAGAGACAAATCATGGTTCAAATAGCAATACATAGATCCAATTAATGGTTCAAATAGCATACAAGTTGCCAAATAATTGTTCAAATAGCATACAGGTTCAAATTCTAGCTTCCATATTTGTCATTGTGCCTCTTCCTAATCCAATTGAACCTAATTTCTCTAGTAGGAAGGGTCATGAACATTTCCCTAAAATCCTTCTTCACAAACAGCTGGGTGGCAATGTCATGCTCATCTGAACCATACTCCGCACCACAGTCCAGAACATGCTCCATTACTTCCCTGATTGTGACCCCTTCTTGCTTCTTCGCTGTAAAGGAACTTGAACAATTAGATATCTTCGAAATTGCTTCATGAATAAGAAGTGCTGTGCTTGACTTTGCCTTTTTCCTATCAACAGTAGCAACACGAGGTTTTTTATTTGGAAGCGCGCTTGGAGTGACCTCCTGGACCTCCTCATCCCCCCAAATTGTTGGCATCAAATGGGTCACCATTGGCATTATTCTCTCCACCTCCATATTCACTGTCTACATCAAAAGGTTGCTCTTGAGTACTAGGGATAATAGGATTGTCACTCATAGGGTTTCAATGATCCGCTTCCTCATTTGTAATATTTCTAAACATTTCCCTAAGCAAATCCTCATTTTGGAGAGGCTTTTTCCTAAACTTGCCACACCCTGGAATATCCTGTAAAAATAAAAACACATACATCAGTACATATATCAGTACATCAGTACATAATTATTGACGGTTTGACAACACTCACATTTCTTGCCTTCTTCCACCACTCATTCTCCATGTCAATTGTTTTGTCGCATTGTTCCTACCAAGACTGCTTGCCTCCTCTTCAACTTTAGCCAAATGGACCAATCAGCCTTTAATTTATCCCACTTGTTCTTTATTTGAGTCTTTGATAATAAGATACCGGTCAGCTGTAAAAACCTATCTGACACCTCGGTGTAACCTACGGAGTTCAAATGAGTATTTGGGCGATTGCCTCTACTAACTTGTTCAGCCATCAACTCACAAGCTATTGTGACATGTGCATCGGTCCATTCCATTTGATCACCCTGACCATGATATTGAAACAGTATGTTCAAGCATTCAAGACGATCTATTGATTTATGCAAGCACTATGTGACACGGTAAAATGTTCAAGCTATAATATAACTCACAGTGAAAAAATAGAACAAGACATCACTAAGAAAAAATACACCAAATCAATAAGCGCTTCTATGTAAAGATCAATGAAAAAATAGAACAAGACATGACAGTCTGGATGAAACGAAATTATTAGCGCTTCTATGTAAAGATCAACTAATAAAATCTAGGCCGTGTTCAAATTTCCAGGGCATTCCTTCCGTAGAACCCAATCAATAATACATCAAAATCATTGCGAATGCTTCAGCATCTTAATCCCTATACTCCTTCCCAACTGTTCCCATTCTACAAACAACACTGATCGAAACTTGGTTTGGACCAAGTTTGAGTTTAGACTTTGGAAGGCAATATGTGAACCAATAACTTGAACGGCGCCCAAATCACACATCAAAAATGGAAAATAGAAGAAATATGAACCTAAATCATATTTGCTGTTCTTAAAGTGTTCTAATGTAACTTTGAGTTACTTTGCTCTAAGTATTGCTATACTTCTTCGACATTGTCAAGGTATTTGTTTCTTGGAGCTAATGTCTTGATAATATTTTTGTCCTTGTATTGTCATGTGGTCTACACAAGTACATGTGGTCCTTGTATTGACAAGTATAACATGAGGTTAAACTTCAAATTCTACCAAGAAGATTGAACTATAGTCTAGAGTCTAGACATCCGTGGTTAACAAACGTAAGGATATGATTTTCTTATGTGTGTCCATTACAATTTCTTATGTGTATGAAACCTTAAGAAGCATACACTGTGGATCATCAAAACAAGCACGATGCTCAAGACCATTGTGTAGGATCATGGCTTCATGAAGATCATACAGAAGGAGCAATACCGCTCCTCTTTCGTCTTCGGTGGGAGCGTTTCTTCTTCGCAGGCGGCAGCACTGGGCGCTGTTGGGTGGCTGCCGTGGTTTGCGGCGGCGCACTGGCGCTGTTGGGTGGCCGGCCGTGGCTTGGGCGGCAGAGCTCTGGCGCTGTTGGGTGGCTACCGTGGCCACCAGTGGCGGCGCACTGGCGCAGGGCACGGCGCCGGCGCCACCAAAGGGGGGCGCCGCCTGGCGGCCAGCAGCACTGGGCTGGTTGGAGAGCGGCGACGGGCAGCCACGGTCCCGGCTGGATGGGGCGGCCGACGGCGCCGCCGAGGAGGCCGCGACACCCGACCGGCGCGCGCGAGCTTCCTCGAAGTCGCGGGCGGCACCAGCCAGCCTTCGCGCAGCTTGGGAAGACAAGACGGAGGAGATTTGGGGGCGAAAAGAGGTCATCTGTTGAGGATCATCGATCTATCACCTCCGCCCATCACCTCGCCGCAGAGCTCACCGTCGCGGCGGAAAGCGATGGGCGCGCAGCTAGGGTTGGGAAGGACGAACTCCGCGGAGCCGCTTGGTCAAGAGAACGAAGGTTTGACGAGAGGAGCGGCGCGCGGGAGGGGCGGAGGAGAGGAGCGCGGCGCGCGCGCGGAGGGGCGAGGAGAGAGAGCGGCACGGGGGGGGCGGAGCGGCGCTGGCGCGGCGCGGCGGGCCGAGCAGAGGCGGCGCGGGCGAGAAGAGGAGGCGCTGCGCGCGTGGGGAGAGAGGAGTCGCGGGTGGGTGGGGAGGAGAAAAAGAATCGAATCGGTATGGAATTGTGTAATGGCAGTGGTGGGTAATTACCTCCAACTCACGAGAAGATACAAAACACCGGCTTCGGAGTACCCTTGAGGAGCTCCAGAAAAACGTGGAGTTGGCTCTCAACTCCACCTTTTCTTAGAGCGGAGTTTCCGAGCTGGACTGCTTGGTGGGTAGTTTAGGAGCGGAGCTGCAAAAGTGGGAGCAGAGCAGTCCCAAACAGACCCTGATTAACTATGTCCGTAAGCCACTCTAGTTACCCCATGTAGCTTCATAACTGTGTCCGTTAGTTCTAATAAAACACAACTCAAAGCTAACAAACTTCATGTTAACTAATTGCTAAGCTTTTTGGACTTCCTTCAAGATACGTATTACATCCGAACTAACTTACTTGTTAGTCTTACATATATGACCTGTCGTCGAATCTTCATACTTCATTGGGGATTTGGAGTGCTTCTAAGTTATAATTCTATTGCTAGTATATTGTCGCCTCGTTATATCGTTTGTAATTCACTTCATCTTTAGTAAATATGATATTTACCGATATCTTTCGAAATAAATTTAGATTTATTGATACTAAATCATATTTTAAAAATACAAGATATTACTAAACCAATAATACGATATTACCGAACCAATAATATTGTATTTACCGAATATATTATATATACCAACCAATTCTACCAAAAGTTTCACTTGAGACGCACGTAGGCCTGCAAGTTTCACTTGAGCCCGTGACATGCTTCAGGACGGATTTGTGCCATATCATTCCTATTTTACTATTATAAAAGTATGAGTTGGTGGCTGTACGTTCATTCTACTCTAACCGCTCTATTTTCTTAACTTCTCATCATTCTATACTTTTCAATCGATCAGAGTAACTCTCTTTTATAGTATAATTATCTATATATTCAATGAGTTTCGTTGTAATATACGAGTACATAACTAGTATAAGATGACAATTGACAAACAACTTTATAGCCCATCAACCCGTTTGCTCTCCTCGACCGGATGACCATACGCTGTGTATCGTGTCAAAAGGAGACGAAAAAAAGAACAGGCAAGATCCCACGTTGTGTACGCTGTGTATCGCGCGGCGCATTCAAACTGATTATTGTTCGTGTCCGTGCAGGTTGCCGAGTCATACACACTAACACACACGTGTGCTTCGTGCCCAACAGCACAAAAGCTAGGATTCGCGAAAAGAAAAAAAAAGGCTAGACCAGAAGTGATATAACATATGCAAAAAGTATGTGCAAGTTGAGGTTGGTTTTGTTAGAACTGGAGGCACGCACACTCTGGTATAGGGAAATTGACACGGATACGTGCAACTAAAGATGAACTATTATACTATGTGTAGAGAAATTTTCTTGTACTCATGTATGAACATTTTTCACCAAATCGGTTCATTGGACGGAAATCTAATAGTGTTCGTGTAGACACCAGACGGAAAGCTGGCCGGGAAACATGACCTCGTCAGGCCTGTTCTTTATAATTGTGATTTATGACTTTTGGTTAAAATTTTAAAATTTTATCTGTTTACGACAGAGATTATAGAAAGAGATATTGACTTGCGATTTTAGATAGATATTGAGCTTTACCGTGTATTATAATTAACTTATAGACCTCATCTTTAAGAAATACTCCGTTGAAAATTAGATACTGTAGCAAAAACCAAAAGCCGAAAAGAATATGCCGTAATTAAGCCTAGAACTAGCTAGGCAGGCAACCACGTAGGAGGTTTCTTCAATGTCTTTAATTATCTTTAAAAAATCTAATAATCGTTACAGTACCATTTTAATTAAAAGTTAAAAGCCATAAAAACGCGAATTAAACGGGACCATAGCTTCCAATACAGTAAAACCAGTCAGGCTCGGCGACTAGGTCAGCTTTTAAGTGCCGGAGATGAACTGTAAACCACTGTGCTACTTGTGGCTAACTCGTCGTCCGTTTATCTTTCACGAGAACAAATTGACTCGGTGAGTCTGATGCTTTTGTCGGGGATTCGGTGACTTTGAGCATTTGACGAGCGCTCTGTCACCGCGCGGCAACGGTGGTTTATGGAGCTGGCCGCCGAGTGCATACACGTTGGGAGACGGAGCACCAGCTTGGATCGACCAATGTAAAACATGTATCCAGCAGATCCATCGTTCTTTCTTTCCCTCTCTGAAGAGAAAACAGAGGCCTAGCTGGAACGTCAAACTAGGACTACATACAATTTTCTTTTCGCTAGGGCCAGTGAAGAATAATGTTTTTGTCGTAAAAATGCCGGACAGCGCTGTACCCGTGTACCGTATTTAAAGAACTAGATCGTCACTAAGAGCAACTTCAGCAAGACCCCTACTTGAACCCTTAAAACTCAAATTTGAGGGTTTGAGCTAAAAAACGAGCTCCAGCAGAGCCCCTACTAGAGTCCTCAAATTTGAGGAGGCCCTCAAATCACCCTCCCACCCCTCATTCCTAGGGGCCCCTACTCCGCTCTCATTTTTCAAATTTTCCTCATTTTTGTGGAACATTTGTGCTTTCAATTTAAATTGAACAAATTTGAATTTAAATTTGAATATTCGTATTTTAATTCATATTTGAATTCGGAACAAATTTGAATTTAAATTTGAATATTCATATTTGAATTCGAAACAAATTTGAATTTAAATTTGAATATTCGTATTTGAATTCGGAACAAATTTGAATTTAAATTTAAATGTTATGTGATGAACTTTGTGCTTTCAATTTAAATTCGGAACAAATTTGAATTTAAATTTGAACATTCGTATTTGAATATTCGTATTTGAATTCGGAACAAATTTGAATTTAAATTTGGATGTTATGTGATGAACTTTGTGCTTTCAATTTAAATTCGGAACAAATTTGAATTTAAATTTGAATATTCATATTTGAATTCATATTTGTGCTTTCAATTTAAATTCGGAATAAATTTGAATTTAGATTTGAATATTCGTATTTGAATTTGGAACAAATTTGAATGTTATGTGATGAACTTTGTGCTTTCAATTTAAATTCGGAACAAATTTGAATTTAAATTTGAATATTCGTATTTGAATTCATATATTTAAATATTGTCCTCATTGTGAAATCATAAATATTTTATTATGTATTGTGCTTTGTCCCATACATATGCATATAGTGTGTGAGAAATAGAGGAATTAAGAAGTAGGCCCTGCTTTGAGGGCTCTCGGCAAGTGCACCTGTAAAACAGGGCCTCAAAAGTAGGGAGCTCAAATGAAAAGTAAGGCCTGCTTTTGAGGCTATCGCTGAGTTGCTCTAACAAACCGCCTAAGAAAATTTCAACTAAGTCCTACTTAAAAATCGACACTCATCAAAATGCAACTCAAAATATTGCTTCATCAATTAGGGTCTACTCCAAAGAGTTTAACCTTCTGTCTTATGGTTTTGTCTAATTTTTGGTTAAAATCGTACTGTAGCAGTTGTTAGTTTTTTCGAGTCATTCAATTAAAAAAAAATAAAAAAAACTCGTTATATTGTCACAAACAATACAAAAGAATAAAGAGAAAAAGAAAAACCAAAAACTTAAATAAGTCAAAATTAGAATCCAACATATTTTAAATAGTTTTTAGTTTAAATAAATCAAAAACTAAAAAATAAAAACCAAAACTGTTTAAAGCTAGACCTAAATGACACTCCATCATTTGGTGGAGGCATCAATGCCGCCAGCTGTGACGAAAAACATGTATGAGCAGCCAATTGCGGCCCTTGGATATACGGCAGGAACATAAGCATGAGCCACCGATCGTGTATGTCTACCACCGCCACTACCTCTGATGAAATATAAGGCCTTGTTTTTTAGCATATAGTTTATAATTTTTAAATAAATAAATAGAATAATTTCTTTATATCTTT